>JAGDYQ010000163.1:474028-513993 GCA_021962125.1 Bulinus truncatus | reverse complement strand
TATATATATATACAACCAAGTCTACTCAGTGCTTTCTAAATGTGATTCGTCTCATACATGTGGACACTTAATATAATTTCATATACACCCAAGTCAGTCAACAAGAATAACTCCGAAGAGACAGAATTAATATAATATACCAGTAATATAATATAAAAGTACCAAGAAACAGCAGTGCCATGGAAATAATATATATTATCTACTAATCTACAAACGTAACCATGACAGGTACTATATATAAAACATTCAAAAGCTTTTTTTTTTTTATTTTATAGTCTGCATTTCATTAAGCTAAAATTCCCTCAGCCTATTGGACCATAGGGGCAGGTACAGTGTTGAATGTATATGTTTCAGTAACAACGGATGGTGAAAGATGTTGTGATTAGCGAAACGCACACCCGCCATTACTACCCTAACTAATGTCAGTTACACCCATTTAAAGAATGACGGACCTGTGAGAATATACATCTAATTTCACATGGGAAAATTCCCAGAGGTCTGAACGGGGTACTCTCAAGAATACAGTCAAGCGCTATATACGGATTGGCCATCCACTTCAGCGTTAAAATGTATATCTCGTTACAAGTTACAAAATAATAATGTATGATAAGTAATGAGTCAAGAAGGTTAAAAAAAAAGTATTGAAATGCTATTAAGACTTCAATGTAAATAATATATATAGCGAGGTACAGATGATATAAATGAAAATTTGGTGTTTAATTAAATTGTTTTTTCACATTTAATCTGACCCTTGGCTGAAATATAGTCCGTTGCACACTCTACTGCAAGTTTTAATTAACATTACTCTATTTTTAACTCTTCTTCTTACAAAGAACAAAATCCTCTAAATGTTTTGGTTGGTAGTTTGGTTAGGTCGGTTAGCGTTTTCGGGTTAACCGTAATTTTGTGACGTAGAAATATAGGTCATTTCTGCGCATTAGGTAGGTGGCCTAAGTTAGCACCCATATCTTAGCCTAGTGGTGTGATAGAAATGTTTGAGCTCCCGACTTACCGGACAACGCTGGGTAAAATGCTAGTGTGTAACATGGCTTAAGTTGTTTATGTATTAAATGTTACAAACACAAAAGGGTCATCGGGGAAAATGAAGTGTGGAATACATTCACAACGCCCACTTTACTTTACATCCCTATCAATTTCTTTCATTTTAATGACAGGTGGGTGGCTTATATCCAGGATTACAGAGACATTTACAACCATGGGTAGAGGTACGGTAATAAATTACCGACTAAGTCAAATACCAATCAAGTTAACTGGAAAGACTTATAAACGATATTCATCTGCCCTATTTAAATAAAAAAAATATATATTATGTACACAGTTTATTTTAATTTAATAGGTAAAATAGTACAGCAACCTACACTAAAAAAATTGACATAATACGTACATTCTTGACATGCATTTCCCATAAATCCAGCTTTACAGCCTTGATCACAGTATCCAGTTTTTGAATCACATTTATTGGTCATGCAGTTGTTAGAGCAATTATTGCCACAGTTTCTACCATATCTGCCTAAACTACAAGCTAAAAAAAAACAAAAATAAATAAAAAATATTGAAAGAAATATAAAATAAAACGAAACCTAAATATTTTCTTTTTTGTAGATATATTTATCGACTCAATGACAAAGGTCATAATGATAATTTGTAATTCATACCCTCAAAACATTCATTCGTGAGGGCCATTTAGATAATTTGAACTCTCTAAACTATGGATGGTACAGATCCAACCTAACAGAGATAATGCGTTTTATAATCAATGAGTGGTCACATTTATGCAGATTCAAACACTATTGTTGTAATTAACTTACGTAAATATAAACATTTTTTAAAATCTCGATTTTTGTTCCCCCCTTTTTTTTGTTAAATCTTTTTTGTTTTTGTTTTCTTTAGTGTACTCTAGGGAAGATGTGGTAAAATTAAAGCGTATATCATTTTTAATGCTTGAATAAAGAACATATTTTAATAATGATAAATAACCTGACGGTTACATTAAAGTAAAAATATCAATAGCTATGGAACAATTACAGGCAATTAAAAACTGTTGAACTTGCTAACGATATTTAAACTGCCGTTCGTTTTAGACTAATCAATATTTTTTTTTCATAACTGATATAGGTATTTTCGATTTTGTTAAGATTTTAAACTAATTATTTTTCATTTAGCCCGTTTATCATAGCTTATGGTAAATATGCTTACAATGTGCAAAATATTGATCTGTTAGGCAATAGCGTACTAGATGACAGTCTTTTAGCTAGGACCATTAAGAAAATCATTTAAGAACAGCTTCCCATTGATTCCGATACTTTTTTTTTCCCAGAGGCTGCCAAATATTTCCGAAGACTTCTGCATACGTCCGCCAAAGTCCCGAGATCGGATACAGCTTAATCGATTCAAATTTTATTGCACTTGGGGTAACACGTGAATATTGTTTGTACTGTGTGCTGGATGTTGATGAGGTCGTTATAGCTCCAAATAATACACAAAGTATTACATGGCTCATTTAATATAATGTGAAGAATAAGTGAAATAATTCAAAGTAAACAGAACTGCTCACTATTGTGGAGAATGCTGACCTACTTTCTAAATTTAGTTTCTAAACGCCCGAATAAAAAATATCTGCATTCTGCATTCTCTGAGTGGCCACTCTCTATAGTCACTTAAAAAGTGTGATTAGCACACATGCACAAACAAAATCAAACAGTGTATATTTAATTCAAAATAATACACACAGTCTGTTCATGGCTCAGTATTGATTAGAAAATGAAAAATAGGTGAAATAAATAATAGAAAACAATACACATTATTGAAGAGAATGTCGACCTACTTCCAAAATTTAGTTTCTAAACGTACACATAATAAAGTTATGTCACGTAAAGTGCATTAATTAAATCTCATTCATTAGTAAGTAAATTGCACACACCTGTGGAATTGCGTGAAGTCTCATACCGGTCTTGGTTACATAACATCTCTATATGTTTATTATTCGACCTACATTTGCTACATTATTTCATGTTCAAACATATGTTAATAATAACAAAAAAAATCTATACTGTTTATTATATGGTATATACCATTTTACCCAGACAGACACACTCAATTTTTGAAAGTAAATTATAACTTTGTAATCACTATAATAGTTATACAAATATACACACTGTGATTACAATATTCTCCTCAAATCCAGTATTACATCCTGCTTTGCACTGACCAGTTTCAACTAAACATTGCCAGTTCTTGCAGTTAGTCGAACAATGATATCTGCAATCATCACCATATCTGCCAGGCGAGCATGCTGAAAATAAAATAGTGGAAACATATTTATTGTTGTAGAACTCATTCTTAAACTACGTTGTGTGCATACTATTTATCGATAAATATAATAACTGAAGACATATCAAGAATGTATCACTTATCAGAAAAAAACTGTTTTCTTACATAACTAAATCTATATTCACAATGTGGATAATTGCGGGGACGGTCACGTGTGATGCTAATGAGATTCGCATTTCGAACTTTTGTACGATTAAAAAATGTGTTAAATTTTGCCGCTCCCGAGTCAAATTATCATGAATGATTAAATAACAGAAAGCTGACTATTTTTATAAAAATAAGTCCCCATCGAATAGTTATTTGACGATTAATTTGTCTAGGGTTATGTTTACCACTGACAGAAAACCTTAAAAAAGATTGTTTAGGAAAAAAAAAACTGATCACACCAAAAAATTAGGGAACTTTACTAACTATTTAGAGTTTTTCTATAACTTTGTTAATTAAATACTATTTTACTATGGACGATGTGGGAATTCTGGGGTCTGGGGAAGGCGAGCTAATTGTGAGGCGTGTGGGACTGAGAGATGGTGGATACGATGAGGAATGGAATTTAGGACGTGTAAAGGTATGAGGTTTGTTGATGTTATACTTTGATGTAGATAAATAGCATAAACTTGGAGGCGTACGGTAGCGTGGTGAAGTCTGGTATGTTGACACAAATGTTCACAAACACATCATAAACAAAATCTCATGGCTGCACAGCTGATTCATTGGCACATTTATTAAACGAAGACATTAAAGTAGAAAACATGTTAAATGATATTGACTACAAATACTGATTATGCAAAATCATACTTGACTATTAAACTGACTCTCATAAAGAAAACTAAACACGACTCTGTAGTTCAAGCTCAAGTAAGTAACTCAACAAGTGACAAGTGACGCCTTACTACGTCACATTACCCTATTCCTTTCACTTCTCGATGCCTGTTTTTTTTTTGTTATATCTTATTGGTCAGTTCCGTAAAAGGCTGTTTTCCCTAAAACTCATTAGCCACCGTTTCAAACCGTCCCTACTTTCCACTGACCCACCCATCCAGTCCCCAGTAAACTCCCCTCCTTCTCCCTACACCCCCCTGATCACTCAAAAATAACAGTCGAAGGAATCTGAGAGGGGGGGTGTTTAATTGCGGAATGTTTCTGGTAACGGTATATGAATCATTTCATGACCAACTCTATCAGAACGTGATATAAAAGTAGTACAAAACGTTTCGTCCAAATTAAAATTAAGTCAAGTATCTATGTTGAGTGACATCATGCCCTGTCATTCACCAAAAAGTTAACCCATGCTGTATTTACAGATCTACCGGCATGAATTGTGTAAAAACAACAGTATCTCAATATTCTAATCTTATAATTCTTCATCAGCGTGATCAGCATTTTATAGAGCGTCAATCTTTTTGCGTGATAGGACTGTGATTTAATATAGATTTAAATGAGGCAGAATAATTACGAAAAACATAATACAGCAAAGAAGCTTGTACAAATATACTATATAAAAACCCACCTACGCACGGACACTTAATGTATATACAAATAAGGAAATAAATATATACAGCTATGAAAATATAAACTAGCTGATTACATTAGTCGAAGATATGTCAACAGTTAACTGCATTGTCACTTGCAGATAACTTTTAATATTTGTAAATATTTACACAATATAAAGCAAATATTGCGTCTAACGGTTATATTCTTCTGTTTCGGTTTAGTCATTAATTTATTAACTATGAACATGCTAAAAAAATCACATTCTTTTACATACATAGCGAGTGCAGTATTCAATTTGAAAACAAAGTGACTTTTTTTTTTTAAATACAAAGCTGTGAAGTAATCATCTTCCATTCAAAGCTCTGTAAAGTCATCATTTCTGGCATGACAGAAAAAAAAAAACTATACATTCTAGTTATTACCAGAAATCTCATTTGTTAAATGTCACTAACTAATAATAGTTATATGGATGAGAACTTGGGTCAGTTAAGGTCTTGGGCACAGAAGTAAACATTGACCCTCTCATAAACCTTTCAAAAGTCGAGGTACTCTGTGTTGAAGGAGTAATTATAGAAAAGGGGTGGTGGAATGTCCCTGATAGCATCTTACTGTTATTGGTATAGTCTTTTAAATGACGTATGAGAAAAAACACCTGAGTATTTTTTGTATTCTCTGCTCACTACATTATTTCTCTCTCTTCTCTTTCTCAATCTCCCTCTTTTCTCTCTCACTCAATGTCTGTCTCTCTCCCTCACTCTCTCTATCTCTCTATCTCTCTCTTCACTGTCTCAATCTCCCTCTTTTCTCTCTCACTCTCTGTCTGTCTGTCTCCCTCACATTTTATCTCTCTCTCATTCTCTCTCTCTCACACTTTATATATCTACCTATCTATTTATCTATCTATATTTCTATCTATCTATCTATCAATCTATATATCTATCTATCTATTTATCTATCTATATATATATATATATATATATATATATATATATATATATAGGCTTGCCATACGTCCCGGTTTGGCCGGGACAGCCTCGGATTTACTGGGTTGTCTCAGTGTCCCGCCCGGTTGTTGAAATTGTCCCGGTTTAGATTCAGGGCACAGTTTCTTGGAAATAATTTAGCAAAATTATTAGATCAGAGAATGATTAATCTGCTCTTGTGTGATCAGTAACATTTTGGTAAGTAACAAAGTAATACAAATTTACAGAAGTCGGCAGTAGAGAAGTCCGTTGAAGGCGAAGCCTGCAGTCGACGTAACCTTGAATCAACCAATACGCATCCCGCTAACCGCGTGATTGTCATTGTCAATATGTTTCCCCACTCTAGCAGCGCCAAAATATACCTACCACTTACGAAACTGCCCGACTTGTACCGAGCACTAACAAAATCTCGCGGTAGTCGCAATCTCCAACAGTCCATCAGTCACGTACTACAATAGAGTGTACACGTGTGCAGTACTATTCATCGTCATTTCAGTGTGTTTTACAAGAGTTAAATATATAGCCGCCTTAATCGATTTAATAACTATTTGTACAGTTTTCCATGCATCAAGTAGGCAAAACAATGTAACAGTTTGTGTGACAGTGTGACTTTGTGTTTTTCATCGAGTAATCTAACCTCAAAACTATGCCGAAAAGAGTCTGCAAATTTAGTGAAAGCCTTCAGAGTAAATTTCCGTTTTTAAAAAAGGTATGTACACATGATGATAGAGTCAAATGTGAACAATGTGGCTCTGAATTTTCCGTTGCTCACGGATGACAATCTGATATTAACGACCATTTAAAATCAAAGAAACACAAAAATAGCTTACCAAGCCTTGTTGGATCGTCAAAAATATCAACTTTTTTCAAAAATACAAATCCTCTTGATTCTGAATATGAAATAGCTGCTAAAGAAGTGACATTCGCCTATCATACATCAAATCACAACATAAGCTTCAATTCCAACACATGTTCCTGTAGATTGATTTCCAAATTTTTTGAACCAAAATTTTCATTGGGAAAAACCAAATGTGAGGCTATAATATTAAATGTAATAGCACCTTTAGCGCTGGAAGAATTAAAGAATGATTTAATAAATGCACATTTTGTTGCACTAAGTATGGATGCTTCCAACAGACAAGAGGTTAAACTTGTCCCCATATTTGTGCGTTATTTTAAACAGGAATCTGGAGTGCAAGTCAAACTACTCGAATTTAAATCTGTATCTGGTGAAACTGCAGACATATTAACAAGTCATCTTATGACAGTCATCAAGGAAAATAAACTGGAAGATAAAGTAGTGGGCTTTTGTGGTGACAATTGCAACACAAACTTTGGTGGAGTCAAGAGGGCAGGCAAAAACAATGTTTTTACTCTTGTAAAGAAAGAACTGGGGAGAACAATAAATGGTATCGGTTGTGGAGCTCACATTGTCCACAACGCAGTCCAGACTGCAGTAGATGTGCTTCCCATTGAAGTCGAAGCCCTTGTAGTAAAGATTTACAAGTATTTTCACATCTATGCAGTAAGGGTCACTCAGCTCAAAGAGTTCTGTGAGTTTGCAGATGTTGAATATGGTAAATTATTAAAACACGGTAATACAAGATTCCTCTCCCTCTTGCCTGCAATTGAACGAATTTTAAAAATATTTCCTGGTTTGAAGGAGTACTTCTTATCTCAAGAAATGTGTCCAGCTCTGATAAAAAACTTTTTTGATGATGAATGTGGTGAAATGTTTCTTTGGTTTGTGCATGGCCAGCTAACATTGTTTAATAAAACAATTTCAGCCTTGGAAATAAGTAAGTCCAGTGCTACTAATGTTGCTCATTTGATACAGTTGTTGAAGGAGAATTTAAAAGAAAGAAAAGAGTCAAACTTCGTTCCACAGAGGGCTAAATGTCTCTTAAAATCATTTCAAGGGAAAGACAAGGTAGACTGCAACAGCATTGCCAGTGACTTCAAAGAATTTTACAGTCGGTGTATTTCTTATTTTGACCTGTGGGAAGACAGTTTCGGTGAAGCACGAGACTTTGTCTGGATCAATGAAAGCATCATTTCATGGGAAAACGTTGAAAGAACAGCAGAGTTGATAAACAAGAATCTCGGAAAACCTAAGGTTAACAATGACGAGCTGTTTGACGAGGTTGTTCTTGCCAAGAAATTTTGGGCTTCTAAAGTAGGTGATTGGGAAAGAGAGGAAAAGGAAAACGATCGTAAAAAATCAAGCGAAGAAAAATGGATGGAGCTACTCTCTTCCTTTAAGCAACAAAATATCACAATGTCTAATCTTGGAAGGGTTGTTGAGTATGTGTTCTGTCTTCCTGGAACGTCTGCCCCAGTTGAGCGGGTTTTTTCGATGATAAATAGTGCCTGGCGTGATGAAAGGGGTTTGATGCAAGAGTCCACGGTCCGCGGTTTGATGGTGTGCAAAGTTAACTTCGGACTTAGCTGCAATGAATTTTATGAAAAAATTAAAGAGAATAAGGACTTATTGAGAAAGGTTCACTCAAGTGAAAAATACGAGTGGTATAGCAAGTAGAAAACTGTTTTGTTTTGTAAAAATATCATGTTTGTGTACCATTTTGAATAAAATAACAAAGATTATCTATTCTATATTTTAAGTGTTTTTTACATTACTGTTTTCATACCCCCTCCCGTCCCCCCGTCCCGGTTGGTCCGTGAAAAAATATGGCAACCCTATATATATATATATATATATACACACACAACATAGGAAGAATAGCGTGGCGTACATGGCACTGAGCTAGAAGTTGTGCCGAAATAGTATTCTTAATCAAATATTTCAGTCTCTAGACTACTTCTTCTGAGCCAACTAAAACTGTTTTCAAACTCAGTACTCGCATCACCCTATATTTTTACTTATAACGTATATATTTAATATATGTAAGTTAAAAATATTCATTCATCAGCTCTTTGTCCGGCTTTTTATTAAATCTTGTGGGCAGCGGTTGTAAAAGTGTGAAAACCCTTGCTCTAGACCTTATATGTGGCTCTTAATTTACATCTATCTACACACTTTCTCTTGTCATTTCAAAACAACTCTTAGGCTATATCCCTTACATAAAGTGGGAAAAATTAGAGCTTGCACATGGCACCGCAATAGTTAGCTTCGGTTTATATGTATATAGACATATTTATAAATGGTAATATTATTATACATTGTGTGTGAGTTGTTATCCCTGTGTTTTGGTTTGGTTTTGTGTTCATTCGTACATTTACCTTTAACAAATTATTATTTATTTTTTTTACATGTACAAAGATTTAAAAGTTTGAGATGAATTTATTTTTAGACTCATACACTATTTTTTTTTTTGCTTTTCAATTATTATTTTTTTTTTAAATGAAGGGTGACTAAGTTAATAATACATATAAAACTAATGTTTTCAAACTTAATTTTACGTATGTAAACACAATTATTTTTTTTTAGTAAATTAGACATAATTGGCGGAACAACAAATATTTATCACACATGAATTTCTTTTAATATGAATTTATCCATTATACTTTTTCAATATAATTGTTTATGACTGAGATAATTTTAATCTGTAGTTTTGTGTATACTAACCACTTCCAGTTGTTTGTATACATCCTTATTCAGTTGGATAGACCAAAAGAAAATGAAGGCCGTATTGCATAAATTAAAAACCAAACAATTATTTTATAAATTGTTTAATATAATTTACGAACAAAAACATAATATAAAAAAAACACATATTGTTATTAAAAAACTGAAACTCATAACGCTACTAAACCCAAATTAAGTCAGTTTTCAATCAACATGTACATAGTATAGACAGCAAAATTGTATTTATTAATTTCTACCAGTAATTCAAAGATCTAAGTAGATTTATAACAAACATTTTGTTTGTTTATTTTAATTTACTGTATAAAATAACTTGAAATAATTAACAACAACAATAATTTTGCCTGAACAAAAATAAAGTCAATTGTTGACCTAAAAAAAAAAAAGTACAAAATAAAAACAAGATATGAACAAATACTTAAAAGTAAAAAAAATAATTTAGGAATATAACAGGATAGATCTTTCACAAAGCAAGGCTAGTGGATTAAAAACAAAAAATAGCTAACAACGCAGAAAAAAAAATGTCTTTAAAGTGTTAAGCCACTTGATAAATGAAACAAAAATAAATATATCATTCAGAAAATGTATAAATTAGTGTCATTCATTGTTCCTTCTCATGTACATAAATGTCTGTATTTATTAGTATTACTGCAATAAATTACCACTCATTAGTCATCCAATTTGTAAAGAGTGTAATATGAATTCTTACTGACATTTTAATGACTTATTCCCTCCCTCCCTCCTTCCCTCCTTCTCCCCTTCCCTCCCCACAAAGAAATGAATTCTAGTTGATGGTAAAACATAAACTACACATTCTGATACGTTTCTTCATAAGTGGTTTCGTAATTCTGGTCATCAATTTTCGTACTATGCTCCCTTACATTTTCCTTCATTTTGATGTCTGGATTTAAACCTTCATACAAACTAAACCCTTCGTGAGGGACATTAGGTTTGGTATATACGTTTTTTTTTTGTGTTGTGAAATTAGTTCACGTGTCTTTCGATTTTCACGTATGTAAACTAAAACACAACGGCTAACAACACCACTGCTGCTGCTCCAACTGCTAATCCGTGTGCAAAACTTGGTTCAGACTGTCCTTCAGAAATCTACATTTTTTTAGATAAATCCAAGACAAAGATTTACAATTTTAGGGGCCCTAGACCAACAGAAATTTGAGGCCCCATTTTGAAAATTTAAAAATATTGCTAAGTTGTTTCTTAATTACAAAATATAATACACGTTTAATACAATCCAATATTTTATTTCAGTTATTTGTTTACATATTGTTTACATTCATTGCCCCGTCGGTCAAATTTACGAACCCAACATGGCCCGCGACTAAAATTGTTTACCCACCCCCGCAATAGGTAATATCGCGTGTATAATTGTATTAAATAATCAGTATTTAACCGTTTGGAACTTAAAATGCAGTAGAATGCACACATATAAATGATGCTTTCATGTGGTCTTAAGACTTTATAATATACATGTATAAAATAATAAATCCGATCCGTGAATTTAGCTTTTTATACTTCAGTGACAGGCATTTGAATTGAATATAAACAATGATACAATCTAATACTTCAATATCAATGTAAATATATTGCAGGAAATTTCACATAGTCCATGCCTATAGATTACTTACATGAGTCACAAACAATTCCTTTAAATCCAGGCAAGCAAGCAAAGCAATTACCAGTGGATCGGTCGCAAGTTTGATTTACACACAAATCAGAACAATATCTGGAGCAGTTTGTCCCATAGCGACCTTTGCTACATGCTGTGAATAATAGGCAACACAAAAAATGTGGTAATGGAGTTTGTAAAGAGTCATACATTATTATCTGTTTCAAAAACAAACATTTTTTTTTCATTCACTCAATGTACTTTTTTTTCGCTTGATACTCTTTTATTTTAAGTTCAAAATTCTCTTTCATGTGATATGTGTATGTGTGTGTATGTGTGTGTGTGGACTTGCAACTATTTAAAACTTAAGTGCATGGGGGGGGGAAATTGAAAGCGTATTGTTTAAATTGTAATTAAATGTATACATTTTATTTCACTGTATTTTATAAAATCTCCATTATTAGGTGCAAATTAGGCTAATGAGTAGATCTGCATTTCATGAAGCTAAAGTTCCCTTAGCCTAATGAGCCATAGGGGCAGATAAAGTGAAGAATGGACCATATGAGCAGAAAAATTGTACAATGGACCATATGGGTAGATAAATTGTACAATGGGCCATTGGGGCAGATAAATTGTACAATGGACCATAGGGGCAGATAAAGTGTACAATGGACCATAGGGGTAGAAAAATTGTACAATGGGCCATAGGGGCAGATAAAGTGTACAATGGACAATAGGGGCAGATAAAGTGTACAATGGACCATAGTGGCAGATAAAGTGTACAATGGACCATAGGGGCAGATAAATTGTACAATGGACCATAGTGGCAGATAAAGTGTACAATGGACCATAGGGGCAGATAAATTGTACAATGGACCATAGGGGTAGAAAAATTGTACAATGGGCCATAGGGGCAGATAAAGTGTGCAATGGACCATAGGGGCAGATAAATTGTGCAGTGGACCATAGGGGCAGATAAAGTTTAGAATTTATCTGCATCTGTAACCACGGCTCAGAGAAAGAGGGTGTGGTTAGCGAAACGCGCAGCCGCCTTTACTACCCTTACTAATGCTAGTTACCCATTTAGAGAAGGGTGGACTTCTGAGAATATACACGTAATTTCACATGGGAAATTCACTTGACTCCCAGAAAGGTTTGAACTGAAGACTCTCAGGAAGACAGTCAAGCGCTCCACACCGATTGGCCATCCATTTCAGCGTTAAAATGTAAATCTCGTTACAAATAACATAATAATAATGCATGATAAGTAATGATTCAAGATAGTAAAAATAAAGTATTGAAATGCTCTTAAGAAGCAGCGATGACCAGGTCACAAAATCATTTAATGTCACATTAAGAAACGCTGAAGGATCATTTGTGCTGCAGATGCACCTTTCTTCTTTCTGATCATCACAAGATTTCTTCATGAATTGCTTCAAGCAAACAGCAAGGTTTTTTTTCTCATTCACGTTTTCAATGCAGTCTGAGCAATGAAGGGATACACATTTTCATAATCAATAAGAAGCTTCATGAATTTCAGATTTTTCAGAGGTGAGTCTGCTATAATGGGACACTGAATCCAAGTTTTAATGATAAACGAAGATACAAAGATACCTAATTCTGCAATTGATCTGTCTTCAAGCTAAGTCAGCTTGAATTGATGACGGAAGAGATAAATCTTCATGATGTAGAATATTTTAGACATCCACCTTGCATGGCGATTAGCTCCTGAAATACGAAAAGACACCCCAAAAGGGGGGGGTGTAATTCCTAACAAGATAATACGATTCAGAGTCAGACGTTCTTTGTATTCTTCACTTGAGACATATCTTGAGTTGTCTTTCATTTAGAAGATATTTTAACAGAATGTAATGACTTTTTCTTTTAATGGCTTGAGAATGTGCTCATGTCGAGCATCCTGGCATATACTAAATTCTGTCTGTCATATTTTTGGCCAACACTTCTTAAAGCGCTTGAATAGCAGCACATCCGGTCCAGTTGTACTACTCCCAAATGTCTTATTGAAGATGACTGTGTTTGTAGACATACCATTTGCCAGTAGGCTCAATTAGGGGAAGTACCTAGCTCAATAAACATTGGCATGTCCACTGGACAGTATACAAGCAAAGAAATAGGTCATGAAAAAAATGTACCAAATAACTAACTGCAAGACGGCTGTGTTTGTAAACATACCATTGGCCAGTAGGCTATATTAAGGGAAGTTGCACATTTTTCGGAGGGTAGGGAGGTGTGAAGAAGTTAAATATTTATGTTAATTTATTATCGTTTTGATTATATTCGTGCATGTGTGATTAAGCACACTTTTTAATTGACTAGAGAGTATACATTTAATATAGTTATGTGACGTAGTGATACGTCACTTGTCATTTTACTTGGATACCAATTATTCTTGAATCGTTAATGAATTGTTTTGTTTTGAGATAGCAGGACGTGTCTCTTGCTTAGATACAAGCCTTGGAGATTTAAAAGGAGTTACTTACTTGAGCTTGAACTAGGAGGTTGTATTTAGTTTTCTCTATGAGAGTCATTTTAATAGTCAAGTATGATTGAGCATGTTTTTCTACTTTAATATCTTCGTGTAATAAATGTGTCGTGGAATTAGCTATACGGCCTTGAGACGTTCATTTATGATATATCTGTGAATACTTGTGAAGAACAAATGATGAACAACACCACGCTACCATACGCCTCCATCTAAACAAACACATAGCTAACAACGCAGAAACAAACATTTACATGGGCCATCGGGGCAGATTACGTTTTAGTAAAAATAGTACAATAACCATGACACAAGTAAACATGATCATGATACGTACATTCTAGACACCTATTTCCCTTAAATCCATCTTTACAGCCTCCATCACAGTATCCAGATTTTGAATCACATCCGTTGGTCATGCAGTTTTTAGAGCAATTATTTTCACAGTTTCTGCCATATCTGCCTAAACTACAAGCTAAACAAAAAAAAATAAAGTAAAAAAAAACAAACTAAGTAAAACGAAACTTAAACATTTTTATTTTTTTACATACATTTATCTACTCAATGACAAAGGTCATAGCGATAATTTGTAATTCAAACCCTTAAAAACACACATTCATGAGGGTCATTTAGATAATTTCTAAACTACGGGTGGTATAGGTCCAACTTAACAGACATCATGCGTTTATAATCTTTGAGTTGTCACATGTATGCAGATACAAACACTATTTTTGTAACTAACTTACGTAAAAATACAAATTTTTTCTTTTATTGATATTTCCCCCCCTTTTTTTGTTAAATCGATTTTTTTTACTTTTCTTAACTTTTTTTATATATTTTATTTTTATTTATCAGAGTATTCTAGGGAAGATGTGGAAAAATTAAAGCGTATATCATTTTAATGCATAAATAAAGAACATCTTCTTAATAACGAATAAATAACATTCAGACTATATTAAAACTAAAAAAAAAAAATCCATAGCTATGGGAAAATGACGGGCAATTAAAAACTATTGAATTTGCAAACGATAATCGAATTGCCGTTAATTTTAGACTAATCAATATATTTTTTTTTCAAAACTGATATTGAGTAATATCGATTTTGCTAACACTGTAATGTAATTATTATTTATTCAGCCCTTTTATCATTGTTTATGGTAAATATGCGTACAGTGTGTACACTTTACATCAGTTAGGCGATAACGTACTAGATAACAGTCTTTTAGCTTGGACCATTAAGAAATTCATTTCAGAAAAGATTCCTATTGATACCGATACTTTTTTCCCAGAGGCTTTCAAATATTTCCGAATATTTCTGCGTAAGTCATCCTAATTCTTGAGAATGGAAACAGCTTAATCGACTCTTATTTTATTGCCCTTGGGGTAACAGGTGAATATTGTCAATACCATGTGATGGATGCTGATGTGGTCGTTATTACTCGAAATAATGCATTAAGTATGTACGTGACTCATCATTTAATAGAATGTGAAGAATACGTGAAATAAATCAAAGTAAACAGCACTGCTCACTATTGTGGAGAATGCTGACCTACTTTAAAAATTTAGTTTCTAAACGCCCCAATAAAAAATTCCCTCTTATAAAATGGCTACTGTCTAAAGCCCCAACTATCAACGGAGTCCTCTGACAGGCTGTTATTGCAGAAACTCAATGAAAAAAGAACTTTTTTTTGTTTGTTTCGGGAACGAAATTGTCTATCCAGATAGCTGAAAAAACTGTGAGTGGACTGATTACTGCCAAAGCCAATTTGATATAAGATCTTGAAACATTGACTAAAATGAAATTATAGGCATAGGGTCATATGGAAGCTAGTTGTGATACTTCTACTAGTAGACCGAGATCCTCGCATGAGTGTTTTACAGTGTTTTTACTTTGGGCGCTAATGCACCATTTTACATGACCCTCTATACTGTCCTTTCTTATGCCATAAAACTACGATAATTATTCTAATCATGTGATTTTTTTTTCCGTTTTCAGAATTATTTTATGAAATTAATCCGTTGAGAGAATAATATTTCTCAATATTTGAACCACTAGAAATTACGTTAAAAGTAGTTTCTCTACTTCCATCCCGTACAATGCTCAAGAGTTCCTTCTTAAACAATAATTACCCTGAACGGATCCTATAAAGTCCAGGCGACCCCATCAGTCCCTCATTCATAAATCAATAGCAATTGTAATAATTTCAACTTATTCAGTAGCTACAACACAGCAAAAACCCAATGTATCGACAATTTAAAAATGTAAACATTAAAATTGTCACTTTCGATATATATTATTGTCATGGGTATATATTTTTGTAGAATATGTCTTGTAGGATTTTTGAATATTATGTGTAGTATAATAGACTTGTCTCTTCGGAGTTGATAATAGTGTATATAAAATTATATGTCCACAGATACACATACAGTTGTAAAGCACTGAATATATCTGTATTTTTTTAAACATGTATGATCTTACTTTGTAATACACATATAATGTTTTACAGTGAATGATGAAGTATATTTAACGTCCTTCCCTAAACAATTCCAGTGGTCGTTAGAAGTCTATCGTCTGATAAAAATCTAACTTCCGCTAAGTGGCCATATAATTAAAACTATTAAATCTCTGGGCCAACTATAACTAACATAGACTTATCTGGTTATTACAGTTATACACAAATATTTTCACGTTATATCTGGAGCAGTTCTTTTTATTTTTTTTTATGACTATTGATAAATAGAAGTGACCATCATTTCTAAATAGCTAGAATAATTAATTACGGTTGTAGGATGTTACTGTAAAGAGGAGATGATTATCGTTGGATAACATAGCCACCATTGGAACAGTTTTTTGAGTAGTGATCTTTCTACATCCTCAACAAAGAAAAGACTGGAAATATTATTGGCACATCGGTATACATTCATGGCTAGGGTTGCTGTGGATTAAGCAGCATCCTGCAATTCTTTCAACTTCTAGCCTGAGGGCTCTGGGCAAGATCTTTGGTGAGAACCAACGGATTTTTTCTGGTCAAAGCTCAATATCCCCCCCCCCCCGGTCGCCTCCATGGTCGTTACTATATCGCCATGGCTGAGTTTAAAGAAGTCACTGCGGAAACCGTCCAATTGAGGTTTATATTATCTAAGAAAAAACATAATTTTATAGGGACTTTACAGACCATACAGTCACACGGTAATCATACCCAGTTGAATACATTTGGTATGAGGACTGCCTTGGATGTATCCTACAGTATAACCCTACTTGAGGTACCATATTAACAAGAGATGTACACAATACTCTCGAAACAGGAATACTTCCGTTAAAGGGGAAATAAAACGACGAGTGCCCATTGTACAACAAAACGAGACACACAAATCGTTAGTCCGACTACCACACCTTTATAAACACTTTTTTTTTATGAAATATATTCCCTATGTGTGAGGGTTTAAAAAAAAAAACTATAACTTTCTATAAAAGTAAATATGCACCTTGTTTACAATAGAGTCCATTATACCCTTCTATGCATCCTAAACAATGTCCTGAAGTGGAGTTGCAAGTTTTGTTTAAACATGTGTCTGAACACAACTCGCTGCAGTTTATTCCATATGAACCATCTGAGCACTCTGTGAATTATTGTGTAAATAAATAAATCATTGATTAAGTATAATAATATAGTTATCTCTCAGCATGACACACATTTTGTAAATAAAATTAAAATTGCAAATTTCAGATGAGATGGTGAGAAAAATAAATTATCAGTAGGCTTGTAGACAAAGTACTAAGGATCAGTTGAGTAGAATGTTAGTAAATCATGATTCGTTATTATGAATCTATCTCTCTATCTGTCTATCCGTCTATCTATCAGTCTGTTTTTCTGTACGCAGAGACTACGGGACCAAGGAACGGGACTCCGAATTTTTTTTTAGGGGTCCAGCTATAGATGGATATTTTTTTTGTTTTCGGGGTTAGGATTAGGGTTAGGGGGTTAGGGATAGTGATAGGGTTAGGGATATTGTCAAGGTTAGAGTGAGGAGCAATATCTATAGCTGGATCCCGAAAAAAAATGTCCATCTATCGCGCATGCGCACATCACAGACGTAAACAAAAAATTAACTCGTCTAGAGCGCTAGAGCGCATGCACATCTGTAGTCAGACCCCGGAATGAAAATACGGGGTCCCTTTCCTTGGTCTCGTAACAACTGCGTTTTCTGTATGTCTGTCGTCAACATGAATGTATCTCTAGGAGATATAAGATAGATACGATGAGAGAATGGTACTTTTGAACTGAGAAGTATGGTAAATGTGTCTTTTTGCACATGTGGAAACATTTAATATAGTAGTACTAATGCAGTACTTGAAGTGCAGTCAATTAGAGCGTTAATATGTATACATTATTATAACTATCCATGGCTCCCACGCTTTTATTTAGTCAATTAAATGTATAACAATGGAAAGTATATAACATTTTATTTTTAGAACAATCTAATACAAGTGTATCTTCAAATTTCCCAAACATCCATCTGTCTGACTATAATAAAAATTTGACTTAGATAAAAAACCACAATAATACAAGAGTAACAATCTTTTATTTACACTTATAATTTATAATAGAATAGAACATATTCTTAATGGAATTGAAAGATTTATGTTTCTTATCTTCTTTGACTATTGTGAATTTATTGTCATTAAAAGGTGTTTACATTATATTCACGTTTACATTACCAATATACAACAAGCGGAATTTTATTATAAACATTAAATAATAGCGCTGTTAGTAATTAAACATAAATTGTTTTTTTTACACACAAAAAAAAAAAACAACTAGAAACGAAACATTTCAATTACTGATATGAAGGACTGACTTAAGAGTACTATGTTTAGCAATGCCCATTTGCACTGACCCCACAGATAACTACTCCCAAATTAACATATAATGGTCAATAATGTTATCTTGTTTCTAAATCAAACTATTGATTAGATAATAAAATATTATAATCAATAATTAGGAGATGACGAAGTGAAATTTTAAAAGCTTTTTATTGAAACAAAATGTCGCGGCATTTCTTTTCAGAGAAAAGTCATTTTATAGACATGGAATCTAATAAATAATGCTGTAGACATTGTGCTAAGAATTATGTTTAAAAAAACGTTTTGGTGTTAAAAATTAATGTTCATATGTAAAGTTTTGCATCATCACGCACTTGGATATTCGATTACAATTTCAACTTTGGGGAATATCGATTTTAGAGTATCTAAAAGAATAGTAAACTGTGCACGTGGGTTATCCATTACATTCATCAAGGGCTAAACATCCATTATTTAACGGCTAATCTACGATGTGTTTACTAAACTACTTCCCCTTATTAAAACACCTGGACTTGGCTTTGTTTACTATACTAGGTACTTCCCCTTATTAAAACACCTGGACTTGGCTTTGTTTACTATACTAGGTACTTCCCCTTATTGAAACTGCTGGACTTGGCTTTGTTTACTATACTAGGTACTTCCCCTTATTAAAACACCTGGACTTGGCTTTGTTTACTATACTAGGTACTTCCCCTTATTGAAACTGCTGGACCCGGCTTTGTTTACTATACTAGGTACTTCCCCTTATTAAAACTGCTGGACTTGGATTTGTTTACAATACTAGGTAGTTCCCATAATTTAAACACCTTGGCCAAGCTTTGTTTACATACCTGAAAAAAAATGCTAATAGAAGTTTTTACAATCATGCAATCTGTCCACCAGCTGTTCGGTTCTAGAGAGCAGCACGGGACAGTAATTATCACCTAACCCCACCCGTCCCCGCATAGTTTGAACCCCCCCCCAACCCACTACCGTAAAAAATTGTATCTACCCTTACCCGCACTCGTCAAATTCTGATCCATCCCCCTATAAATTAAAAACAAAATAGTCAATCAATCTATATTAAGACAAATGAACACGAACATTTTTTTTTCAGAACAAATGATTAAGCAAATTATTATTTTTTTTTAAAAAAGCGATGCAGGAAATGTAGGTAAAAAAAAGTACACAAGTGTTACGAGCTCCTTGGTTGTGTCCACTAGTTGAGATATGTCACTTGGACATGTTAGTGAATTATTTTTTTCATTCAGACCGTGCGCTAAAACTAGATTGATATTATGACTTGTAAAAACTCTTTGAATACAGACGTCATATTGCTTGCTTTATCTGTTTGAAAAATATGAGTATTATGATATGCATCAAAATCTGCAGTAATTCTTTCCACTGTTTCTCTTATATAACTGTTATGTTTCTCATCTATTAGCTTTTTGTGGAAAAAATGTATAATTTGATTGTCCTGTGTTTAATAAGTTGAACGGTTGATTTGATAATGTGACCAAAGGCCAGTTTTTCATTAAATACTATCTCAGTCTGACAATGTCTTTTTTTCTTTTACGTCACATATGACGTAAAACAGTTGATGCGCATTGTAAAATGTCTTTGACGGCGACATTTCAATGTGACGCGAAAATATGTGTTAAGCATGTTAAAAGTTCTGTATCCAACGAGAGTAAATTGTCGCAAATCTTTGACACACATTAGTTCAATTGTATCGGCTAAATTTGTTTTCACCTGTATCTGTTCCTGCTTATCGTCCTTATCCATCAATAATCCACTTATGTATATCATTTTAGTGTCTGGTGGTCGGTGTTTACAATTTTCAAAAAACCGTTGGTTCCATGCTAAGATTTTTTGCACAATGTAGGTAGCCTTCATATGACCACCAGTACATTCACTTCACCTAAACACTTCAATTAGACAAGGGTCCTATATGGGCTGTTAAGTCAAAGGAAAAAGAAACACACCAGTTTGAAATATTTCCACACAATAACTTATTTGGCAACAACACTGTAAACGTTCACTCTTAATGTCGACATGTTTCATGATATACATTTTACTTTCTATGTATAGCAACAAAATAAAATACCAAATTTAGACGTCGAAAACAGTTAATTCAAACACATCTCATCAAATCAAAGTGTCATTGATACTAACAAAATAATAATTTTTAGTTCAGTTGTGACCTCAACAAGATAATAAAAATCTGTATATAACACTGAATATTTCCACTATATAAAATGAATGACTCCAGTTGTAAGAATTCAAGTTATCTTGGTTGTTAATCTACAATCTACAACCAAAAGAAATATATACTGTACTTTGCTACTTAAGTCTGAAGAGTAAAGTACATATCTGATAGACTAAGCTGTAACACAATTACGTTGAGTTAAAAAAAGTTCTAATTCTTATCTACCAATAGTATCTTGACCAAAACACCAGGCTCAAGGAGTGTCATGTCACAAGCTTATAGTCACTCTTTTAATCTTTGGTGCTAATGGTCATTTATAGTCACTGATTTATCTCTGGTGCTAATAGTCACTTATCTGACTTAATAAAGAGACAAAGGCTATAGGATTGGTGTTTTGCTCCCCACGGGGTTCCCGCTTAGTACAAACCCATCCTCACGGGATCCTTGTAGTTTATAACCAGCTCCACGGGCTCTCCGTCAATCTTGGTTCCATCCCCACGGGAAACCCGAGAATCGCGTCCCCGTGCAGGTCAACAGTGTTAGGTAAACTTACAATGTAAGAATAAAGGACTGCTGTCAAATAGACTGTAAAATATAGACTGCCTTTTTTTTTGGTGTCTCATAAATGGATGAGCGAATTTCGGTGCTAGTCTAAATCTAATATGTATCATATATGTAACATCGTACTCTTTTAATTTGAAAATAATATTTCAATAGAGACAACATCTTCTTATTTACTTATAGCTACTAGAAACATATTATTAGTCGGAAAAAGCTAAATTATAAGAAACTTAGCTCAATTTGGATAAATTGTAATATAAATCAAAATCATAAAATGTTGCTAAGTATTAATTAACCACAAAAAATATAAGTGCTTACTTAGATGACGCAAGATTATTTAAAGCTTTGAAACAGGTGTCACAAGTCACAATTACTAATGATATAGTTAATAGTATACATTTATTTAGTTACATATAAATTATAACAAATTACATACCTGTCATACATAAGGGAGGCGCATAACAATCATAGCATCCGTCAACACATTCTCCTGTAGTTTTATCACATGAATTCACACGATTTGTATTGTTGTAATGAAGACAGTTTGAACTACACGAGTTTCTACACATCTCACCCCATATACCAGGATCACAGGCTATAAAATAAATAAATACATATACAAATTTTATTTCGGCGCTATATATGTATATATATATATATATATATATATATATATATATATATATATACATATATATAAATATGCATAACATTTGTAGAAACATTGACAGTGTGACGTAAGAGCAGCAGACTTGTGATGATGAAGCCGGGATTTTTGAACGGTGGTAGTTGTAGTTATATACAAATACATTATTAGATGTTGTGTTTTCAAACCAATGCCTGTGTGTACCAAATTTCAACTGGAAATAATTCTGTTGGTCTCACCGATCGAAGCCACTACTCTCATGTCAATAGTCGAGTATCTTTCACCACTCGGCCATTAGTCTCACAAGGCATTGGGTAAGTACATCGATTTTTGCCTTTTTTAAATTTGTGACTGTGTGGGTTAATCCTCTGAATTCTTCCGATGCTTTCTTTTAATAAGGTTAATTTATTTGTTAATCATTTTGTAGCTGACGGTACTTATGGCCAAAATAAAAAAAAAAAAAAAGAAAACGACGTTGAATTTTAAGGTGTTAAGCATTATATAGTTAAAAATAAAAAGTTATTTTTAAAATCAGATGCTTGTTGAAATTAACTTTCATTTGTTCATACAAACATAATTGTTAGATATTTGGTCAACTGAACTTTATTGAGCAGTGGCTAATGGGCAGTGATGTTCACCACTTGATGTAAAAAAAAAACCTTCTGTTTTAGAACATATTTACAACATTTACTGCCGAAAAACAAATGAAGAAGGAAATAATTGAGATCAACAAGAGCAGCACTCATTATTTTTTTTTTAATTTTTAATTCACAGAAATCAATAATATATATGTAACCGAAAAGCGTTTTATCCGATCGTTTAATTTTAAGTCCTTACTAGAAAATATTAATTTTTCGGAATACAGAAATTAGTTTTTTCTCAATTATATTCCTCCACTTTATATACACATAAAAACCCAACGCAAAGGCACATATTTTTATTAACTGTATAACGGCTACATACAAGCCTTTTGCTGTCCTAAGTTTCGACACCTCTACTTTAGTTATATTCTGTTTACTTTAGTTATATTCTGTTAGCTATAGTTATATTTGGTTAGCTTTAGTTATTGTTTTCTTATCATACGGAAAGAGTTAATGATATACATATGATAAAGTTAGAATTTAGAATGTGCTAAATCATGTTGGTAAATTAATATTAATAATCTTATGCTGGCTCCAATTATTATTATTATTATTTGAATTGAGATCGATTACTATAATAAATGCATGTGTTAATAAATACTTACAACAAATTAATATGGTCACAAAATTTAGAACATGAATTAAGTATAATTTTGTCACTAGTCTCACAAATTAATTAAACTGATGTTATTATTTAAGCGTATCATTAGTCTCTCGAACATGTCTGCCCATTACATAACATTTTCCCTTAAGTAGAAAATTTAGATACGAAATTTTTCAAGATTTGATTGAATATATATATATATACCACTAGTTCGAAAAAAATGTTGGTAATTGAGACTGCACCTGTTTAAGAAATGTATAGATTACGTTTAAACTAAATGGGTCAACAATTGAATTCGAAGATTGCTCAGAGACATATACATTTTTACCCAGAATATTGGTAAAACAAACCAGCGTTCTTATTTTGTTAATAGATATGACCGATAAACACCACTATGGATTCTTAGTAGAAAATTTCGTAAAGTAGATACCAAAAACCATACAACTGACAGTGTGTTTAACTTAAAAAAGTCAAGTTCCCTTACGCCCCTAAGGACTTATCCGGATAGATGAAGAGTAGAATTCATCTGTTTTAGTAACCGCGGCATATGAAAGGGTTGTGTGGTTAGTAATACTCCCAGCCGCCTTTACTCCCCCAACTTAAGTCAGGTACTCATTTAAAGCTGGGTGGACTTGGGAACTTACATCAGACCTGAAAAATCCAAAGGGTCTCAGTGAGGCTCCAACCCTGGACTCTCCGGTCGACAGTCAAGCACTCTACACTACACGACCACTCGTCCGCGGTTTAACTTAAAGCCGAGCGTGATAATTGGTGAACTAAATAGGCGTTATGGGTAATATATTTATAAATTTACGTGCAGGAGAGAAACATGTTTTATAGCAGACGTGTTTGTTTGTCTTGGCGATCTTAATATAAATCACTAATTGAATTTATACAATTGATGTTTAAGTTGCTAGTACTAACCTTTTGTTTTTATTAAGTTAGTAATCGCTATGAGGTAACATAATACAAATAACATTATACATGTTAAATATAATGTAATATAAGTATTACAGATACACATTACTATCAAAACTGCTTACTTGAATGGCAGGTGGGTGTCTTATATCCATGTATACAACCAAAATTACAAAAACCATTAACTGGGCTACAGTAATAACTACCAAGATGGCAATAAGCACTACACTTGTGTTTACAATTCTCTCCATAGTAACCTCTAGAAAAGGCTAAAATGTACGTTAGAATGAAAATAAAACAAAAACTGAGAAGCAAAACATGAATAAGTAATTTCTTCCAATCAGATATTAAAAATATAAGGTGGTAAACAAAATCAAAATATGAACAATTCATTAACTAGAAAAAAATCAAAATTTTTTTTTAACTTGAATTTGTGTGTGTATTATTAAAAATAATAAAAAAACACCAAAGTTTTGCAATTCAACTGAATTACTTAGAATGTCGTATCACTTTATATGGTAATAAAGGAAATAATGCTCTTAGTTGTAGGCCTACGTGTCGCCATTTAAAGTTAAATGAACTGCTACATAAGGCATTGTAGAAGCTGTTTTTATATTGGTCTGTAATAACAGTCTTCCATTTTTATATAAAATCATATTTGCATCTTTGTTAACCAGCTCATCCATTGAAACGTTTCAATGATTATCAGTTATTGTTAGTGCTTGGGTCTCTATGACCTAAGTAAGGAAGTAATATGCATGCATTTATGCACTAAAAAGACCTAAATAGGCCCTAAAAAGACCTAAAGAGGCCATAAAAAGACCTAAAGAGGCCATAAAAAGACCTAAATAGGCCCTAAAAAGACCTAAATAGGCCCTAAACAGACCTAAATAGGCCCTAAAAAGACCTAAATAGGCTCTGAAATGACCTAAATAGGCCCTAAAAAGACCTAATAAGAAATATAAATACTTAGTTCACAATAAAGTTTATATGTGGTGTTTTACACATTTTTCATTGTAGTTAACCTATCCAGTCTCTTTAGCTTAGTATTATATCCATTAGAATTCTATCAACGCACGCTTAGGTTTGCGGCGTAAGGTGCATATCGGGGCTGTAAAAATAAGGACATGTCTTGGCATTAATAACTTTTGATTAGCTTTGAATAAATCAACAAGCTTGTCATGTTTACGTGTGCTATCAACATTGTTATTATAGAAGATTTGTATGCGGTTTTAAAAGCCACACAGGATATAAATCTCGTGATCACTTTGATGGGAAATATAAGAATTCCATTTCCGTAAATGGCTGCAATAATTGCATTAAAAGTGATAAATTATGTCTTACAACATGTCACTAAAGACATTTTGATGACGTATGATATAATGTCATAAAAAGGCTGAAATATACACTTTTGAGAATTGCCAAAAAGCGCTTATGTGTATGGCGTATTAATTAAATGTATCTTAGAAATATGATTTTTTTAGGTATATTAGTTATGCAAAAAGGTTTTGCGTAACGCAATGATATTCTAAAATGTTTAAGGCCATTATAATTTATTCTAGAAATATTTTTGTTACACTTTTTAATGGCTGGTTGATCCGTTTCATAATACGTATATTTAATAACGAATTTGTTTAGCTATGCGGTCCATCGGGGCAGATGAAGTGTGGAATTCACCTGTTGTCATGGTATTTTTCGGTAATTGTGACGAACGCCCACATTAATTCTCTACCAAAACTTTTCACTTGAATACTATGTGGGTGTTTTATTATCATGAATAACAAGGACATTTACAACAGCCATAGATTGAGCTATGGTAATAAATTCCTAAATGAGATATTCATAGAGTGGCCAGACATTTGGAAGACATTTAACTGATTTTCACCACAGGACTTTTTATCCTCCTTTCTATATATACAATTATACATATTATGATAACAATTTACATTATATTTAATGAGTAATGATAATGCAATAACCTAGACACAATTAAACATGTTCACAATACATACATTCTTTACATCTTTTTCCTCTAAATCCGTCTTTACAGCCCCCATTACAGTATCCAGTTTTCGAATCACATCCTTTGATCATGCAGTAGTTAGAGCAATTATTTTTGCAATTCTCACCATATCTGCCTAAACTACAAGCTTAACAAAAGATACAAATAAAAATTAACGAAAAAAGTAATAAAATAAAACATAATAAAACCAGTGTCTCTAGCTGTAATATCTTTGCAGTGGCAAAGGTCAATATGCTCATTTGTATTTCATACCCTCAAAGACATGATTTCATTTGAGTTGTAATTATAGTATGACCATAAACCAGGCTTGCGGAGCCGGAGCCGAGGAGCCGGGAGCCGCTACTTTTTGCTGGAGCCGGAGCCGGAGCCGAAAAAATCTGGCGGCTCCACGGCTCCCAAATGTTTTTTTTTTACAGCAGAATTTTTTTTTTTTTTGCTTTAAAATTACAAATTTGTTTGTTTCCCTCCTACAATTTGAAATGATGTCATGTTTTACGAACGCCAGAACAGTAACACGCACATCACCACCAAAAATCTTTAATGGAGAATCGTTTTGTGTTCGTTTTAAATCTTGTTTACCCTCCGAAATTTTTTTAATGGCATGTTATTTTGTTATATATAAAGTTAAAACAGTTTTATTTCACAGAATAATTGTATCAATCATTTAAAAATAATTTTTTACTATGACAACAAATAGAACGCGTCATTTCGTGTATTATTTGATCGCGAATTTGATATAGACTAAAAACAAAATGTTAGCTTTCTGTATTTAACAATTTTATTATAAAGAGAATATCTGAAATTGAGCAGATAAATTTATAAGGTTGTGGCTATTCGGACCCGGGTCCCAATAAAATCCGATTGTTATTCGGACCCGTGGCAAATATGCACTAAGCTTAGCCATATTTAAACTTTATTAGACGGAACCCGAAAAAATAATAATACAGAGTCAGATTAGTGAAACCCTAGACACTGAGTAACGATTAAATCATACAATTCAAACAATTATAAAAAAAATAAACAAAAAACAATAATAAAGTTTATGTATAGCTAAGCTGAGTGCATATTTGCCACGGGTCCGAATAACAATCAGACTAAATTGGGACGGGGTCCGAATAAAAATCGGAGTTTATGGGTACCCGGGTCCAGGCCCGTAGCCAGAGGGGGGCTAGGGGGCTGATCCCCACCCCCGTTCATGACCTGAGCCCCCCCCCGTGCATGATTTGAGCTTTTTGACAAAATTTTAATAATAACGGCTATAAAACATCAATCATTTTGTTCGATTTTGTTTTAGGGGCCCGGACTGAGCTGGCCAATCAACTTTTTAAAATACTAATATCAGCACGGGGGCCCGTGTCACCCTTGCCCAGGGACCCGAAATTTCTGTCGGTAGGCCTGTTCGCAACCTTGTATAGTTATAATAATTGCGACTGGTCAATTTGTTGTTGATAGATCTGTTCTTTGTTTTCAATATTTTATAAGAAATATCACACAAATAGCTAAGCTATATTTGTGCATCTTTGTCGTTCTTCACGGGTTGTACGTTTAACCAACAGTATAATGATATAAATCAGGTATCTATTATGTAACAATTGTGTAGCAGAACAAATGGTCAATATATTTATAACAGGAATCAGAAATTGTTCAGCCTAAATAAATTTTTATCATTAAAACTCTTTACTATTTAAATTATTTTTAACAAAACTGCAACATGCCATGCATTATTGAAACATAGTTAAAATTATATATTTCTAATTAATAGCTAAACAATCAGTACTAAAATGCACCATACCAGATATGGAACTGCAAAAAATTTCTTGGGGAGGGGACTCACTGAGGTCCCCTTCCAAAACACCTCCTCTCCGTTCGCAAGCTTTCGGCGCTTCGCACCTCCATCTTCGCCCCCCCGAACATTTCTTCTACCCCACCAGGGGAGGGGCCGGGGGGCATGTCCCTCCCCCCCCCGGTTATCGCAAGTTTAGGTAATACATCATTAAATTATCGAAATATTTTTTGTTTAAAGACCAATTTTCAACAATGAAAACAGTTTCGCCCCCACCCCCCGGGGGTCAAAGTTTTGCCCCTCCCCCCTCCGCCGTCAAAGTTGTCTAGATCCGCTGCTGTACCCCAGAATCAGTTCTTCGGCACCCCCCCCCCCGGCCGGAAAAAAATTTCTTCGCCCCCCCCCCCCCAATGCAATAATTCTGGCTATAAATAATAAATATAAATACTGAAGTCTTTAAAATATTTTAAATAATGTATCGTTTTACTAGTGGCTAATTTGATCATTGAAATAACTTTTTATTACTTATGAAAATGGCGACTAGTGAAACCTAGATCGAAAATAATGATATGTTTCTGGATGCACTGAAATGGTTTGTTTTTAGTAAAACCGACAGTGCGTATATTTTTCAAGTTCCTGACTAAGGGGGTGAACGCAGCAAAATTTGCATACTTTTTTATCAGCGGCAT
The DNA here is from genome assembly GCA_021962125.1 of Bulinus truncatus. Lineage (NCBI taxonomy): Eukaryota > Metazoa > Mollusca > Gastropoda > Planorbidae > Bulinus > Bulinus truncatus. Next base: position 485,520 of record JAGDYQ010000163.1, on the reverse strand, counting down.
GTTTGCGTGGTGCAATTACAAAAATTTTTGTCTCGTGTGATACTATCTTAATAGGGAGCCGGAGCCGGAGCCGTCAAATTTGTGGGAGCCGGAGCCGGAGCCGAAAAAAATATGGCGGCTCCGCAATTATGGCATAAACTAGGGATGATACAGGGCCAACCTAACAGCCATCATGCTTTTTATAATCTACTAGTGGAAAAGCCTGCTGAAGCTGGCTGAACGAAATCCGAGAGAAGGGATAACAAAGAAATATACGAAATACTGCAATAGAAAAGAACATTTGACCTTTATTGCCATAAATATAATACTATACGAACAGAAATATCAAATAAATATATGAACTATTTTAATGGACGCATACACCGCACGATATGAAAACTACCTGCGAGGGACACCGAATGATACCTGAGTGAGACACACGGATTAGACGATTATGTATGTATTAGATGAGTGGTCACTTTTTTGCACATCAAACTACAATTATTGTTTAGGTGAGAAATTGATAAACCAATACATTAATTCCAACTAAGGTAGAGCCTACATTAATATAATTGTTTTCTCATCTCTATTCTTTTTTTTTATTTTTTTGTTAATTTTTTTGTTTTTCATATATCGAAAAACAAGACATTATCGAAATGGACATCTATAAGAGCTAAGAAGTGAAGTTGTGGAAGAAATTAAAGCGTTTGTCATTTTTAATAAATAAATAACAAACATTTTTTTTTAAATAATGAATTATTGATTGCGAGGCTATATTAAAACTGAAAAAAAATACATAAGCTATGGTACTTATGACAGACAATTAAAAGCTTCTAAATTTACTATTCATCCCGCCTTATCAATAAGTATGCAAAGTTGAACTTTGACCTATTAAGTGCAGACTTTATGTTCAATATCTGGTACCTTCCAGCAACTTCTTTTTTCATTTTATTGCTCACAGATTTTTAGTTCATTTTTCAGATGCCTTAATTCTCGATGAGCTGCCAGACTTAATTTTCTTTTTATTGGTTAGATATATTTTAATGCCTTTTTTAAAGATAATGATATTTCTTTGAATTGTAATTTTTTTTCTTTCAGTATCTAAGAAACATATTTCGGAGGGTGGGCATTTTAATTTGCATTGCTTTTTATTTTTGGTCTGCCTCAATCCACCCCTTCCTCCATCACACTATAGTGTTATTTTGATACTATTCAGTACAGATAGGTGTTTGGTATTTTTTTATTTTGTAATGCGTACCTATTCTGAAACAGTTAAAATTTGTTTTTAAAGCGCCATACATATTTATAATTCATTTAATCAGGATTTTCCCCAAAACAGCGGAACAAAGAAATCAAAACAAAAGATTTCACCATATCTTTGTAGCCTAATGGTAGCGCCTGCCTCCATAGCATTTTTACATATTATTTATATTTATACACCATTTTTTTTAAATTATAAAATTGGAAATTAGTTCAATATTACTTTATTCTTCAAACATAATTGTGTTATTAAATGTGTTTTATTTTTGTTTATTTTCTCTACAATAATCAGTTGACATTATAATGTTATTTTATGTACCGCATTCCCTCATTTACCGCGGATAAACGGCTACATAATTTACCTCGACGGGGGATAAATGAAATAGTTTTATAGTTAGAGCACACATAAAAACATGATTACAGCCAAATAATACTGTTTTTAAAAATACTTGAGCTGTCTAGACATGAAATATTATTGTACAACCAGAATTGTGCTCGTACTGCTTAATATATTTCACTAAATAAAAGGACAAAACGGCATATTAGAAATTAAAATAATCTGGTTTTATAAAAGAAATCAGAAAACAACGCGAGTTGTTGAATGTCTTGCTTACTTTGACGTGTTCGGGAATTCCACAACGCGACTAATCTATCTATATATCTATATATATGTATATATATATATATATATATATATATATATATATATATATATATATATAACTGCGTCTTGCAGGCTGTCGTTGTCTCGCTAGATTGGGCGAAGAAGAGAATTATATATATAGATAATCAAAGTTTTAGACTAATCAATATTTTTTATAAAGCTGTTATGAGAAATACCGATTTTGTCAAGATTTTAATATAATATTATTATTTTTTAACCCTTTTATGCTACATGAGTGTAAAATGTGCACACTATATATTAATTAGGCGATAGTGTACTAGATGACATTATCATGATTAGGACCTTTAGGAACCTGCCCAGGGCACCTTTAGCCTAAAAAAAAAAGCTCATTTTAGAACAGATCCCTATCAATTCTGATACTTAAGTTGCATCGAGAGGCAATTATTTTTTGAGGCTTTCAAATATTGTAAAAGATTTTGCAGAAGGCCTCTACAGTTCTGACAACGAATAAAACTTGATCGACTCTAAATATATTGCGCTTGGTGTAGGCAGGTTGGTCTACTTGAAAATTGTCACTTATATGTGCTAGTTGCTGATGTGGTGCTTATGAGCCTTCGTAGTTTGTAGTCCCCACAAGAATCTATCACTTCAAATAATACACAAAGTCTGTGTATGGCTCATCATTTATTAGAAAATGAGGAATACAATAAATAAATCTTAAAAAAAAAATGAATGGTGCTTAATAGTGAAAATACTATATTACAATTCCTAAATATTATCTCTAAACGCTAATAGAATAAATCACTGTCACCTAAAATCACTTTTAAACTCTCAATTTCTCTTTGATCTGATAAGTCTAAATCAACCGTTCTATCATTGAACTCAGATTTGTATTAACCATTAGGCAAACAAGGCACGTGCTTTGGGCACAAGTCATCAAGAAAAATGTGTATATTGTCCCGGTAATCGTGAGTAATCGACATGATATTAGCAAATCGCAAATGTAATATTGAAAACAACATTATTAAACCATGGTCCCACAACCTGGGGGTAAAATACCACCCACCCAGTTTTTTTTCTGTTTTTTCTCGAGTTTTTTCGTGCTATTCTTTTTAATTTTTTTAAGGATATGTTAGTGCTACGTAACATATTAATGTGTAGCGACCAATGCACATCTGTTTTAGTCTGCTAGTGAGAAGAATTGTGAACAGTGCTAATTTGTCAACGTGACATTGAATGACTGTACTTTTGCATTACGGCTTAGAGCTACTATGCATTTGAAAGATTTGAAGAATCTGCAAAAGAAATAACACAAAATGTTGATAATAAGTCAACTTTGACCCGTTTTCGTAAACGAAAGACAATAGTCATTGATGGTGATGCCACTGAGGTCTTTCTGAATGTCAAAGACACATTTCATATATATCTCCTTTCTAAGTGATTGTTTTACAACAGTTCGATTTTCTGTTTTGGTCGATGTATCACACAAATCTCAATGATGTGAAGGACTAATAAATGTTTATCCTGAAGATCTGAAATAAAATGTATTTACTGAGCTACAACAGTTCCACGCATATATTTACAAGTTCGTTCATCAAAATGTGAAAACAAACGTTTAGTCATACAGAAAATTACCGAGTAATAGTTAGAGACAACATCGAGTGTGTTTTTCCAAATATAGAAAACCAATAGCGCACATTTTTAACATCAATGGTTACGAAAGGTTCTCAGTTAAAATGTAAAAAAAAATCCAACGAAATAATACTGAATGAAACAAGAAAGAATTGATTCCTTTGCTCTACTGATGATTGCGTCAGATTAATGCGCAACATTAACTTTGATCATTACTTACAAACTTTGTAAATGTTTCCTCTCTTTGACTTTCTTATCAATTAAAAATGTACATCTGTTTTGTTTATCATTATTGGAAAATGATTTAACTATTAATTTTCATACAAAAATACCTTTTTCTAGGTTGTGTATAAATGAAAGTAATACAAACATATGTTTTAGCATCTGTTTTTCTTTGTTAGTATTTTGCATAATGTTGAACATACCAGCGGTCAGTGGAGGATCGAGGGGCAGAAGGGAGCACCCGAGTGGGTTTGTGCCTAGGGCATCATGATGGCTTAATACAGCCCTATGCCAGACATCCTCTCCATGTTCACAAATCTACATACAGTGGCTACAATATATCATGTCGTCACAGCACTCGTTAAAACAAACGGATGAAAAACAAACACCATTAAACACCATTAAAATATAATATTGTAATACCTTTTTATATATACAGAATGACTCAAGGCACGTGGGTTCAATAACTAGACTAATACTTTATTTATTACTACAAATTTACTAAACATTAAATCTACAACTAAACTAATAAATCCAGATGGAGAAATCACTACTGTACAAGTGAGTCGAACGTGTTACGTTAAGGTAACGAAATCGTTGTTCTAAAAATAACTTCCTAACTGTCCTCTTTTTTCTGCTCAAAGTCCGAAGTAGATCCCCACCCCCTCAAGTCAGGTCACGTGACTGCTCTCGACGCATCGTCACGATGCTAGCGTCAGATGATAAAGGGAGTGGAGCGACAGTTGTTTTACCCCAACCCTCAATCTCTTATTTACACACCTGTCCAGGTGACGAATGGTGCAGCGCCGTGTGTAAGAAGAAGAGGGTTACAACAATATATACACTCTATTTATGAGTATGTTAAATCTTTGTATTAAATTTAATAAATAACAAAAAATATACAAACGTAGACTACAAGTGTGTAAGAAGAAGAGGGTTACAACAATATATACACTCTTTTTATGACAAGTATGTTAAATCTTTGTATTAAATTTAATAAATAACAAAAAAATATAAAAACGTACACTACAAGTGTGTAAGAAGAAGAGGGTTACAACAATATATACACCCTATTTATGACAAGTATGTTAAATCTTTGTATTAAATTTAATAAATAACAAAAAATATACAAACGTAGACTACAAGTGTGTAAGAAGAAGAGGGTTACAACAATATATACACTCTATTTATGACAAGTATGTTAAATCTTTGTATTAAATTTAATAAATAACAAAAAAATATACAAACGTAGACTACAAGTGTGTAAGAAGAAGAGGGTTACAACAATATATACACTCTATTTATGACAAGTATGTTAAATCTTTGTATTAAATTTAATAAATAACAAAAAATATACAAACGTAGACTACAAGTGTGTAAGAAGAGAGGGTTACAACAATATATACACTCTATTTATGACAAGTATGTTAAATCTTTGTATTAAATTTAATAAATAACAAAAAAATATACAAACGTAGACTACAAGTGTGTAAGAAGAAGAGAGTTACAATAATATATACACTCTATTTATGACAAGTATGTTTAATCTTTGTATTAAATTTAATAAATAACAAAAATATATACAAACGTAGACTACAAGTGTGTAAGAAGAAGAGAGTTACAATAATATATACACTCTATTTATGACAAGTATGTTTAATCTTTGTATTAAATTTAATAAATAACAAAAATATATACAAACGTAGACTACAAGTGTGTAAGAAGAAGAGGGTTACAACAATATATACACTCTATTTATGACAAGTATGTTAAATCTTTGTATTAAATTTAATAAATAACAAAAAAATATAAAAACGTACACTACAAGTGTGTAAGAAGTAGAGGGTTACAACAATATATATTTATGACAAGTATGTTAAATCTTTGTATTAAATTTAATAAATAACAAAAAATATACAAACGTAGACTACAAGTGTGTAAGAAGAAGAGAGTTACAATAATATATACACTCTATTTATGACAAGTATGTTAAATCTTTGTATTAAATTTAATAAATAACAAAAAATATACAAACGTAGACTACAAGTATCCCCCTCAAATCCATATTTACATCCTTGATAGCAGTGGCCACTTTCAAATGAACATGATGAGTACAAACAGTTAGAACATTGATATTTGCAGTTATCACCATATCTGCCAGAACTGCATACTGAAAATAAAAGGGTGAATTCATATTTATCGGTGTAGACTTAATTCTTTAACTAAGTTTCGATAACACCATCAGACGATGAAATGAGCAGACGACAGATTAAGTCTTTTTTTATTTCTTATCAGAAAAAAAAATGTTTTAGTGATATTTACCAATATCTATATTCACAATGTGATATCAACAGGGATGCCCACAATTGATGTGGTTGATATCCGCATTTCGGTCTTTTATAAGGTAAACATGCTTTAATAGTCAAGTCAAATATAAAGAATGATTAAGTAACAGAACAAAATGTCTCTCTGGGAGCAGCGCAATAATATCAATAAGCCTCACGAGACTTTAAAAGCTATAAATAGCCACCTTTAGCCACCTTTGACATATTTTCTACTATTTTCACAAATGTACATACATTCAAAAGTAGATATCTTCAACTGTTTTTAACGCTATAATATTTACTCGTGACCGTTTACTTTTTCGTCCAAATCTCAACTGTCTGCTCCTTAAAACTACATTTGTGTATGTCTATAATGTACCGGATTAATAAGTTTCATTTTTAAAAGAAAAAAAAATGTGTATGAGAAAGTTAGCCTTAAGACTGTTAAATTTTTCAGTTCTATTAATGTTGAGCATATCAGTATATGTTTTACGTCATATTTTACTGCTTTAGATAACTTTATAACTAGAAAATACATAACATATAATTGACAACAAAAATATAATTTAAATACTAACCTCTGTCACATATGTCTCCTTCATATCCAGGTTTACATCCTTCTGGACATGTACCACTTTCGGCAACACAACGTTTGGATTTACATTTTTCAGAACACCCTTCTATGTAGATTTTACCTTTATAACCACTGGGGGAAGCTAAAATGATGCATATATTGAAACCATAATTTTAAAGTATAAATTTATTAAAAAAAAAACATGACAGACATTATTTGATGAACTAGTGATACATTAACACAGCGATAATTCCAAATTCAAGTCAGAAGTTTGACTTTTGTTGGACAATAACATATTCTTATGATCTAAGCCTTTTTTGTAAAATTCTAGTTAAAAAGATTTTTTTTTAAATTTTTACCTAACTCTTAATAAACTTTAATTTAGTTCTAATTTGTGTAGTGTAAAAATATGTATCCTTTATATAAGGGAGAAAGGAAACTATGTAGCGGCAGTATTTCATATCATTTATAAAAAGACGAAATGAATATAAAATACCATTTTCACATTTAACTCCGTCATATCCAGCTATACATCCTCCAGTACACTGACCACTTAGTACATCACATTCACCTGTCTTACAGTTTGTTGGACATGGAGATGTACAGTTTGTACCATAGTAGCCAACATCGCACGCTGCAAATTAATTTTATTAAAATCGAGTAAAGATCTACATGTAACCAAAATCGTCTTTCTCAATCGATCATTGTCAGATATTTTATATATATTATATAATTAATAACATGAAAACAAAATTAAAGACTCATCAACATTAGCGTGATAGAATAGCATTTCTTTCGCATTTCAAAATATTTTATCCAATGAAATTTTTTTTAAAAAGTTGTATAACTTTCGCATTTTTATTTCAAATTTTACTTCAAGTTCTGTAACTATGATATCTTTTTCACTAAAATTATTTAGTAATCGAAATAAAATTTTCCACTTCTGTATTAGTTCCAGAGAAGCACAAAGCCAAGGGAGAAACAATATAACAATAAGTACATTAGATTTATCGATTTTCAAAAATAGTGAATGTTATTTTACCATTCCCCACTTCAAATTTAACTAAAGCCACCCAATAAACATGCACCGAGAGGACTCCAGTTGTCAAACACCTATCGGACATCGGTAGGCAGTTTCCTATAGGGCCCCTCGGCTGGATCGATGAGGCAAGCACCTGAGTGACCCATATTGGATGGCGCATCCGCTCTAACAGAAGCGGGAAGCGGCCATCTTTACAGTTCACGCTGATATTATTTTGATTATTTGCAATTCGTTGAAAGGTCAGTTGTTGTTTTTTTTTTTTTACGGTGATAGTTATTAATTAAATATTACTTTAAAAACATTCTAATTTCAAGTTGTTACAAAATGCTCCTGTAATGGAAATAGGTATAAAGTGGTATTAATCTATGTACTGTACTATAATATAAATGTATATATATATATATGGATTATGGATTTTATTTTTTTAAAGTAATTTAGGACTATTTGCGACCATTATTTCGATCCATTTCGTTCGATTCACATTACCTTTGCATTAACGTAGGAAAGAACCATTTATCGCGGACTGTTATAAACAATTACCCATTTTACTATGAGTATGTATATAATACCATGCTCTCTGTCATTGTAACTGTTTTTATCCAGAATAAATGATTTAAAAAAAAAACGGAGATAGTAAATATAGTTCTGCCTGTCAATGAAATTTTCAGTTGTGTAATTGGTGTAGGTCTATTAACTTTATCTTATCATTAACCCTAAATAATTATTTTTATTTAATTTGCGTTTTATTTTATTTAAAATTTCACTAAAAGACGAAAGTCAAACGTAAATTATACACACACTTTGTAGGTAGGCAGAACCATTTACTTTTACCACCGGACCCACAATGTAAATCATCTTAGGGTCAAGGAATGTTGAGGGTATGATTATTGTTAGAGGTTTGGGTTAGTTAGGGTTAGTGTTAGGAGTTAAGTTTAGTTTTAGTTGGAGTTAATGTTAGGGGTTAGTATTAGATTAGGGTTAGTGTCAGGAGTTAAGTTTAGTTTTAGTTGGAGTTAATGTTAGGGGTTAGTATTAGATTAGGGTTAGTGTTAGGGGTTTTGGTTTAATGTTAGGTGGGTCTGATGTATTTTTTAATCAGTTAGTTCGCAAAATTGTGATTATTAAATATGTTACTTTTGCGGCTGAGTCAGCAATGTTTCATTTTATTTATCGTGTATAACATTATATTTTGAATCAATATAACACACATTTCATAACCAAGCATTTTCTGTCAAATGTTTGTTATTAATTTCAAATCGATACATATATATGTAAGCTTTTAGTAAAATGTGGACGTAGTAGTATTTATTTTCTGTATGTTATATAATAATTACAGTATTTTGACACAAAGAAATGACAAGTTGCTGGTCAAGGAAAAGAAAGATCGATAAAGAGTTTAAACGGTATATGACAATGATTTCTTCAGAAACTACTGAAGGTCCTGATGATCCAATCCCAACTGATGAAAAATTGGAATTCTCCCGACCATGCTCATCTTCTTGTTTTCTGGAATCCACTGATAGATCTTCTAGTTCATATTGTATCAGCAGTATATGTGATAATACCATCTGTTCGGTAAAATTATGTGAAGACAACCCATGAAGATATTGCAATAGTTTCGTCACTGAATCCTAATCTAAGAATGTAAGTATGAGGGTTTCTTATTTTATGCTAATAATTTTTATTTTTTTTTAAATGAAAAATATTTTGATACTTTTTTCCTGGGTATTATTAGTTAAAGTATTCATTTCTATGTTAAATAAATCTGATTTTTCTTTACAATTTTATAATTTTCTGTAATGAATCAATAAATAATAACACGAGGTAAAACCTTGTTTATGTTATCAGCTGATTTTAATTTTGGCTAAATAAATGAATCACTTATTATAAAGAAAATTATTTAATATTCTGTCATGTAATTTAAAAACAATATAAACTTATAATGTTGACTACATTTTTTTAAAACCTGATAGTCTATATGAATGTAATTCTATTATAATGCAGTAAATTTATATAAATATTTTGTCTTATCCTTAACTTTAGGGAACAAACATATATGACTATGGCATTACTGATGATATACCTCTCAAAGCGATTCGACACTTCCAGCTAGAGCACCAGACCTTCATCTTCTCCATGTTGATTGACAAGAAACAAGACAATGTTATCTTGAATTTCTTATGCCAGGTAACAATTATTTATAAATTAAATAGCCTACGAATAATATACAATTTATTTATTTGTGTATGTATTCTATACTAAGGAAGAAAGGTGTAACTTTTACTAATTTGTTAGGTTTTATATCATCAATATTTTGATTATTACATGTATGGATTTAGAAATTATGTAATACTAAACATATTGTACTTTTACATATATGAAAAAAAATCCCACTCAAAATTTACATTGTTTTTACTTTTCTGCAGGAGCTTTTATCAAGTTGTGTTCATTTGGAGTTATGGTACAAATTGGGAACTATACAAACAGCAATGCAAAACACGAGAAAGACCTGAAAAGTTCACTGTTGGAGTACTGTACTAAGTGACATCCAAAGAGCTTTACATATTTTTTGTTTTATGTATGAGTATTTCACAAACACCAATTTAACGTTCATATTTTCTCCCAACATTCATATTTCTCCACCAATGTGCTGTTCCATAGACTTTGGAAGCTCAGATTAAAACTAATTCATGGATTTTAAAAATATAAAATTTCGAGCCAATGTAAAATACCCATTGTTTTTTCAGAAGAAAGTGTATGAAATACTGCCAGCCTCATAAAAATCTTAATTTAGATGAAAGAATCTACATTGGTAAATATAGTTTTAGACAATACATTAAAGATAAGCCAACTAAATGGGAATTAATATTTAGGTTTTAGCTGATACATGTTGAAGAAATGAGCACAGTGTTAAAATTTCTTTCACTTAATATCAGGAAAATAATCATTTTTTTTTCGATGAAGAAATGTTCATGCATGTTTCACTGAAAAGGTGGATAAATATTTATAAATTTTTAGTATAATGTGTATTTTTAGTGTAGATGTAATATAATCATAAGAATTACAGGCATTGTTATAAAAGAATTAAACACTTTCTTTTTTCTACATTTTACATACCACACAATCATAAAAAAAAGTTGTTTAAAGTAATCTAACAGATGATAAAATATTCTGCATTTTTGCTCTCACTAATATATAATATGTGGCATTTTATTTATTTTGAATTAATTTTTTTGTTTCAGTTATCTGATAATTTGGGCTCATAAAATGTGCGTGTGTTTTATATAAAATGTCATAACTATTTTATTTATTGATAGATTTCATTGAATTTCGTGTTGTAATATGTAATTTTGACTGATGTTTATTAAAATTAACTATATATCTCAAAAGATTTTTTTTTCCTTCTTGGTGTTTGATGTTTGTTTGTAAATTGTAAAAAAAAAAATTAATGCAAATTTTAAACAAAAGTGCTACATTTTTAATGTTTGTGCATTTCTGAATGAATTGATGTATGATAAGGGGTATTTAAAAAAAAATTAAACGAACAAAAACTTCATTGAACAGAGCAACCCACTGAAAGTAAAAAAAAAATAAAGAAGCAATAAAACATAAGTCACGGGGAAGAGTTAATTAAGGAGCATTATATATTATCCAAGGAAAGGCCAAAAATGTTCTCTAGGTCATAATTTGACCATTAGAGGTCACCTAGGCAACTGCCGATCGGCATCCCTTAGGTGCCCCCTGACAATTCCAGGGTGCAAATGAATAGGGGTCACCTGGTGGCTGCCCCTGGGGTTCCCCTATTTATGCCCCTAGGTGACCTCTATCTGTCCG
>JAGDYQ010000163.1:179360-463099 GCA_021962125.1 Bulinus truncatus | reverse complement strand
CACACGTACACAGATACACACACACACACGTACACAGATACACACACACACGTACACAGATACACACACACGTACACAGATACACACTCACACATATAATGAGAGTAATGTGTAAATAACATTTTATTTGACCACATGGTGTCGTACTATATAGGCCTAGCTAGTTTGTAGGGGCATAAAACCATTTTTTAAGATAATTGAAAAAAAACCGCCTTTTTAATGTCCTTGTACTCTATTTGCGAATTACGAAAAACAAACAAAGTACATTGCAATCATATAATTGCAATGCATTTTTTCAATGAAATAAAAATCATTTCCGCAATAAAAGCCTGTTTTCCTTATAAAGAATTTGACAAACAATCTGTGCAAATAATAGCGGTGTGGGTTCTGCGTTAAATCGAAAGTAAAATTATTAATACAACAGTATTCCAGTTTACAATATTACTCATGGGCATGGCGCTTCTTGCCCGGTCTCATTTCGATATTTCTTTTTAAAAAAAAATCTACATTTTTATATAGTTTCTGTGGTTTTTATTACGCAACTTAAAAGTCACAAATATTTAAAAGTCAAATTATTGTTTTTACTGCAACAGATAGCATTTTAAAATCGTCAAACGTAAACAATATAATAATCGAAAACTCTCTGACGATGCGAATAGCGAGCGAGTTCGTCGTAACTAATTTCGTAAATAAAATTCTTTTAAAAAGTCATCTTATATACATAAAAAAAAGAAATCCTGCTAATATCTATACAAATTAAATTCTCAGCTATCACATTATTTAAATTTTTTAAATAAATCATGCATTGATTTATGTTTAAATTACAAAATAAGATTATATTTTTATAACTTACATGTGAAGTAAAAGTGTAAAATAATCAAGCAATTTTTATATAACGTAATACAAATAACCAACATTTGTGTGACGTGGTGGCTCAATGGTTTGTTTTACTGGCTACCCAGGTTCGATTCCTAGCGTGGTCATTATTTTTTTAATTTAATTTTTCTTTATAATTTATCTTTTTCGTTGTTATAATGAAAAGTAACAACAACTAATTACATCTCTTTGACAAATTTGAAAAAAAAAACTCTTTTTTATTTGAAATAATGTATCGTTTAGGATGTAAGGAGAAGAAACAAAAACTAATTCAATTTTTAATTTCGTTCATAACTTAAAAAAAAAAAAAAATATTTTGAAATTATGTATCAAGGCTGAACATCTATCTCTATGCAAAGTTTTTGCAGGGTATAGCTAATATAATAATGATACAAATGAATTGTGTCCAGGATACTTACAATTGTAAGCCTGGCACTGTACACAATTAACGCCAAGATAGGTAACAGTATGACATTTAAGACAGAATATGTAGCATGAATACAATTTAGCTTCACCCAAAAAGTAGACAAATAAAAAAACGAAAACTTATTAAAAAAACCATAAGAACCACAAAACAAAACAAAAGTGAAACATTAAGATTTAGCTGAAATGTACATAAGCCATTTGTTTTATACTCAAGACCAATGAGACAAGGGGGAAAATGTTTACTTCAAAGGAGACTGAAAACAACGCAAACATTTTAAAGACGAGAAATGTCCATGAACGTTCGGCTGGGCTAAGGGAGTGAATTAGGTACAAACTGTCAATGTTTGTTACCTGCCCTTGTGGTGGAATACGAGGCGAACGGCCTAGTGAGAAGATGCGAACTTGAGATAGTCATAGTTCCGTGGGCTCTATCTCTGTGATGTGGATACAGTGAAGTATGACGTGTTAGTAGACATTGTCACACCTGGCCATGCCATACTGATATCTATCTATCTATCTATCTATCTATCTATCTATCTATCTATCTATCTATCTATCTATCTATCTATCTATCTATCTATCTATCTATCTATCTATCTATCTATCTATCTATCTATCTATCTATCTATCTATCTATCTATCTATCTATCTATCTATCTATCTATCTATCTATCTATCTATCTATCTATCTATCTATCTATCTATCTATCTATCTATCTATCTATGCGTCTATCAACACAGTGTCACTATTTGTCCGTGGCTACTGTAAAACATGTATTGTCATGATCCTGTGGAATGTGGCCACAATATCACCTGGCCGATTCTCACATAAATGGAAGTACACGTCATATAATTAAAACTTCCTGTAGACTCAAGTACGTAGACATGTCCAGGTAGAAGAACCAGACAGACAAGACATAATTCTCTTGTTTACAGGATACCCGTGACCGTCCCTCCTACCTTCACCCCCCCACCCCCACCCCTGTGGGAGACATATTGTCTCTGATCAAAACCTGCATACATGCTGTGAGTCTCAGAAGAAAACAAATTCCGCCCTTAACACCTCGGCATTCCACAATTTACGACCTGGTACCAGACAAACATCCTCCATAAATCTGCTTGGTGTAAAACAAAAAAAAGATACTTTTATTTTTTTACTTTTCCCTCGTTATGGTTTTGTGCGATTCATAACAAATATAAAATACACAATAAATCAAAATGTAACAAAAACTGACCAAAAAAAAAAAGTTCTTTAATCAAAACATTTCCCGGAAAAACAGTTCAGACCTGCGTTTATCTATCCTATTTCCCGGAGAACAGTTCAGACCTGCGTTTATCTATCCTATTTCCCGGAGAACAGTTCAGACCTGCGTTTATCTATCCTATTTCCCGGAGAACAGTTCAGACTTGCGTTTATCTATCCTATTTCCCGGAGAACAGATCAGACCTGCGTTTATCTATCCTATTTCCCGGAGAACAGTTTAGACCTGCGTTTATCTATCCTATTTCCCGGAGAACAGTTTAGACCTGCGTTTATCTATCCTATTTCTCTGGAAACAGTCTATGAGTAACACATATATTTTTTCCTTTATATACAGCAATATATGTAACATTGGCTTAAATCTTTTTTTATTAAAATCGCAGAAAAAGTATCAATCGAAAACTTCTATAAGTAACAAAATGTTGGGTTTAAAACAACAGATGTGTTTGAACATGATGTGCAAGTGTAAAAGTGATGAGTTTAACACAAAAGATGTGTTGGACCATGACGTGTAAGTGTAACATTGGTGAGTTCAATACAGCAGATGTGTTGGACCATGACGTGTAAGTGTAACAGTGGTGAGTTTAACACAACAGATGTGTTGGACCATGACGTGTAAGTGTAACAGTGGTGAGTTCAATACAACAGATGTGTTGGACCATGACGTGTAGCTTTCATATGTTGAAAAAATCTCTATGTTGTGAACATCAAAATCTCATCGCCAGAATTTCTTTTCGTTTTGTTTTTTTTCGCCACTTCGTTTATTTACATTTAATGCCAGGTAAAAGAAAGACAAAGAGTAAAGCTGGGATTGGAGAGTATCTAAGTCTTTTTGAAGACAACTTTTTTTTCCGTTAACTATTGATATTGACGTCATGTATTATTGTTTAGATGTCGTAATGATTGTAACAACACTTCTGTAAAGGTATTATTGTTTAGATGTCGTAATGATTATAACAACACTTCTGTAAAGGTATTATTATTTAGATGTCGTAATGATTGTAACACCACTTCTGTAAAGGTATTATTTTGCGGCTTTAAAAAAAAATTAAATTGAAAGATATAAAGATTTTAGTATTACACAAGCTTAGCTTTTGAATAAACACACCTGCCTGTGATAAAGAATCAACAAACACATATGCCTGTTTTAAAGACCCAACTAAGACACCATTATGTTATAAATAACGATCAAACACAACATCCTGACATAAAGAACCATCAAACACACATACCTGACATAAAGAACTAACAAACACACCAGTCTTTCTTAAAGAACAAACAAAACACATACCTGACATAAAGAACTAACAAACACACATACCTGACATAAAGAACTAACAAACACACATACCTGACATAAAGAACTAACAAACACACATACCTGACATAAAGAACTAACAAACACACATACCTGACATAAAGAACTAACAAACACACATACCTGACATAAAGAACCAACAAACACACATACCTGACATAAAGAACTAACAAACACACATACCTGACATAAAGAACCAACAAACACACATACCTGACATTAAGAACCAACAAACACACATACCTGACATAAAGAACCAACAAACACACATACCTGACATAAAGAACTAACAAACACACATACCTGACATAAAGAACCAACAAACACACATACCTGACATTAAGAACCAACAAACACACATGCCTGACATAAAGAACCAACAAACACATATACCTGACATAAAGAACCAACAAACACACATACCTGCCATAAAGAACCAACAAACACACATACCTGACATTAAGAACCAACAAATACACTTACCTGATATAAATGACCATGACAAACTCCAGTTTAATAAAGTTATACATTATAAACTAGCAAACACCAACTTACCTGCCGGCCTGCTTTAAAATTATGTTTGTTCAACAAAACTTTTTTTGAACTTTTCTCTTCACCATTTTTGTTGATGAGAGTGGCGTCTGTGAACGTCTCACCAAAGATGAGACCAAATTGAACATCGTCACCACACCCTCCCCACTGAAACCAAACAGACAAACAAACAATACAATAAAATCAGGTTGTAATGTGGCAATCATTTACTAAAGAATTGTGTCGCTTTTAAAAGTGAAGTAATGAAAACAAAAATATGTTAGAAAGAAATAAAACACAAATAAACAACAACCTTATGAACAAAGTTTTTGTTTTAGAAAAAAAAAAGATCAAATGGGCTTTTAGTTTAAACCAACTGTTTAGGTCCTCAGGAACCCCACCCTAGCTACAGTTTTTTAAAAAAAAAAAACGACACCTGTCATGGTTGGTTCGCGCCACAGTACCCTCAGCAAAATTATAAATCTGGGCAGGGAAGTGCGTTAGATTTTCTAAGTAGGATGACAGCCCCCACTCCACCCCCTCACACCCCCCGCCTGATGCAGCTATGAATCGTAGCACGGCACGGCCCTGAGGCAGGCTGACTGGGAGGGGGCACGAAGGAGAGGGCGTCATAGAACTGGACAGACCAAAATTAGCGCCCCTACTGGTTACCACAAGACACATAGAGGAACGAAGAAACGTATCCACTGCAATACCCACTGCAATACCCACTGCAATACCCACTGCAATACCCACTGCAATACCCACTGCAATACCCACTGCAATACCCACTGCAATACCCCCTGCAATACCCATTGCAATACCCACTGCAATGCCCATTGCAATACCCACTGCAATGCCCACTGCAATACCCACTGCAATACCCATTGCAATACCCACTGCAATACCCATTGCAATACACCCTGCAATACCCATTGCAATACCCACTGCAATACCCACTGCAATACCCACTGCAATACCCCTATCACCCTCCCCCCCCGCCTAATCCCACGACTGATCTTGTTAATGGATAAATGAATTTGTTGCCAGTTACCTTAAAATTATCTGTTGGGGCTGAAGTCGGCAGTACTCCACAGCTACATTTGGTGGTGACACCTATGCTACAAGACCGTGAGATGGAATGGACTAGCGCCGCCGATGAAATACCATAGACGTAAGCTTGTTCCCTTGTACCTGCGAATTAAATTTATTAAAAACATTGACGGCGGTGTATTAAAACACAAAAAGAAATATCAATTATCACACACACACACATATATATCTATCTATTTTTAAAGATATTTGGACACAATGTTCATCTAAGTCAATGTAATTTTCCTCCTTTTAATATCTAATAAAATAATAGCGATTTGGGTTCTGCGCTAAATCGAAAGTAAAGGATTAATACAACAGTATTCCAGTTTAAAATACAATCATGAAAAATCGGATCTGCCCGAAACCAAAAATAACCTAGCCTACCGATCAAGCCTAAGGGGATTTAACTCTATGCAAAGGTTTTGCAGGGTACAGCTAGTATATAATAATTCTTCACAGAGTCAATGCAATTGTCCTACATGTGATAAATCTAACTACCCTCTTTGTTCAACGTCTACTATTTTCACACTTACCGATGTTAAATATCGCAAGTTTATATTTACATCTAAGCAGAAAACTACATTGTATGACTAGAAACGTCTTTATTAAATTCCAGTTATATTGTCATAGCTTTTGTTCTGTTAATATTTACTATCACTGTATGTGTGTGAAGTCCCTGTAAGGATGAGATGAAATCTCTCAGATCCTATAAACCATTAATGGGACAGTTTTTATGGTGCCCTTCTTTCATCCTCACCATAGCCGACAGTGCAATGGCCATGGAGGCACCACGGGAGATATATCGGGAACTTGAGCCAAGACCTGAAAAATTTCCTTGGTCCTCACCGGGGATCGAACAAGGTACCTTCAGATCGACAATCGAGCGCGCTACCGCACGACCATCCGTCCCCTTACAATCACTGTAACCATGCTGCATTTTTCTGAGTGCACTAATACAACATAACTGGGATTAAGAATTGTAAATTACCATTGACAAGTTTTTATTTGATACAAAAATATCTTAACTATTTAGTAAGTAAATCAAAGTTAAATTAGGCAGAAGAAGTGTGGAGTTCATCTATTTCTGTAACTGCGCCATAATGAGGGATTGTGTGGCTAGCACAAAGCACATGCCAACTTTACTTCGCCAACTTAGAGTCGGGAAGACATTTAAAGCTGGGTGGACTTTCACCAAGACATGACAAAAAAAATATATTGGTTTGAACCCAGGAACCACTAGATAGACAGTCGCGCGCTTAAACCCAGCAAGAATACCCGTCCTCAATTATAAACAAAAAAAAATAAAAATTCATGTTTAATATATTGATTAGCAGCAGATGTTTCCTCCCCTAGATGAAACGGCCGCCTAGCAGCAGATGTTTCCTCCCCTAGATGAAACGGCCGCCTAGCAGAAGATGTTTCCTCCCCTAGATGAAACGGCCGCCTAGCAGCAGATGTTTCCTCCCCTAGATGAAACGGCCGCCTAGCAGCAGATGTTTTCGGTTTTCTCCCCTAGATGAAACGGCGCCTAGAAGCAGATGTTTCCTCCCCTTGATAAAATGGCCGCATCTGTGTTAAGCAGGGCTGTCGCAAAAAAGACAGCCAGAAATCATGTCAAGTGACCCCTCCCGTCATGTTCAATAAATAATCTGCCTTAGCTATCGGTGTGTGAGTGTGTGTATGTGTGTGAGATCAGAGGGGCCCCAGCTGGAGAACGTCATGGGCCCTGTGTTTAGAACCACATTGGCCCTGAGAAAGAGTAAGCTGCACCGCAAACCACGTTTACAGGCTCAATGTAAGTAGCAGGGCGGCCTCATCTTGAAGTCACATGACCTATCGCCATCTAGTCACGTGATCACATTTCCCCAGAAGTCACGTGATCCAGCTAAAAATACAAGGACCTGCAATCGTGCGCAGTTTATCGAGCAGTTACGTCACCGCCCAGTTATCACCCGGTTTTATTTCACACCACCAGGAGATAAACTGAGCCCGGAGCCCGTGTCTATTTACCAGGCAGTCTACTTGCCACCTTCGTTGGTGGCGCGCCGCCAGCCGCGACAACTGGGAGGGGGGGGGTTAGGCAGAGTCAATAACAGCAGGCAGCACTTGCCATATTGGACGATGAATCACAATTATTTGTTTGTATGTGTGATATTTTTTTCTGAGATGTTTATTGAAAAACTATTTATTTTTTTAATAAACGTTTATCATAATCGCAAATACACGTATTGTTGATTTATCATGTATCGATACATGCATCGTAAATACACGTATTGTTGATTTATTATGTATAGATACATGCATCGTTAGTACAAGTATCGTTGAAACATCGACTGAACGTCGCGAGGTGTGGGGGCACCCGAACATTGGCATGGGGCTCCAAGCCATATAGTTTTCCGTCTATCTAGAAATGTATTTGTTTATGTAAAATTGGTGAAAGAGGGCCCAAGAAGGTCCCCCCCCCCCGTGTTCATGTTTTGGCAGCCTTAGAGTTCTGGTTGCAGTCCTGATACATAAATAAGGTATTATGACTTATTTTGTTTCGATACATCGTATCTTGTATCGTACATTCAAGTGTTGATGCAAGTTGACGTAGTTCACTGACTATAGTAGGCGCGGCTGAGTGGTCAGTAAAGTCACCGTAAGGGTGAGATTTTTATCTGTTAGATCAGGGGTGGGCTAACTACGTCCCGCGGGTTGCATGCGGCCCTTCAGAGTATATAATGCGGCCCGTATGCTAGGTAATATTGCGATCCTATATCGATGTTAATTTTCTTTATTTAAGAGTTTGAATGTGAAATATATGACAAATACTTGGTTATTATCTTTAATTCATATTTTCATACGTTGTAAATTGAAGTAGACAAAAAATATATGCGGCCCACCGATAACAACCAAGTATTCAATGTGGCCCTCCGTAGAAAAAAATTTGCCCATCCCTGTCTTAGATAAACTAATTGGGACTGTTTCTTCCATGATAGTAAAAAAAAAAAACAATCAAAAAACTTTCCCAATACTGAACTTAATAAAACAAGCAATTTAAGTCTTTTTCGGACAAAGGACAAGGACATTTTAGAGCATTTTCGTGTACGCAGTGGCTACGGTTACGCCGGACGAAATCCGTATTTTTTTCCGGGTTACAGCCATAGATATTGCTCCACGCGTATGGGTTTTGATAAATAGAGAGGGAAGTAATCATGTTGAATAACTGTTACAAAAATAAATAATGATTACGTCCCTTTGTTTAGCTTTTATTATTTATATTTAAAATATAAGCAAAAACGGTACATATGAAACTCTTATATTCGGCCCTGAGAGGTCAGATCGCGAAAAGATGTACACTTGGCAGGCCAAAACCTACAAAATGATATATACATCATGGGTCTAGGACTTATGGTTACTGAGATCTACGGAGCTCCTTTGTTAATAAAGCTTATATAGTAAAAAACGGTACTTAATACGCCCCCTTTTACGGTCCTCAGAAGTCAGATCGCGAAATGGACTTTTGATGCACACATGGCAGGCCAAGGCCTACAAAATGATATATACATCATGGGTCTTATGGTTGTTGAGATCTAGGGTGATGACGGACAGACAGACAGACAGACAGACAGACAAAACGGGGACAATAGAGCATTTTTTTTCGAAAATGCTTTAAAAAATTCTAGTCGTAGTTTAAGGCTTGGTATAGCATCAAAAGACTTCAATAAATCCACATCAAGAGATTACAATCAATCCACATCAAGAGATTACAATCAATCCACATCAAGAGATTACGATCAATCCACATCAAGAGATTACAATCAATCCACATCAAGAGATTACGATCAATCCACATCAAGAGATTACAATCAATTCACATCAAGAGATTACAATATATTCACATCAAGAGATTACAATCAATCCACATCAAGAGTTTACAATAAATCCACATCAAGAGACTACAATCAATCCACATCAAGAGATTACAATAAATCCACATCAAGAGATTACAATCAATCCACATCAAGAGATTACAATCAATTCACATCAAGAGATTACAATCAATCCACATCAAGAGATTACAATCAATCCACATAAATACGTCACACTGTTGACTGAATGAGTGATAATATCGGTTAACTCATTTGGTCTTCCAGAACCATTCTTATAGATATACTAACTTGGCAACTGCTGATGATCCCCTACAGGCAAAAGGCCCATTGAAGTGTTTATTTATTTTAAACCTGGTGCTAATAGGAGCCCAAATGGTCACTTTTTCCATGAGCCACGAAATATCTCTAACAGTATCTGGCCATGGTCCAGAAACATCTTTAGACCTATCGAGATATGTATTGCAAATTATGTTTTTGAACCAATTAGTAAATGTTTTTCAAATGTACAGTTGTCATTTAACCTATATAAATATTCCCTGTGTCAATTTTGAGTGTAGGACAAAACCCCCAGCGAACAAAACCCCAACGGGCAAAAGACCCCAAAATATTAAGATTGAATATAAGTCAATATTATTAATATTTCTATATATACGAAGTTGACCATTGCGAATGGAAAGGTTTGTCGATGTAAGATATATTATGTCTGTCAACTCAGTCTATCATTAGGCATGCTTCTATGTTGTTTTACCTAAATAAAGGATTGGCTTTCGACCACTGTGGTTCTTATGCTGTTTGTTTTACCGTCTGTTATAAAATGTGTGTCTGGCGCGAGAATTAAAAGGTAGAATTAAGATACTGTCAGTAGGCCTTGGGCTAAAACTTTTCATTTTGTTTTTTTACCTTGTAAGATAAGCTGTTTGTTGATATAAAGTTAACAAAGGATTGACTTTTTACCACTGTGACTCGACGGGCTAATGAGTTTATTGGGGTACTTTGAAAAAAACAAATTCCCTTAAAAATACCTATTTATTTATATATATATTTTCATTGAGCTATTATATATTACATTTTTAGTAAAAATAGGGGAGAGGTCCACTGGGGGTTATGTCCGCTGGGGGCTTTGTTCGCTGGGGGTTTTGTCCGTGGGGGTTTTGTCCGTGGGGATTTTGTCCGCTGGTGGTTTTGTCCGGATACCGTCAAATTTATATACATTTTCCCTGTCTCGCGTCTGTCTGCTTTAGATCGAAAGTAAGAATACTGTTTCCTGTTTAAATATTGATGACCTGCGTATCGATTCGATAAAAAATAAAAAAAAAATTCTCATAACATAAATTAAGTAGACCAATATAATTACATTGACGTATTTATGATAAGCTCAAAGTTGAACTATGGTATATCTATTGGCAAAGGTTTTGCAGGGTACAGTAAGTACAAAATCAAAGTTCTTTGCTGCTCCGGGATAATGACATTAGTACAATACATGAAACTACCGTGAAACAGGAACAAATTTTTACTTCGTCCGCGGCGAGCTACAGTTTGAATTTAAAGTGTTTAATTATCTAAAACTTATCCGAGACCCGGAGATACTGCTATCCCGGGAGTAAAACCCATTTAAGGAATCATTATGTTATTAGGTTCAATTTTTAATTTGGCGGGGAAAATGTTATCTGTAGGGAGGAGAGAGATTACATCTGCCACACTGCTGGGTTTATTTGTATGAAAACTAACGGAAGTAAACACAGCTGACCTTATGAGAACTTACGGAAGTAAACACATCTAACCAGTGATTCTCAAATGAGGTCAATAAGGGCCACATATCATTTTTTTTTTGTTTATTTAGTTTAATAAATCCTGAAAGTTAAGACGCTAATAATTGTCCGCCTTTTTTTTCTTTGAAAAATTTAATATTAATAATACATGTAATACTAATATACTACAACACATTTCTGTTCAACCAAATCTCTCTCTCTCTCTCTCTCTCTCTCTCTCTCTCTCTATTTATATATATATATATACTTTTAAATATAGGCTACCTGTGATCATGGGCGTATTCAAGGAGGTACATTTGCCCCTCCCCCCCTCATTTGGAAAAAATGTCATAAAGTTGTTACAATAAAACTGAACTAAAATTCCTGAAAGTTTATTACATTAAAGTATAATAACTAAACAAACAACAAATGTACCACAAACCTAACCTCTAACAGCAGAAAGTAACTAATGTGTAACTTGCTTGCTTTTTCCAGATTGTTCAAAATATTCCAGTTGTTTAACAATTTCTGTCACATTTTCAGCGAAAATCCGCAACTTTTTATATTTATGTGTCCATCTAATATTATATAATATATATAATGCGTGCTTAGCAGTTTAGAAAATATTTCGGGAATGTTGACTGCCCAGACCTCGAGCAGCATGCGGTTCTCGGGTGTTTCAAGGCGACCCTGTTAGTGAATAGTAAACTTCAAATTATTGCGATAAAGAAAACACGCAAGTAATAACACTGGTAAACAGTGATTTCATTGCCAGTGATATTTGAATCATTTTATACAAAGTCAACTATGCTGATTTAGAATATGTAAGTGCTTTTGCTAGATTGGCTCTATTTTACGAGATAATTAAAATTAATTAAATAATGTATGCACCGTTTTTGAAAATTGTCAAGAATTGCTTGAAGTAAAATAGTATACTAACAAATACTAGTGAAAATGTTAATAGTCATGCAGAATTTTGTTTAAAAAGATATGTAATAGTGCTATAGAAGAAAACATTTTCATTTGAAAAACTAATTATGTCTAATTAATTAATTAATATGTTTATTGTCTATGGTAATGCATTAGCAAATCGCTGTTTGCTCGACTTCCTTTTGTGTGTGTCGTTGGGGCAATTGCGCTGGAGGCTCCAACAGTAGTCAGCCATCATATTATGTCCCATCTTCCTTGATATCTCTCCTCCATCACCCTCATATCCTGATGGAACCTCTCGCCTTGTTCCTCACTGAAGTCCCCAAGGTTACCTGGAAATTTGTCTAAATGACTGTGCAGGTAATGTACCTCGATGCTTATATTTGCTCCAATGTTTCTGAAGTTAGCGAGCATATCTTGTATCAGTTTTTCGTTATTCTCTGCTTTGTTATTACCTAAGAAGTTCCTGACAACTGAAATAAAACTGTTCCATGAAGAAGCTTCAAGGTGATCCGTGAAATCTGTAAAATTTTGATCGTTGATGAGTTTTCGAATCTGAGGACCGTCAAAAATCCCAAAGCCTTAACAAATTAATTCATTAAACCTAATTTGATATGAAGCGGTGGGAGAATGATCTTATTTTGTCAACCAGTGGATTGTTGATGATATTTTCTTTACCTACAGTCATGGTTTCCCTTGCAGGCCATGTCACTCTTGTCCAATGATCTTGCCTTGCCCTGCTATCCCAAAGGCACATGAAGCACGGGTATTTTGTGTATCCTGACTGCTACCCAAGCAAGAAGTTTACCATTTTTAGATCAACACAAATTGACCACTGATGCTCATAATAACAGACTTTCTGCAATACTGTTTTGATATTCTCAGAGATGCGTAACGGTTACCATTGTGTATCAGAACACATTTCAAGCTTCTGATGGAACTGTCTATAAAAAGACGCCAGTCTTCGGAATGGTAGTCTTGTAGTCCCATTTGGAGCATAAATCCAAGGATGTCATTACAGTAAACAAGATCTTCCTCTTGGCTGAAATATGGAAGAAGAAACTCTTCTCTTTTCCGATAAGAAATTTTAAAAATTCTTGTTTGAGAAAATTTCTTTCATTGAGCCTGGACGCTAAAAGCTCAGATGTTTGCTTGGGCATATTTAGGTATCGTATCAGGTCATTGAGTTCTTCTTGACTAAATGGTTGAGGTGTTGAAGAACTTCCTTCATAATCGCTTCCACTTTTTTCACCTGCCAAAAACTCCAGATCTTGCCCCTCGTCAGAGTCTGATGGTGAAAGCTCTAATAATCCACTAAACACTGGTATAGGAACTTCACTGCTATGTGGAATTGGTCTCCTTGCAGATTCAAGATCAGGATAATCTCACTTAGATTTCTTGTGGCGATTGAAGCCTTTAACATTCACAATACAAAATAGCAATCACCAAAATGGTCTTTCGGCTCTCGCCATACCATTGGTACACCGAAACTTAGACTTTTCTTCTCATCATTTGTCCACTGCCGTAGGCTCTCCACACAGTTTTTGCAGACCTTATGGGGAGCCCAAGACTTGTCTTGGTCTCCCAGCTTCTCACCGAAATAAGCCAAATATGCCTGCTGCACAAATTCGATTATATTTCTTTGCTTTTCAATCATGTATTCTCCACAGATGTAACAGAATACATTCGGATTATGTTTGCAGCATCTTCGTGATGAACTCATGATGTCTGTAGAAAGCAGCTATAAAAGAGAAAAAACTTGGTATAGTTAAATTAAACAACAGACACCAAACTTATTGCATTTGTTTTACACAAAGGGTACAATCATATTTTCAAGGGTGTCCAATATCTCAGAAACTAGAGCCAATTCAGCAAAAGCAGTGGCAGTTTTTTTTGTTGGGCTGTGTAATGTATACATAAACACTTTAATTTTTAAAATTTCAACTTTTTTGGCAAGTAATGTGTCGTCTTCTATTAATACTAACATGGTCTCGGGGTGCGTCATATTTGCCCCGGAACTGTATTTTTTTTTCAAATAATACTTCCGGTAAAAGGCTGGGTACATTCGAATTACACGGTCCTCAACACAACAAACGAAGACCACTGATGGCCATCATACACACTGTCAATAGCCCCTGTGTACAACTGATTCTTCATTGTTAACAAGACTGAACGATTAATGAAATTCTTAAAAAAATTAAGTCAGAAGATCTTTGCATTCAAGGACTTTCAGTGCAGGGCTGGGATTCAGGTCTTAAGTATTGTTTCTACTATTTGTTCTGTCTCTCTCTGTTCTTTGATCGCAGTGGTATCCTGTCTTCTTCGAGGGCCAAGTACGTGACCATGACAGAACATTTGATATTCCCTTCATCCACTCCTGGCTTATTATCAAGTTAATATAAATAGCGATCGATGTCCACCCAGCTTATTAACGATACATAACAAATGTTGCGGTAAAGTAAAAGGCGGTCGGACATTGCTTTAACCACTAAATCCCATTCAATAGCCGTGGCTACAGAAACAGATTAACTCTACTTCATCTGACCCCGATGGTCTGTGTTGACTTTGTGAGTAGTGTTGTTTTAGTCCCAAGTCATATTTTAGTTTCAGTTTTTATTTCGTTTTTTCTGTAATAATTTTAGTTTTCGTCTAGTTTTAGTCTTGCTTCTAATTTTAGTTTTAGTTCTCGTTGACGAAAAGTCAACATTTTCGTTAACGAAGGTTTTAGTTTTAGTTTTCGTGAACGAAAGCAACACTATTTTTTAGTTTCAGTTTTTATTTCGTTTTTTCTGAAATAATTTCAGTTTTCGTCTAGTTTTAGTCTTGCTGCTAATTTTAGTTTTAGTTCTCGTTGACGAAAAGTCAACATTTTCGTCAACGAAGGTTTTAGTTTTAGTTTTCGTCAACGAAAACAACACTATTTATGAGAGAACTAGCTGTACCCTGCAAAACCTTTGCATAGAATTATATCCCCTTAGGCTTGATCGGTAGGCTAGGTTATTTTTGGTTTCGGGCAGATCCGATTATTTCATGATTGTATTTTAAACTGGAATACTGTTGTATTAATTCTTTACTTTCGATTTAACGCAGAACCCATAATCGCTATTATTTTATTAGATACTTTAACAAAAAAAAAAAACAAAAAAACATTAACATAGAAAGTAAAACAAAAATCCATTTGGTTCTCATTTTCCTAATGTACATTTTAAAATATCGTGAATGCTTTTTTTTAATGAGACAGAAAATAGCTAACATATTTTTTTTGTTTACAAGACATACAGATAAACATGCATCTTATTTATTTTAAAATAATTTTTGGGAGGTATGTAGATGTCATAGCCTAGACCCCATTTTTCAATAAAAATATTTTACTTCCATCGAAATTAACATACTTGCTCGATATTTTAAAATTAACTGTTAGTCGTTGACGAAAATTATTTCTGAAAAAAAAATATTCTTGTAAAAATCCTAACAAAGTTTCACCAACATGCAGATGGCAGGTTAACTGGCCATGTTCTGTGTTCATGCCAGGAAGAAGTTTTAAAAAAAATATTAAAAAAACATTAAAAAAAAATACAATTGGCTGTTTTCTTTCCTTCTTATTTTTTTCTTACAAGATGGAAAATTTGAAATATGAGCTTCAGTGTCTAGAAATAATGAGCTGTTATTGAATTTTTGTTATGAAATTATGACCTGGGGTCAAGCCTTTGCTGAACTTTGAAATGAGAAAAAGGGTTAGTAAGGTGAACTGGGGGAGGGGCAGAGGAGGGAGAGAATTTCATGCAGCAGGTAGCATTAATTGAACTGCCAGGGGCAGAGTAAACAAGGAGATAATGTAAACAGATAAACAGAAGTTAAGGGAAGCAAAAATAATATTTCTGATAGACCTATCCCAGGTGTCTGAGAGAAGTAATTTGTAGGCATGTATGTTTATATGGTTTCATTTTTTTTAGCATTTTTGTTTTGGTTTTCGTTTGGGTCATTGTTCTAAAATACTTCAACAAACAGACATGAAAGTGAGTTTTGAAAGATCTCATTTTCATCAGAGTATACCGCTGTACTTTAGTAGACCTTGTATTTCATGAGAAAAGTATAACACTTCAATAGGAATTACGTCATTTCATCTATCAATCAGACTATTAAATCATTAAGGCTGACGCTGTAGATTACGGGTTCAGATCCCAGAAAGTCAGGTCACCTACCCGTTGCTGCATACTGGGCTAGCCAACGCCCATACGAATTTGTTGTCTATGTCAACTGAACACTCTGAATTAACCGTGTTTCATTTCGTTTTTTTTTTACCTCTGACTAAATCCTTGGTCAATGTCGGAACCTTCAGGACGGAGCTGCAGTTCCAGCGTCGGTCCGAGAACTGCTTCTGGCACGTTTCCACCGACAGCAGCGCTGAATGAACCACCGTAGGCATGAGGTCAAGGTTATCTTTGCACAGCTTCATCTGCCTGGGCGTCAGGCCTGCACTTTTGGAGCAGTTCTTAGATGTGTCCCAGGGGCGTTGTTTGATGCGGAACAATGCACTGATAAAGACAAGAAAAAATAAGAGAATGATGAACTAATAATAGCTCGACAAGCATCGGAAAAATAATGCAAACTCGTTAAGGGGATGTTCACATGTTATCTTTATCTCGTTAAGGGGCTGTTCACATATTATATAAATTTAAAGGGAAGTATAGTGCTCGGGTTTTTGTTTTAACTTATTAGAGAGGGGCAGGCGAGGTAATTTAATTATTTTTACGACATTTATTTTAAATACATTTGTTTTAAAAAATATCATGCAATAATAAAAAAAATTTCGCCAAAGAAGATGTGGCTGTGATGTTGTGGGGGTCCTTCATTTAGTTGCATAACGTTATCATCGGATAGATGATTGTTTCGATATTTTGCCTTTATCATATGTGAACAAAAATGTATAAATATAAGACATAAACAGTAATTAAAACCCCCCACAAATAAAGGGTTGTATATGTGTAACCAAAATATTGTTCCAAAATGTAAAATATAATCTTTATATATATATATATATATAAACACCAATTCATTACATAATAATCGTTGTATATTTTCACTTTATAACTAGTCAGTAATTATATATATATATATATATATATATGAATGTGGGTGTTTCTTTTCTTTTGTTTTATTGCACCGCCACCGCCGGCTTGGCAAATTTAACGAATTCACAATCTAAGCCCAGCTGTGTCAGTGTCATTTTGAGAACAAAATAATAATACGTCATTTTGAATACTTCAACCAATTCTAATCAAGTCCTGTAACTAATAAAGAAAAAAAGAATTTTGACAGACCAACAAAAAAAATATTTTGAGCTGATGGAGCCAATGGTCAGAGTCGCATAGTTAGCCACTGTATCTTTATAATTATTCATGATATCAGACTGAAACTGGTGTCATGTCAAGCTGACCCACCACGCCCACGTCTGGTTCTTTACCATTCCAGGTTTATGTCTTTAACACCAGGGCAGACACATAATCCCGCTAATAGATTTACACTCCACGTCTGTTTTAGTTCTCTGTTGCTAATACGGTCACAGCACCAATTGGCCAAGGGACTGGACGACCTCCCGGTCAGTTAAGGTCATAAATATGTCGTAGTGGACAAAGGCCAGAGATACTGAGTGGGACTGGGAAAAGGAACAATAAATGTCTCTCTAAATCTAAACAGGATTCGGAAGTTTACCATTAGTAAACGTTTAGACCAGACTGTGTTGTCAACCTCTGGCATGATACCAAACAGTTGTTAGATCAAAGTCTTAAAAGTGAACACATTGATGAGAACATTACATGAAAGTGTTATTCTCAAAAGTGAACACATTAATGAGAACATTACATGAAAGTGTTATTTTCAAAAATGAACACATTAATGAGAACATTACATGAAAGTGTTATTCTTAAAAGTAAACACATTAATGAGAACATTACATGAAAGTGTTATTCTTAAAAGTGAACACATTGATGAGAACATTACATGAAAGTGTTAATCTCAAAAGTGAACACATTGATGAGAACATTACATGAAAGTGTTATTCTCAAAAGTGAACACATTAATGAGAACATTACATGAAAGTGTTATTCTCAAAAGTGAACACATTAATGAGAACATAACATGAAAGTGTTATTCTTAAAAGTGAACACATTAATGAGAACATTACATGAAAGTGTTATTCTCAAAAGTGAACACATTAATGAGAACATAACATGAAAGTGTTATTCTCAAAAGTGAACACATTAATGAGAACATAACATGAAAGTGTTATTCTCAAAAGTGAACACATTGATGAGAACATAACATGAAAGTGTTATTCTCAAAAGTGAACAAATTAATGAGAACATTACATGAAAGTGTTATTCTCAAAAGTGAACACATTGATGAGAACATAACATGAAAGTGTTATTCTCAAAAGTGAACACATTGATGAGAACATAACATGAAAGTGTTATTCTCAAAAGTGAACACATTAATGAGAACATAACATGAAAGTGTTATTCTCAAAAGTGAACACAATAATGAGAACATAACATGAAAGTGTTATTCTCAAAAGTGAACACATTAATGAGAACATAACATGAAAGTGTTATTCTCAAAAGTGAACACATTAATGAGAACATAACATGAAAGTGTTATTCTCAAAAGTGAACACATTGATGAGAACATTACATGAAAGTGTTATTCTCAAAAGTGAACACATTGATGAGAACATTACATGAAAGTGTTATTCTCAAAAGTGAACACATTGATGAGAACATTACATAAAAGTGTTATTCTCAAAAGTGAACACAATGATGAGAACATTACATGAAAGTGTTATTCTCAAAAGTGAACACATTAATGAGAACATTACATGAAAGTGTTATTCTCAAAAGTGAACAAATTGATGAGAACATTACATGAAAGTGTTATTCTCAAAAGTGAACACATTGATGAGAACATTACATGAAAGTGTTATTCTCAAAAGTGAACACATTGATGAGAACATTACATGAAAGTGTTATTCTCAAAAGTGAACACATTAATGAGAACATAACATGAAAGTGTTATTCTCAAAAGTGAACACATTAATGAGAACATAACATGAAAGTGTTATTCTCAAAAGTGAACACATTGATGAGAACAAAACATGAAAGTGTTATTCTTAAAAGTGAACACATTGATGAGAACATTACATGAAAGTGTTATTCTCAAAAGTGAACACTTTAATGAGAACATGACATGAAAGTGTTATTCTCAAAAGTCAACACATTAATGAGAACATTACATGAAAGTGTTATTCTCAAAAGTGAACACATTAATGAGAACATAACATGAAAGTGTTATTCTCAAAAGTGAACACATTAATGAGAACATTACATGAAAGTGTTATTCTCAAAAGTGAACACATTGATGAGAACATTACATAAAAGTGTTATTCTCAAAAGTGAACACATTGATGAGAACATTACATGAAAGTGTTATTCTCAAAAGTGAACACATTGATGAGAACATTACATAAAAGTGTTATTTTCAAAAGTGAACACATTGATGAGAACATTACATATAAGTGTTATTTTCAAAAGTGAACACATTAATGAGAACATAACATGAAAGTGTTATTCTCAAAAGTGAACACATTAATGAGAACATTACATGAAAGTGTTATTCTCAAAAGTGAACACATTGATGAGAACATTACATGAAAGTGTTATTCTCAAAAGTGAACACATTGATGAGAACATAACATGAAAGTGTTATTCTCAAAAGTGAATACATTAATGAGAACATAACATGAAAGTGTTATTCTCAAAAGTGAACACATTAATGAGAACATAACATGAAAGTAATATTCTCAAAAGTGAACACATTAATGAGAACATAACATGAAAGTGTTATTCTCAAAAGTGAACACATTAATGAGAACATAACATGAAAGTGTTATTCTCAAAAATGAACACATTGATGAGAACATAACATGAAAGTGTTATTCTCAAAAGTGAACACATTGATTAGAACATTACATGAAAGTGTTATTCTCAAAAGTGAACACATTGATGAGAACATTACATGAAAGTGTTATTCTCAAAAGTGAACACATTGATGAGAACATTACATGAAAGTGTTATTCTCAAAAGTGAACACATTAATGAGAACATTACATGAAAGTGTTATTCTCAAAAGTGAACACATTAATGAGAACATAACATGAAAGTGTTATTCTCAAAAGTGAACACATTAATGAGAACATAACATGAAAGTGTTATTCTCAAAAGTGAACACATTAATGAGAACAAAACATGAAAGTTTTATTCTTAAAAGTGAACACATTGATGAGAACATTACATGAAAGTGTTATTCTCAAAAGTGAACACATTGATGAGAACATTACATGAAAGTGTTATTCTCAAAAGTGAACACATTGATGAGAACATTACATGAAAGTGTTATTCTCAAAAGTGAACACAATGATGAGAACATTACATGAAAGTGTTATTTTCAAAAGTGAACACATTAATGAGAACATTACATGAAAGTGTTATTCTCAAAAGTGAACACATTGATGAGAACATTACATGAAATTGTTATTCTCAAAAATGAACACATTAATGAGAACATTACATGAAAGTGTTATTCTTAAAAGTGAACACGTTGATGAGAACATTACATGAAAGTGTTATTCTTAAAAGTGAACACGTTGATGAGAACATAACATGAAAGTGTTATTCTCAAAAGTGAACACATTAATGAGAACATAACATGAAAGTATTATTCTCAAAAATGAACACATTAATGAGAACATAACTTGAAAGTATTATTCTCAAAAATGAACAAATTAATGAGAACATAACTTGAAAGTGTTATTCTCAAAAGTGAACACATTAATGAGAACATAACATGAAAGTGTTATTCTCAAAAGTGAACACATTAATGAGAATATAACATGAAAGTGTTATTTTTAAAAGTGAACACATTAACGAGAACATAACATGAAAGTGTTATTCTCAAAAGTGAACACATTAATGAGAACATAAGATGAAAGTGTTATTCTCAAAAGTTAACACATTGATGAGAACATTACATGAAAGTGTTATTCTAAAAAGTGAACACATTGATGAGAACATTACATGAAAGTGTTATTTTCAAAAGTGAACACATTGATGAGAACATTACATGAAAGTGTTATTTTCAAAAGTGAACACATTAATGAGAACATAACATGAAAGAGTTATTCTCAAAAGTGAACACATTAATGAGAACATTACATGAAAGTGTTATTCTCAAAAGTGAACACATTGATGAGAACATTACATGAAATTGTTATTCTCAAAAATGAACACATTAATGAGAACATTACATGAAAGTGTTATTCTTAAAAGTGAACACGTTGATGAGAACATTACATGAAAGTGTTATTCTTAAAAGTGAACACGTTGATGAGAACATAACATGAAAGTGTTATTCTCAAAAGTGAACACATTAATGAGAACATAACATGAAAGTATTATTCTCAAAAATGAACACATTAATGAGAACATAACTTGAAAGTATTATTCTCAAAAATGAACAAATTAATGAGAACATAACTTGAAAGTGTTATTCTCAAAAGTGAACACATTAATGAGAACATAACATGAAAGTGTTATTCTCAAAAGTGAACACATTAATGAGAATATAACATGAAAGTGTTATTTTTAAAAGTGAACACATTAACGAGAACATAACATGAAAGTGTTATTTTCAAAAGTGAACACATTAATGAGAACATAAGATGAAAGTGTTATTCTCAAAAGTGAACACATTAATGAGAAAATAACATGAAAGTGTTATTCTCAAAAGTGAATACATTAATGAGAACATAACATGAAAGTTTTATTCTCAAAAGTGAACACATTAATGAGAACATTACATGAAAGTTTTATTCTCAAAAGTGAACACATTGATGAGAACATAACATGAAAGTGTTATTCTCAAAAGTGAACACATTAATGAGAACATAACATGAAAGTATTATTCTCAAAAATGAACACATTAATGAGAACATAACTTGAAAGTGTTATTCTTAAAAGTGAACACATTAATGAGAACATTACATGAAAGTGTTATTCTCAAAAGTGAACACATTAATGAGAACATAACATGAAAGTGTTATTCTCAAAAGTGAACACATTAATGAGAATATAACATGAAAGTGTTATTTTTAAAAGTGAACACATTAATGAGAACATAACATGAAAGTGTTATTTTCAAAAGTGAACACATCAATGAGAACATAACATGAAAGTGTTATTCTCAAAAGTGAACACATTATTGAGAACATAACATGAAAGTGTTATTCTCAAAAGTGAACACATTAATAAGAACATAACATGAAAGTGTTATTCTCAAAAGTGAACACATTAATGAGAACATTACATGAAAGTGTTATTCTCAAAAGTGAACACATTGATGAGAACATTACATGAAAGTGTTATTTTCAAAAGTGAACACATTAATGAGAACATAACATGAAAGTGTTATTCTCAAAAGTGAACACATTAATGAGAACATTACATGAAAGTGTTATTCTCAAAAGTGAACACATTGATGAGAACATTACATGAAAGTGTTATTCTCAAAAGTGAACACATTGATGAGAACATTACATGAAAGTGTTATTCTCAAAAGTGAACACATTGATGAGAACATAACATGAAAGTGTTATTCTCAAAAGTGAACACATTGATGAGAACATTACATGAAATTGTTATTCTCAAAAATGAACACATTAATGAGAACATTACATGAAAGTGTTATTCTTAAAAGTGAACACGTTGATGAGAACATTACATGAAAGTTTTATTCTTAAAAGTGAACACGTTGATGAGAACATAACATGAAAGTGTTATTCTCCAAAGTGAACACATTAATGAGAAAATAACATGAAAGTATTATTCTCAAAAATGAACACATTAATGAGAACATAACATGAAAGTATTATTCTCAAAAATGAACAAATTAATGAGAACATAACATGAAAGTGTTATTCTCAAAAGTGAACACATTAATGAGAACATTACATGAAAGTGTTATTCTCAAAAGTGAACACATTGATGAGAACATTACATGAAATTGTTATTCTCAAAAATGAACACATTAATGAGAACATTACATGAAAGTGTTATTCTTAAAAGTGAACACGTTGATGAGAACATTACATGAAAGTGTTATTCTTAAAAGTGAACACGTTGATGAGAACATAACATGAAAGTGTTATTCTCAAAAGTGAACACATTAATGAGAACATAACATGAAAGTATTATTCTCAAAAATTAACACATTAACGAGAACATAATATGAAAGTATTATTCTCAAAAATGAACAAATTAATGAGAACATAACTTGAAAGTGTTATTCTCAAAAGTGAACACAATAATGAGAACATAACATAAAAGTGTTATTCTCAAAAGTGAACACATTATTGAGAATATAACATGAAAGTGTTATTCTCAAAAATGAACACATTAATGAGAACATTACATGAAAGTGTTATTCTCAAAAGTGAACACATTAATGAGAACATAACATGAAAGTGTTATTCTCAAAAGTGAACACATTAATGAGAACATTACATGAAAGTGTTATTCTCAAAAGTGAACACATTGATGAGAACATTACATGAAAGTGTTATTCTCAAAAGTGAACACATTGATGAGAACATTACATGAAAGTCTTATTCTCAAAAGTTAACACATTGATGAGAACATTACATGAAAGTGTTATTCTAAAAAGTGAACACATTGATGAGAACATTACATGAAAGTGTTATTTTCAAAAGTGAACACATTGATGAGAATATTACATGAAAGTGTTATTTTCAAAAGTGAACACATTAATGAGAACATAACATGAAAGTGTTATTCTCAAAAGTGAACACATTAATGAGAACATTACATGAAAGTGTTATTCTCAAAAGTGAACACATTGATGAGAACATTACATGAAATTGTTATTCTCAAAAATGAACACATTAATGAGAACATTACATGAAAGTGTTATTCTTAAAAGTGAACACGTTGATGAGAACATTACATGAAAGTGTTATTCTTAAAAGTGAACACGTTGATGAGAACATAACATGAAAGTGTTATTCTCAAAAGTGAACACATTAATGAGGAACATAACATGAAAGTATTATTCTCAAAAATGAACACATTAATGAGAACATAACTTGAAAGTATTATTCTCAAAAATGAACAAATTAATGAGAACATAACTTGAAAGTGTTATTCTCAAAAGTGAACACATTAATGAGAACATAACATGAAAGTGTTATTCTCAAAAGTGAACACATTAATGAGAATATAACATGAAAGTGTTATTTTTAAAAGTGAACACATTAATGAGAACATAACATGAAAGTGTTATTTTCAAAAGTGAACACATTAATGAGAACATAAGATGAAGGTGTTATTCTCAAAAGTGAACACATTAATGAGAAAATAACATTAGAAAGTGTTATTCTCAAAAGTGAATACATTAATGAGAACATAACATGAAAGTTTTATTCTCAAAAGTGAACACATTAATGAGAACATTACATGAAAGTTTTATTCTCAAAAGTGGAACACATTGATGAGAACATAACATGAAAGTGTTATTCTCAAAAGTGAACACATTAATGAGAACATAACATGAAAGTATTATTCTCAAAAATGAACACATTAATGAGAACATAACTTGAAAGTGTTATTCTTAAAAGTGAACACATTAATGAGAACATTACATGAAAGTGTTATTCTCAAAAGTGAACACATTGATGAGAACATAACATGAAAGTGTTATTCTCAAAAGTGAACACATTGATGAGAACATTACATGAAATTGTTATTCTTAAAAATGAACACATTAATGAGAACATTACATGAAAAAGTTATTCTTAAAAGTGAACACGCTTATGAGAACATTACATGAAAGTGTTATTCTTAAAAGTGAACACGTTGATGAGAACATAACATGAAAGTGTTATTCTCAAAAGTAAACACATTAATGAGAACATAACATGAAATTATTATTCTCAAAAATGAACACATTAATGAGAACATAACATGAAAGTATTATTCTCAAAAATGAACAAATTAATGAGAACATAACTTGAAAGTGTTATTCTCAAAAGTGAACACATTAATGAGAACATAACATGAAAGTGTTATTCTCAAAAGTGAACACATTAATGAGAATATAACATAAAAGTGTTATTCTCAAAAGTGAACACATTAATAAGAACATAACATGAAAGTGTTATTTTCAAAAGTGAACACATTAATGAGAACATAAGATGAAAGTGTTATTCTCAAAAGTGAACACATTAATGAGAACATAACATGAAAGTGTTATTCTCAAAAGTGAATACATTAATGAGAACATAACATGAAAGTGTTATTCTCAAAAGTGAACACATTAATGAGAACATAACATGAAAGTGTTATTCTCAAAAGTGAACACATTAATGAGAACATAACATGAAAGTGTTATTCTCAAAAGTGAACACATTAATGAGATCATAACATGAAAGTGTTATTCTCAAAAATGAACACAATGATGAGAACATTACATGAAAGTGTTATTCTCAAAAGTGAACACATTAATGAGAACATTACATGAAAGTGTTATTCTCAAAAGTGAACAAATTGATGAGAACATTACATGAAAGTGTTATTCTCAAAAGTGAACACATTGATGAGAACATTACATGAAAGTGTTATTCTCAAAAGTGAACACATTGATGAGAACATTACATGAAAGTGTTATTCTCAAAAGTGAACACATTAATGAGAACATTACATGAAAGTGTTATTCTCAAAAGTGAACACATTAATGAGAACATAACATGAAAGTGTTATTCTTAAAAGTGAACACATTAATGAGAACATAACATGAAAGTGTTATTCTCAAAAGTGAACACATTAATGAGAACAAAACATGAAAGTGTTATTCTTAAAAGTGAACACATTGATGAGAACATTACATGAAAGTGTTATTCTCAAAAGTGAACACTTTAATGAGAACATGACATGAAAGTGTTATTCTCAAAAGTGAACACATTAATGAGAACATAACATGAAAGTGTTATTCTCAAAAGTGAACACATTAATGAGAACATTACATGAAAGTGTTATTCTCAAAAGTGAACACATTGATGAGAACATTACATGAAAGTGTTATTCTCAAAAGTGAACACATTGATGAGAACATTACATGAAAGTGTTATTCTCAAAAGTGAACACATTGATGAGAACATTACATGAAAGTGTTATTTTCAAAAGTGAACACATTGATGAGAACATTACATGAAAGTGTTATTTTCAAAAGTGAACACATTAATGAGAACATAACATGAAAGTGTTATTCTCAAAAGTGAACACATTAATGAGAACATTACATGAAAGTGTTATTCTCAAAAGTGAACACATTGATGAGAACATTACATGAAATTGTTATTCTCAAAAATGAACACATTAATGAGAACATTACATGAAAGTGTTATTCTTAAAAGTGAACACGTTGATGAGAACATTACATGAAAGTGTTATTCTTAAAAGTGAACACGTTGATGAGATTATAACATGAAAGTGTTATTCTCAAAAGTGAACACATTAATGAGAACATAACATGAAAGTATTATTCTCAAAAATGAACACATTAATGAGAACATAACATGAAAGTATTATTCTCAAAAATGAACAAATTAATGAGAACATAACTTGAAAGTGTTATTCTCAAAAGTGAACACATTAATGAGAACATAACATGAAAGTGTTATTCTCAAAAGTGAACACATTAATGAGAATATAACATGAAAGTGTTATTTTTAAAAGTGAACACATTAATGAGAACATAACATGAAAGTGTTATTTTCAAAAGTGAACACATTAATGAGAACATAACATGAAAGTGTTATTCTCAAAAGTGAACACATTGATGAGAACATTACATGAAAGTGTTATTCTCAAAAGTGAACACATTGATGAGAACATTACATGAAAGTGTTATTCTCAAAAGTGAACACAATGATGAGAACATTACATGAAAGTGTTATTCTCAAAAGTGAACACATTAATGAGAATATAACATGAAAGTGTTATTTTTAAAAGTGAACACATTAATGAGAACATAACATGAAAGTGTTATTTTCAAAAGTGAACACATTAATGAGAACATAACATGAAAGTGTTATTCTCAAAAGTGAACACATTGATGAGAACATTACATGAAAGTGTTATTCTCAAAAGTGAACACATTGATGAGAACATTACATGAAAGTGTTATTCTCAAAAGTGAACACAATGATGAGAACATTACATGAAAGTGTTATTCTCAAAAGTGAACACATTAATGAGAACATTACATGAAAGTGTTATTCTCAAAAGTGAACACATTAATGAGAAAATAACATGAAAGTATTATTCTCAAAAATGAACACATTAATGAGAACATAACATGAAAGTATTATTCTCAAAAATGAACAAATTAATGAGAACATAACATGAAAGTGTTATTCTCAAAAGTGAACACATTAATGAGAACATTACATGAAAGTGTTATTCTCAAAAGTGAACACATTGATGAGAACATTACATGAAATTGTTATTCTCAAAAATGAACACATTAATGAGAACATTACATGAAAGTGTTATTCTTAAAAGTGAACACGTTGATGAGAACATTACATGAAAGTGTTATTCTTAAAAGTGAACACGTTGATGAGAACATAACATGAAAGTGTTATTCTCAAAAGTGAACACATTAATGAGAACATAACATGAAAGTATTATTCTCAAAAATTAACACATTAACGAGAACATAATATGAAAGTATTATTCTCAAAAATGAACAAATTAATGAGAACATAACTTGAAAGTGTTATTCTCAAAAGTGAACACAATAATGAGAACATAACATAAAAGTGTTATTCTCAAAAGTGAACACATTATTGAGAATATAACATGAAAGTATTATTCTCAAAAATGAACACATTAATGAGAACATTACATGAAAGTGTTATTCTCAAAAGTGAACACATTAATGAGAACATAACATGAAAGTGTTATTCTCAAAAGTGAACACATTAATGAGAACATTACATGAAAGTGTTATTCTCAAAAGTGAACACATTGATGAGAACATTACATGAAAGTGTTATTCTCAAAAGTGAACACATTGATGAGAACATTACATGAAAGTCTTATTCTCAAAAGTTAACACATTGATGAGAACATTACATGAAAGTGTTATTCTAAAAAGTGAACACATTGATGAGAACATTACATGAAAGTGTTATTTTCAAAAGTGAACACATTGATGAGAATATTACATGAAAGTGTTATTTTCAAAAGTGAACACATTAATGAGAACATAACATGAAAGTGTTATTCTCAAAAGTGAACACATTAATGAGAACATTACATGAAAGTGTTATTCTCAAAAGTGAACACATTGATGAGAACATTACATGAAATTGTTATTCTCAAAAATGAACACATTAATGAGAACATTACATGAAAGTGTTATTCTTAAAAGTGAACACGTTGATGAGAACATTACATGAAAGTGTTATTCTTAAAAGTGAACACGTTGATGAGAACATAACATGAAAGTGTTATTCTCAAAAGTGAACACATTAATGAGAACATAACATGAAAGTATTATTCTCAAAAATGAACACATTAATGAGAACATAACTTGAAAGTATTATTCTCAAAAATGAACAAATTAATGAGAACATAACTTGAAAGTGTTATTCTCAAAAGTGAACACATTAATGAGAACATAACATGAAAGTGTTATTCTCAAAAGTGAACACATTAATGAGAATATAACATGAAAGTGTTATTTTTAAAAGTGAACACATTAATGAGAACATAACATGAAAGTGTTATTTTCAAAAGTGAACACATTAATGAGAACATAAGATGAAGGTGTTATTCTCAAAAGTGAACACATTAATGAGAAAATAACATGAAAGTGTTATTCTCAAAAGTGAATACATTAATGAGAACATAACATGAAAGTTTTATTCTCAAAAGTGAACACATTAATGAGAACATTACATGAAAGTTTTATTCTCAAAAGTGAACACATTGATGAGAACATAACATGAAAGTGTTATTCTCAAAAGTGAACACATTAATGAGAACATAACATGAAAGTATTATTCTCAAAAATGAACACATTAATGAGAACATAACTTGAAAGTGTTATTCTTAAAAGTGAACACATTAATGAGAACATTACATGAAAGTGTTATTCTCAAAAGTGAACACATTGATGAGAACATAACATGAAAGTGTTATTCTCAAAAGTGAACACATTGATGAGAACATTACATGAAATTGTTATTCTTAAAAATGAACACATTAATGAGAACATTACATGAAAAAGTTATTCTTAAAAGTGAACACGCTTATGAGAACATTACATGAAAGTGTTATTCTTAAAAGTGAACACGTTGATGAGAACATAACATGAAAGTGTTATTCTCAAAAGTGAACACATTAATGAGAACATAACATGAAATTATTATTCTCAAAAATGAACACATTAATGAGAACATAACATGAAAGTATTATTCTCAAAAATGAACAAATTAATGAGAACATAACTTGAAAGTGTTATTCTCAAAAGTGAACACATTAATGAGAACATAACATGAAAGTGTTATTCTCAAAAGTGAACACATTAATGAGAATATAACATAAAAGTGTTATTCTCAAAAGTGAACACATTAATAAGAACATAACATGAAAGTGTTATTTTCAAAAGTGAACACATTAATGAGAACATAAGATGAAAGTGTTATTCTCAAAAGTGAACACATTAATGAGAACATAACATGAAAGTGTTATTCTCAAAAGTGAATACATTAATGAGAACATAACATGAAAGTGTTATTCTCAAAAGTGAACACATTAATGAGAACATAACATGAAAGTGTTATTCTCAAAAGTGAACACATTAATGAGAACATAACATGAAAGTGTTATTCTCAAAAGTGAACACATTAATGAGATCATAACATGAAAGTGTTATTCTCAAAAATGAACACATTGATGAGAACATTACATGAAAAAGTTATTCTCAAAAGTGAACACATTGATGAGAACATTACATGAAAGTGTTATTCTCAAAAGTGAACACATTAATGAGAACATTACATGAAAGTGTTATTCTCAAAAGTGAACACATTGATGAGAACATTACATGAAAGTGTTATTCTCAAAAGTGAACACAATGATGAGAACATTACATGAAAGTGTTATTCTCAAAAGTGAACACATTAATGAGAACATTACATGAAAGTGTTATTCTCAAAAGTGAACAAATTGATGAGAACATTACATGAAAGTGTTATTCTCAAAAGTGAACACATTGATGAGAACATTACATGAAAGTGTTATTCTCAAAAGTGAACACATTGATGAGAACATTACATGAAAGTGTTATTCTCAAAAGTGAACACATTAATGAGAACATTACATGAAAGTGTTATTCTCAAAAGTGAACACATTAATGAGAACATAACATGAAAGTGTTATTCTCAAAAGTGAACACATTAATGAGAACATAACATGAAAGTGTTATTCTCAAAAGTGAACACATTAATGAGAACAAAACATGAAAGTGTTATTCTTAAAAGTGAACACATTGATGAGAACATTACATGAAAGTGTTATTCTCAAAAGTGAACACTTTAATGAGAACATGACATGAAAGTGTTATTCTCAAAAGTGAACACATTAATGAGAACATAACATGAAAGTGTTATTCTCAAAAGTGAACACATTAATGAGAACATTACATGAAAGTGTTATTCTCAAAAGTGAACACATTGATGAGAACATTACATGAAAGTGTTATTCTCAAAAGTGAACACATTGATGAGAACATTACATGAAAGTGTTATTCTCAAAAGTGAACACATTGATGAGAACATTACATGAAAGTGTTATTTTCAAAAGTGAACACATTGATGAGAACATTACATGAAAGTGTTATTTTCAAAAGTGAACACATTAATGAGAACATAACATGAAAGTGTTATTCTCAAAAGTGAACACATTAATGAGAACATTACATGAAAGTGTTATTCTCAAAAGTGAACACATTGATGAGAACATTACATGAAATTGTTATTCTCAAAAATGAACACATTAATGAGAACATTACATGAAAGTGTTATTCTTAAAAGTGAACACGTTGATGAGAACATTACATGAAAGTGTTATTCTTAAAAGTGAACACGTTGATGAGATTATAACATGAAAGTGTTATTCTCAAAAGTGAACACATTAATGAGAACATAACATGAAAGTATTATTCTCAAAAATGAACACATTAATGAGAACATAACATGAAAGTATTATTCTCAAAAATGAACAAATTAATGAGAACATAACTTGAAAGTGTTATTCTCAAAAGTGAACACATTAATGAGAACATAACATGAAAGTGTTATTCTCAAAAGTGAACACATTAATGAGAATATAACATGAAAGTGTTATTTTTAAAAGTGAACACATTAATGAGAACATAACATGAAAGTGTTATTTTCAAAAGTGAACACATTAATGAGAACATAACATGAAAGTGTTAT
The DNA here is from genome assembly GCA_021962125.1 of Bulinus truncatus. Lineage (NCBI taxonomy): Eukaryota > Metazoa > Mollusca > Gastropoda > Planorbidae > Bulinus > Bulinus truncatus. The sequence goes on along the minus strand of JAGDYQ010000163.1, from coordinate 431,406 downwards.
TCTCAAAAGTGAACACATTGATGAGAACATTACATGAAAGTGTTATTCTCAAAAGTGAACACATTGATGAGAACATTACATGAAAGTGTTATTCTCAAAAGTGAACACAATGATGAGAACATTACATGAAAGTGTTATTCTCAAAAGTGAACACATTAATGAGAATATAACATGAAAGTGTTATTTTTAAAAGTGAACACATTAATGAGAACATAACATGAAAGTGTTATTTTCAAAAGTGAACACATTAATGAGAACATAACATGAAAGTGTTATTCTCAAAAGTGAACACATTGATGAGAACATTACATGAAAGTGTTATTCTCAAAAGTGAACACATTGATGAGAACATTACATGAAAGTGTTATTCTCAAAAGTGAACACAATGATGAGAACATTACATGAAAGTGTTATTCTCAAAAGTGAACACATTAATGAGAACATTACATGAAAGTGTTATTCTCAAAAGTGAACAAATTGATGAGAACATTACATGAAAGTGTTATTCTCAAAAGTGAACACATTGATGAGAACATTACATGAAAGTGTTATTCTCAAAAGTGAACACATTGATGAGAACATTACATGAAAGTGTTATTCTCAAAAGTGAACACATTAATGAGAACATTACATGAAAGTGTTATTCTCAAAAGTGAACACATTAATGAGAACATAACATGAAAGTGTTATTCTCAAAAGTGAACACATTAATGAGAACATAACATGAAAGTGTTATTCTCAAAAGTGAACACATTAATGAGAACAAAACATGAAAGTGTTATTCTTAAAAGTGAACACATTGATGAGAACATTACATGAAAGTGTTATTCTCAAAAGTGAACACTTTAATGAGAACATGACATGAAAGTGTTATTCTCAAAAGTGAACACATTAATGAGAACATAACATGAAAGTGTTATTCTCAAAAGTGAACACATTAATGAGAACATTACATGAAAGTGTTATTCTCAAAAGTGAACACATTGATGAGAACATTACATGAAAGTGTTATTCTCAAAAGTGAACACATTGATGAGAACATTACATGAAAGTGTTATTCTCAAAAGTGAACACATTGATGAGAACATTACATGAAAGTGTTATTTTCAAAAGTGAACACATTGATGAGAACATTACATGAAAGTGTTATTTTCAAAAGTGAACACATTAATGAGAACATAACATGAAAGTGTTATTCTCAAAAGTGAACACATTAATGAGAACATTACATGAAAGTGTTATTCTCAAAAGTGAACACATTGATGAGAACATTACATGAAATTGTTATTCTCAAAAATGAACACATTAATGAGAACATTACATGAAAGTGTTATTCTTAAAAGTGAACACATTAATGAGAACATAACATGAAAGTGTTATTCTCAAAAGTTAACACATTAATGAGAATATAACATGAAAATGTTATTTTTAAAAGTGAACACATTAATGAGAACATAACATGAAAGTGTTATTTTCAAAAGTGAACACATTAATGAGAACATAAGATGAAAGTGTTATTCTCAAAAGTGAACACATTAATGAGAAAATAACATGAAAGTTTTATTCTCAAAAGTGAACACATTAATGAGAACATAACATGAAAGTGTTATTCTCAAAAATGAACACATTGATGAGAACATTACATGAAAGTTTTATTCTCAAAAGTGAACACATTGATGAGAACATAACATGAAAGTGTTATTCTCAAAAGTGAACACATTAATGAGAACATAACATGAAAGTATTATTCTCAAAAATGAACACATTAATGAGAACATAACTTGAAAGTGTTATTCTCAAAAGTGAACACATTAATGAGAACATTACATGAAAGTGTTATTCTCAAAAGTGAACACATTAATGAGAACATAACATGAAAGTGTTATTCTCAAAAGTGAACACATTAATGAGAATATAACATGAAAGTGTTATTTTCAAAAGTGAACACATCAATGAGAACATAACATGAAAGTGTTATTCTCAAAAGTGAACACATTAATGAGAACATAACATGAAAGTGTTATTCTCAAAAGTGAACACATTAATGAGAACATAACATGAAAGTGTTATTCTCAAAAGTGAACACATTAATGAGAACATAACATGAAAGTGTTATTCTCAAAAATGAACACATTAATGAGAACATTACATGAAAGTTTTATTCTCAAAAGTGAACACATTGATGAGAACATAACATGAAAGTGTTATTCTCAAAAGTGAACACATTAATGAGAACATAACATGAAAGTGTTATTCTCAAAAGTGAACACATTAATGAGAACATAACATGAAAAGTGTTATTCTCAAAAATGAACCCATTAATGAGAACATTACATGAAAGTGTTATTCTTAAAAGTGAACACATTAATGAGAATATTACATGAAAGTGTTATTCTTAAAAGTGAACACATTAATGAGAACATTATATGAAAGTGTTATTCTTAAAAGTGAACACATTGATGAGAACATTACATGAAAGTGTTATTCTCAATAGTGAACACATTGATGAGAACATTACATGAAAGTGTTATTCTTAAAAGTGAACACATTAATGAGAACATTACATGAAAGTGTTATTCTTCTCTTAACAAAAACTGTCCGACTATAAGCAACACAATTTGTTCTTTACATTGTTGTTCAATTACTCCATGTAAAGATGTTACATATATCTTACATCTGGTCAACCACTAATATGGCGGTTTGTTTTATAGGGCCCTTTATTCATATCAACCATAGCCAGGGATGCCGCCAGCTAATGTTGGGCACCTGACAACCTGCAACAACTGGAGCCCAGAGAGGTTTTAATGTTCTTGGAGCCCTATTCGTAGATTAGGGGGCTCTATGTAATTTGGAGTCCCAATAAAGATATACATTAAAGTTCCTAAATTAAAACACTGTTAAAGCCACCGCTTACAAAATATGGGCCCCTAATAATTTCAAAAAAATCGCCCCACTTCTCCCCAGAAAATCTACTATTGTTGTGTCATTTTCGCCCGGGGCCCATACTAAGTGCTGAGATTGCCCTGTTTGGAGCACATCTTATCTCACAAACAAATGAATCACTAAATCATCCTAGTGCATTTTACTGAACCCGATGGGGTAGCAAAGATAATAACAACATTTTCTAACAGGGGGAGGTCACGCATGGCTTCAAAGGGATCCTCATCTCAGTTATTCAATTAGTGAAAAAATACCCCCAATAGACGAGCCTTAGTCAATACAAAAAGATCTATTGAAAAAATAAAAATGCATTATAGAAAAATTCCCACCATACGCAAAAAAAGCCACACTAAAACCCGTCCAAGAACCACACCTAATTCATCATTTGGTCGCCATTGTGTTATAGCATTATTCTATGTATCTCAGACTTTTTTTTTTGACTGTTTGCTTCATCTTATCGTCTGCTAATTTTTGTACTAGCTGTGTGTAACCGTTCAGGTAAGTTCACCATTCTGAAATAACCAACAATTATCTCCGTGACAATAATCGAAACCGACCGTTGAAGTGGAAATGTATCTCGACATCAGTGGACCCCCATTCGTTCCCCAACCAATGAACTAAGAGACGGTTATGAACTGATTGCTGCGGACACATCTCGCCATTTGTACCCAGTGCCCTCACAGTTCTAGTTTCCGGTAAGATGCGGCTGCTTGACGGTAATTTTCGGTTAAGACGGATAGACGTCGCTCTTCCTCTCAATGACGTCGATTTTCGTTAATCTCCCCCCCCCCACCCTCCCCCCAGTCCAACCTACAACGACAAAGCTATGTGTTCTTGTGTGTTCACTCCACATTTTAAAAACCATCACTCTCAAGTACAAGATGTAATGTATAAGATGTATGGGTACTGACACACACAGTCACCCTATGACCCATTCATGATTCTTCTATTATTAGGTCTGCAGTTGATGACCTTTCTTCATTTCCTTACACCTCCCTCTATCTCATTCTTTCTCTCAACTTGCACTTTTTTTAAAGTTTTATCAGTCCGCGGTCTTCTCTTTTCTATTTTCATCTGCCTTCATTCCTTTCTTCTTCCTCTCTCTCTCTCTCTCTTTTGTTTACCTTTTCTTTCATTCTTACTTTTTCCCCCTTTCTTTTCTCTTGCTGCTATTGTTAATTTTTTCTGAATATTTACATTTTTTTCTTCTGTTGTTCTTTTTGCCTTTATGTATTTTTTTTACACTAAGGATTAGCAAATGATAGATTCAGAAATAGTACACAAATATATGTTGCACAGTTTGATCTTTCATTCATTTTTTTTAAATAGTTAAATAGTAAAAACGTGATGTCGTAAACATCTTACAATAAACTATAAACATAAACAAAACAAGCCAAATTCTTTTTTAACCATTAAATGTTGACCATGTCTAAGACATTGGACACTCTTGACGGAAATACATTGGACACTCTTGACGGAAATAACTGAATTTCTTTTCCTAATATGTGTTGGATATATTTTTAAAAAAAAATCTGAACGCAGCCCTCGTTAATTTTCAAGCGCACAATTATATTACTACTTGTTCATGGGTAAAGTGAAATTATTCAAGCGACAAACACAAATAGCCTACGTACACAACAACACACACATACTAAACAATTAAAATGGTAAAATATTTCCTAACAATAAGACAGACTAGACTTCAGCTGAAGAGACAGTTAAAAATCTGAGCTTTCGGGCCTATGAACAGAGTTCGCCCCCAAACTATGATTAAACTAAGCCTATAATTGATAGATGGTACAGCCGCACTACAGCGGTAAAAAGACGTGGTGCAGAGTCGCAAATGTCGTCTGCATTGTCCGGAATGTCGTCTGCCTTCTCGCGTCACCATTGTTCGTCAGGAATCTTGGAAGGAAACGCAATTCAAGTGAAAAAAAAGTGTGTGTGTGTGTGTGTGTATATATATATATATATATATATATATATATATATATACACCTTTAGTAATGAATATTTGCTGGTGTTCTACTATGATCAAGTAAAATAGCAGTTTAACTTTATTTTAAATCACTTCTAACCACTTACGAAGCGACATATGAAACTACTAAGTGGAGGTCACATAAAGTTTGTCGCAACGGTTATGGGTTCGAACCCGGTAGACTTAAACCACCGATGGCCTCCATTGTTATTCCATAACAATAACAGCTTTAGCTATGGGGTAAGTAGAACAAGAACTACAGACCAACCATACTATTACATACACATAATCACAGGTACAGTATATTATTCTATGTTGTTTTGGTTAAAAAACAAATTTTAAAAAGTGAGCACTCTACAATGATATAAATAATACTTACATATAACTACATAATAATGCAAGTTTGATATTTAATCCATGTCTTGAAACGTGATGATAAATGATGTGTATTATTATATTCAAAGACACATTGATATACATTCACGCAACCACACAAAGAGAGAATTAAGTGCCTGACAATTTGAATTGTTTATCATAATTAGCAACAACCGCTGGGACTTCATGGGCTGTTGATATGTGTGTCTTGGTGTATTTTATTACCTCCCCTACCCCCCCCCCCCACCACATAAACATATCAAGTTAAACGGTTATCTCAGACTGGAGCTAACAGCAGCCTCCCTCATTCCCCACCCACCTTTTATACCCCCCACCCCCACGCTTGTTAAGTGGGGAAACATTAAATGTGGCACAAGTTATGATAATTAGAGTCGTCTTCCCTGGGACTGTCATGGGTAGGGAATGGATGTGTGGGGGTAGGGGGATCTAGATGGGTGTTTGTGGGGGTAGAGATGGGGCGTAGCGGTAGTGTTAGCCACTCTCCCCCCCCAGCCAACAGTCTCAGTGACTTATATATCACGTCGCGTCACAATTATCTACGCCATCTAATGAGATTAGAGTGCCCCTGGGTGGGGGGTGGAGGATTTCACACGGGTGGTCAACCTGGACTTCGTGTGACGCCCTCTTTCTCTTCCCCTTCCTCCCATATTTATGCACCAGCACCCCCCTTTAAATTATGTGTGCAATAGCTAGGTTAATGATGTAGGCGTGGTCAGGTGATGGTGGAGGTAGAAATAAAACAAGTGTGAGGATGTGCAGGCGGGGGAGGGGAAGAAGAAAGATACTGAGAGTTTGAAAGAGAGTGAAAGATGAGAGATGTAAAGATTTAAAGAGAAAGATAGATGAGAGATAGATATGTTGGTAGATAGATAGATAGATAGATAGAAAGATAGATAGAAAGATAGATAGATAGATAGATAGAAAGAAAGATAGATAGATAGATAGATAGATAGATAGATAGATAGATAGATAGATAGATAGATAGATAGATAGATAGATAGATAGATAGAGGGGGTAGAGAGAAAGATAATAAAATAGACACTGGAAGAGAAAGAGGGTGAAAATCCGAGAAATAGAATGAAAAAAAAAGACTCTGTAGTTGGGGGGGGGGTGAATGAAATAATTATGATTGTGTAAAGGTAAAGAGAGATATTCAAAGAGTGAGAGCTGAAGGTGTTTATATGGGGGTGGGGTGGTTCGAGGTAGGAAGAATTGGATAAGATACTGAAGTTCTGAACAAGGTACGAAGAAACACCTGTCCCTGGGCTGCCCATCCCTGCCCCACCTGTGAGATAGATCACTCTGTTGGAGAAAGAGAAAGAGAAAGAGAGAGAGAGAGAGAGAGAGAGAGAGAGAGAGAGAGAGAGAGAGAGGCGTGTAGTTTCAATTGTTCCAGTTAATTTGGAAACAAAACAAATAGGACGTAAACGTCGATGAGACATAAAATTGCCGCACCCCCATCTCCTCCCCCCCCCCCCCACACCCCTTCCATTCTATTTCATTAATCACTGTTTCCTGATGATCTCTAATGAGTGGCGTGGATATCTATTGACGATTGTGAAGTATACGAGTGGGATTGAACAATTTTAAGACCTACGGCAATGAATACTTGTCTTTATGATCTAGGCCAGTGGTCCGTAACCTTTTTCTCGCCGCGGACCGGTCAACGGAGGGGGAGGGGGGAACTGTCAGCCCCCTTGTGGTTCGTACTTTGCCTCCAGCAATGGAGGAGATGATCATAAGTAAAGGGAAATCACTGCAGCAACGTCAGCGTATGATTACTGATAAGCCTTTAATTAACTTCACTTTCTGTCTGTCCGAATCGAATTGTGTAACTCAATTAAGGACCTGTCGTCGTTAAGTCAGAATAATGAAAATTCAAACACGTCAGCTCGGCATGTTAAGGTGTGTGTGTTTGAGGGGGGGGGGGCGTTGAAGGGCTCCAAAAACAAGTTATCTCATGCAGAACACAACAATAGCTAGCTGTGACTCTGATCTTGAACTCAAAATATTTGGAACCTCTTAGAGTTATCATGGGTTGGATACTTAGACAATATGTAACGCGATTACATGAAAGTGGATGAAATTTGCCTGAGATTGGTCCCAAACACTATTCAACTTTCTTTTTAATATACACTAAAATATATGATAAAACCAATCTTCATATTGTTAAGGAATGGTTCAATATAGACAAGCAATCTAAGCCTGGACACAGGACGTGTTAGAGCATTTTCGTGTTATAAGTAAGGGAAGTAAGTCATGTTGAATAACTCTTACAAAAATAAATAATGAGTTACGCCCCATTTGTACGCCCCTTTGTTAATATAGCTTATATAGTAAAAAACGGTACATTATAAACCCTTTTATTCGGCCCTCAGAGGTCAGATCGCGAAATGGACTTTTGATGTACACATGGCAGGCCAAGACCTACAAAATGATATATACATCATGGGTCTAGTACTTATGGTTGTTGAGATCTAAGGTGATGACAGACAGACAAAACGGGGACAAATTCTGGAGAATCTAATAATCCTCACTAATTATGTTGTTAAGTGTAAAGGATCTTTGAAAACCGTTGATATCAGTAAATTAGTTTGTATCGAGCCTTTTGAACCAGAAACAATGAATTTATCAACCACAATGTATGCTTCCTCATGCCAACTCTGAGTGGAACCAGTAGCAATGAATTCATCAATCGTAATGTATGCTTCCCCATGCCAACTCTGAGTGGAACCAGAAACAATGAATTTATCAACCAAAATGTATGCTTCCTCATGCCAACTCTGAGTAAAACCAGAAACAATGAATTTATCAACCACAATGTATGCTTCCTCATGCCAACTCTGAGTAAAACCAGAAACAATGAATTTATCAACCACAATGTATGCTTCCTCATGCCAACTCTGAGTAAAACCAGAAACAATGAATTTATTAACCACAATGTATGCTTCCTCATGCCAACTCTGAGTAAAACCAGAAACAATGAATTTATCAACCACAATGTATGCTTCCTCATGCCAACTCTGAGTGGGCAGATCGTAATCGGGTTTGAAAACATATCGACTTGCACCATTCTAGTCGCTTACATGAACTCTTTACCACATGACCTCAGTACACAATTCTCTGTCCACTATATCTCATTAATATTATAATTAATAAGATATTTCATCGATAGTCAATTAGTTAACTCTTTTCACCTCTACTATTTCTGTTTTCAGCTATTTCCGACTGATTTTTAGCAATGTGTTCAATACAATAAATAAAAAAAATATATCTTTACATTATCATATTATAATAAAAGATCTTAAGTTTAATTAGTTATCCAACATTGTAGTTTATATAATAATTACATAGCCATCTTATCTTATTGTAAATTATCATTTTAAAATTTCAAATTAGTACCAATAACATTTCAAATAATCGATTTTAATATGTCAGAGTATTACCATCTTTATTTCATGTTTAAAGTTTTCAATATTTTAAACTATTACCATAATACTTTCAAATTAAAACATTTTTCTTTTGATATTATTACCTTTATCGCTAATTCTTTCGTACAATTACCAGACTTTAAGAAATGTGAAATTATTATAATGTTTCTTTGATAGTGTTATCAGACATAGCTTATTATCGTACTAGATTGTTGCCAGTTTGCGACATTTTTGCCGCTGCAGCCAACAAACGTGTGACTAGAAACAGAATTGCAAATAGCTGACGGTGTAGACATTTGGAGTTCTGTAATTGTACAGCCAGACACCTAAAACATGAGCCTGTCTACCTGTCTGTACGTTTGTCTGTCTAATGCTGATCTTACAGCTGAAACGATAGACTCTCTCTTACCCCCCCCCCCCCCCCACCGCCCACTCTCTCCTCTTTTTAACTTCTGCTAGAATTAATCACATTAGCAGAAGGTCGTAAAACTCAGAAATGAGATTTTTTGGCGGCAAAATTGGAAACAAGTTCAAGAATGGCATGGCGACCGCCTTATATACGTATAAACACAGAATATATATACTGGGATATATGTAATTGCTGTCTAGTGCTCAAGTGAAAACATGCAAACGATTATTATGTAATGATTTGGTGTTTTTATTTCAAGTGACTTTGTTGGCTGGGTTTCTTTCAAGTTACTTTGATGGCTGGGTTTTATTCAAGCGACTTTGTTGGCTGGGTTTGTTTGTGTAAATGTAAATCTTATTCTTTGCTTTCTTTTGATTGTGCATACATATAAAGAAATGTCGCTAAATTATTCAGGAAAAAAAGGGTAGACATGATACCAACAATCAACACTGGGGATTCCCCCTCCCCGGGGCCCCTGCACAGCCAATATCGTTATAAGCTGAAATGTTTTTTAAGCCACGATATGAATAGATCATGCGCCTGTGTTCGAACCCAACGTTCTGCGAGCCCGATCAAGCCGGCCCTGGAAAAAAATACATGTACCAATGAATGAGTTGCACCCTAGTATTCTAAGAATCTAAGTTACCATATAGACGACACTAATTGGCGTGTACGTAGTAGTATTTACCTTTTTTAAAATACATTTTTCTTGAATTTTTTTTACTTATTTTAAGCCTAGCCGATGAAACAGGCTGCGAATATATCACGTACATCATCATCGGCGCGGCTATCACATCGGATTCCCATTGACGTTCTCTTTGCTGTCAGTCTACATCTCCGCCTTTGAGCCCGTCCGTGCATCAGCGTGACGTCTGCCCCAGGCGCATCCATATGTCGGCGACTCTACCCAGCGAACATTCTCTTCCATTCACTTCTTAGCGTCACGGATTAGTCACGTGATCTATGCAATAGAGATAATCATCTGCCATTGTATGTGTGTGTGTGTGTGTGTGTGTGTGTGTGTCTGCTTTCCCTTCTTTCTCAAAACTTTCATCTACTTCTTCTGCTTCTTCTCCTAGAGCAGGTCCGCGTGTAGTTAGATATGTCAGTTCATAACTCACCGAGTCCTGAAGCCGCACCCTGTGACCGATGCTGGCATCACGTGATAACCATCATCGCTCGGCTCGCTTTAATGACGCTAGAAATTACACGTCTCGCGGTCCTGGAAGGAAAGGGGAAATACCCGGAATGCCGTGAATTCCGAATCGGCGTCAAAGCAAATAATTCGGAATGCTTTGGAACATATCCGCAAAGCTCAGCCGGAAGTGTCATGGGTCAACTACAGAGGAAATAGAACAATGCCTTTCCCCCCTCCTACCAAATACGTCGTGGAGTCTTGACCGAATTATATAAATATTTATCAAGGAAAAAGGTTAATTTGTTCAATCAAGTCTATAGTCATAAAGCTAGGCAATATTTACTCATTTCTTATAAAAGTCAATCACAGAAAAAATTATGTAACAAACATACAAACAAAAGAAAACACAACAACAACAACAGAAAACAAAACCAGTTTGCTGACAACATTGTATGATTGCGTCGAGGGTATTTTCTAAGGGAAATCATAACTAATGACATGTTCACTTAAATAATGACATGTAAAATTAAACAATGACATATATACATAAAATATTGTACTTTAAGCTCAGCTTACACAGGCCGATAGAAAACACTGGGCAAAATATCAGATACATAAAACACCTATTTCCACTTCCTGTGTTTGTTTATTCGTTCATGTGTCTGCAAAATCTAAATTCGATGGTTCAGTTATTACATTACAAAATCCTATACTACATTTACCGTTAGACTCTTCAGGGAAAACACAACAACACATTTTACGGAAACTTTAGGTAGAAACTCAATTGGCCTAAAACGAGGTGCGCGTTCTAAAGTACGAATAGAAGAGTGTTCAAAGCACTGGTTCAAACCTTGTTTAAATTAGCTTTGAATAGAGTTGGAGGACACACTCACTCATGAATATTTTTTTTGTTATCATATTGTCATTGTATAATTGCAAAAGCAACTAACTGGTGCTCACTATTTTATTTAGTCAATATTAGTGTTGTTTTAGTCCCAGGTCCTATTTTAGTTTCAGTTTTTATTTCGTTTTTTCAGTAATAATTTTAGTTTTAGTCTAGTTTTAGGCCCAATTTTAGGTTTCGTTTTAGTTTTCGTCGACTAAAACTAAACCACCAGAGTTTTAGTTTTCGTCTTATTCATTTTAGTTTCACTTTTAGTTTTAGTCTTGTAAACACTAATAACAAATAACATCATTGTTCATGACCAATTGTTGAAACAGATTGAAGCATAATAATAGTAGTCACATAGATGACAGCTCAGTGTACTGAGACTGAGTCCATTCACTCCATTGTCACATTTTAAGTCACCCACTATCACAAAGAAATTAGATATTTTCTAGGTCATAATAATTTCGTAGAATAGATGGTTCGCCCGCAGACCGAAATACTAGAAAAGAACGATAAATGGGGATTTTAGTTTTTATTTCGTTGGGGAGTTTTAGTTTCAGTTTTTATTTAGTCTTTTGTCTACCAGATATAGTTTTCGTCTAGTTTTAGTCTTGCTGCTAATTTTAGTTTTAGTTTCAGTTCTCGTTGACGAAAAGTCAACATTTTCGATAACGAAGGTTTTAGTTTTAGTTTTCGTCGACGATAACAACACTTTTCAATATAATTTCTATAAAAATGTGTAGTCTTAGGAAATATATTTTATTTGTCAATATAATTTCTATAAAAATGTGTACTCTTAGGAAATATATTTTATTTGTCAATATAATTTCTATAAAAATGTGTAGTCTTAGGAAATATATTTTATTTGTCAATATAATTTCTATAAAAATGTGTAGTCTTTGGAAATATATTTTATTTGTCAATACATTTTATAGAAGCCTACTTTTTTAAAGAAATATTATTTATCCTTTTTTTGTTTTAAATTTATTCTTTTTTTTTTTAGTGTCAGACGTATTTGACTCGATTTTTGTTTGTTATTTATCCAGTAAGTTAATATAAACCAATAGAATTAAATGGTGCACCAGGTATGAAACGAAAGACTATAAATTGTTGTTTTATGTTTTCAAAGTAAGTTATATACCTAAAGAATTGGTTGGTAAAGTTTACAAAAAATATAAGGCTAAAAAAGACAAACAAATTAAAGAAATGTGCACATCAACTGACTAGTTGTGTACATCAACCGACCAGTAGTGCACATTAACTGAATAGTTGTGCACGTCAACCAACGCGTAATGCACTCGTTTTGCACATGATCTGACCCATTGTGCACATCATCTGACCCGTTGTGCAATCATCTGACCCGTTGTGCACATCATTTGACCCGTTGTGCACATCAACTGACCGTTCTGTATTTGACATGGTTATCTCTACCAGCAATTTCTCCCTTTATAAAAACAAAAATGTAATTGGCCTCGGACTCGTAAAAAATATAATTAATAAATCCGAACGTTTTAAATAGTGGATTGCTATTTCTGATAAACTATTGTTCGAATTTCAAATCGATTGGTCTTTGAGAAACTAGTGGTCATTTATTTCTTATGTACCAAAAAAATCCAGAATAGCCAGACAGAGCAGGTTAAAGGTGATTAAAAAGGTGCATCAGATGGAGCTATTTATATATCATTTATGTCGAGGTGATTAAAAAGGTGCAACAGATGGAGCTATTTATATATCATTTATGTCGAGGTGATTAAAAAGGTGCAACAGATGGAGATATTTATATATCATTTATGTCGAGGTGATTAAAAAGGTGCATCAGATGGAGATATTTATATATCATTTATGTCGAGGTGATTAAAAAGGTGCAACAGATGGAGCTATTTATATATCATTTATGTCGAGGTGATTAAAAGGTGCAACAGATGGAGATATTTATATATCATTTATGTCGAGGTGATTAAAAAGGTACAACAGATGGAGCTATTTATATATAATTTATGTCGAGGTGATTAAAAGGTGCAACAGATGGAGCTATTTATATATCATTTATGTCGAGGTGATTAAAAAGGTGCAACAGATGGAGATATTTATATATCATTTATGTCGAGGTGATTAAAAAGGTGCAACAGATGGAGCTATTTATATATCATTTATGTCGAGGTGATTAAAAAGGTGCAACAGATGGAGCTATTTATATATCATTTATGTCGAGGTGATTAAAAAGGTGCAACAGATGGAGCTATTTATATATCATTTATGTCGAGGTGATTAAAAAGGTGCAACAGATGGAGATATTTATATATCATTTATGTCGAGGTGATTAAAAAGGTGCAACAGATGGAGATATTTATATATCATTTATGTCGAGGTGATTAAAAAGGTGCAACAGATGGAGATATTTATATATCATTTATGTCGAGGTGATTAAAAAGGTGCAACAGATGGAGATATTTATATATCATTTATGTCGAGGTGATTAAAAAGGTGCAACAGATGGAGATATTTATATATCATTTATGTCGAGGTGATTAAAAAGGTGCAACAGATGGAGATATTTATATATCATTTATGTCGAGGTGATTAAAAAGGTGCAACAGATGGAGCTATTTATATATCATTTATGTCGAGGTGATTAAAAAGGTGCAACAGATGGAGATATTTATATATCATTTATGTCGAGGTGATTAAAAAGGTGCAACAGATGGAGCTATTTATATATCATTTATGTCGAGGTGATTAAAAAGGTGCAACAGATGGAGATATTTATATATCATTTATGTCAGTGTCATTTGTTTCATCACTCCTCTGAAATATTTGTTTTGAAGGTATCTGGCTAGCTGCCCGCCAGCAGATACACAGCTCATTTCACCAATCCATCTATCGACATCTTACTTTAGTTGAAACGTAGGGGCAACCCACACAATTAGAAACATTCAAATTACAGCCATACTATGGAAATAGTTTAATTTTGTTAGGGGTTCAAACCGCGATTCATTCATCATTGGTTCCACGTGTGCAGAAGATTAGCCACTATCTTTTATTCCGGAGAACTCTCGTCGTTCTAAAAAAAAACGTGCGCGCGCATACAAATTCATGATTTGTTGACAATGATTTAAAATGTGGGGTGGCAGGACGAACAACGCATCCTGTCCACTGCCCACTACACACTTCCCAATACACACTACCCACTACACACTGCCCACTACACACTGCCCACTACACACTTCCCAATACACACTGCCCACTACACACTGCCCACTGCTCACTACACACTGCCCAATACACACTGCCCACTACACACTGCCCACTGCCCACTGCTCACTACACACTGCCCACTACACACTGCCCACTACACACTTGCCACTATACACTGCCCACTACACACTGCCCACTACACACTGCCCACTACACACTTGCCACTATACACTTGCCACTATACACTGCCCACTACACACTTTCCACTACACACTTCCCACTACACACTTCCCACTACACACTGCCCATTACACACTGCCAACTACACACTGCCCACTACGCACTGCCCACTAAACACTTCCCACTACACACTGGCCACTACACACAGCCCACTGCCCACTGCTCACTACACACTGCCCACTACACACTTCCCACTACACACTGGCCACTGCCCACTGCTCACTACACACTGCCCACTACACGCTGCCCACTGCACACACAGTAGAGTAACACGCAATGTATGGTACCAGTGAAAAAAAAAAAGTAAAAAAAAATGAATAAAAGTGGGTGAGGGATAATATGGAAATAGGAGGGTGGGGTACAAATAGAAAAACAAAAGGGGAGGGTATGTCTGTCATTTTGTTATGTGTGTATGTGAGTATGTCTATATATTGGGTATTCGTTAGAGAGTACTTATGCATCACTGGAATCGAGAAATCCCTAAGGTACATTCTTAATGACCCAAAGCACTGAATGAAGACAGATTTTTAAATGAAAAAATTTAGTTAGTATAGCGAAAAAAAAAAACGGAGTGAAGGGTAAAAATAGAACAAACAATGGCGTAGGTAAAATGGACAAAATGAGGGCGGAAGTAAAATGGACAAAATGAGGGCGGGGGTAAAATGGACAAAAATTTTGGGAAATATAAATGGAAAAACAAATTGGTCGAGGCAGTGGCGTAGTGAGCTTATCTCGCGCCCGGGGCACAATACCTTTTTAGCGCCCCCCCTTTCGAAAACCATATAGTATTATATGCAAAATATATAATTTGGCGCCCCTTTGTGAGTAGCGCCCGGGGCATGATGCCCCCTTGCTCCTCCCCACTCGCCACGCCACTGGGTCGAGGGTAAAAATGGACTAAAAGGTTGGGGGATAAAAATGGAAAAACGAAGGGGTCGAGGGTAAAAATGGACAAACAGGGGCAGCGGGGAGGGGCAGGGGGAAATAAGAAAGATTTTTGGCTCTGTTTAAAAAAAAAACAAATTTACAAACAATAATTAACATAGTTCAAAGCGATGTCATGGTGACACGAGCCGTGCTGAAATGCGAAAACCACGAGGCGAGATTTTAACAGCCACCATGGACAGGAGCAGTTAAAAAAAAAAGAAAAAGAGAGAGAGGGAGAGAGAGAGGGAGAGAGAGAGAAAGTAATCGCGAGAGAAGAAACTGAGGGGAAATTGGTTTGCCAAGTTGGCTGTTCCAGCAATGAATTTTACGATCCCCTGAAGGAGATGAGTATCGCAGTTTTTGATTTTTTTGGTCTTTCATGTTGGAGTTTTGATGGCGACCCTGGGTAGCTTCAAGAAAACCGTGCTGCCAATAAAAAGCCGAAAGCGGCAACTCTGGGACTAAGTTTACTTGTTTATTTTTTTTATTATTATGATTGCATGGACAGGTTTTTAACAGTTCTTGAAAATTATTGACAACTGCTGTGATCACGTGGTGGGGTTCTCTCTCGTTTTTTTTTTTTATTTTCTTCTTTAATTTTTTTGTTTATTTATTTATATTTTATTTTTAAAACTACTCTTATCGTCTGCAGTGTACTGTTTATCACGTGATGGGAACAGCCATTTTTAATGAGCCAGCCAATAGCAGTTTCCTGTGAGATGAAAGTTCTATAAAGCTGTTCAGTGAGGAAAGGAAGGAGGGGCATAGTGGGTAAATATGGTGGATTTGTGGTAAGAATATAATCTTAGTTGGCAGCTGGATTTTGATGGAGGAGAAAGCTGAAGGTATTGATAAGGTGCTAACGAGATTTTAATTAATTTGCAACAGGTTATTCAGGTGTGTGTTTATCCGTACATGTATGTATGTATGGTTGTATTCAATATTGTAGTTTCTTTTTAAAAGGGGGGAGGGGTGAGGCTAGAAAAAAGGCGCCTGATTGGTACCCTAAGGCATGTTTTTTTTTATTTCGGGGCGGGGTGGGGGAGGGGGGCATATACAAAGGAGCATTTGGGGTGGCCCGAGACATATTTACGTTGAAGCGAAAAAGCTGCTAAGCCCACCGCTTGCAAATACAGTCGATTCCGCTTAATTGGGACACATCGGGACCGAGGCTTTTTGTCCCAATTAAGCGGCTGTCCCAATTAAACATACAAATTTACTATTGGCTTCTTGGTTTGGTTCCTTTGAGATTTGTCCCAAATAAGCAGCTGTCCCAATTAGGAGGTGTCCCAATTAAGCGGAATCCACTGTATTAGGCATACGTAGCCTTTTGTGGTCCTTTAAAACTGGGACCTCCCACTGAGAACCCGCCCCTCAACTCGAGGCCACTACATACATTCACAATGGGGGGGGGAGGGGGCATTAGAAGTGGGGCCCTAGGTATTCTCCTAGTTTGAGTGTGACTTTATTTACGCAGGTGTGTGTGTGTATGTGTGTGTATTTTTTATGCTTTAGTGTGTATTTTTGTTTGGATGTTTATGTGTATGTGCATACGTTTTTTCTTTGGGGGTCAGGGCAGAGAATTTTAGAAATACTTGAGGGAATTATACACCTCAAAGCACCCAAAAGAATCAGATTTGTCAGAATACAATTACTGCATGTATGTGTGTCATTGGGTATGAGTGTGTCATTGAGTATATGTGTATATGTGGGTATGTGTGTCAATGAGTATATGTGTATGTGGGTCTGTGTGTCATTGGGTATGTCTGTGTCATTGAGTATATGTGTATGTGTGTCATTGGGTATATGTGTATGTGGGTATGTGTGCCATTGGGTATATGTGTATGTGGGTCTGTGTGTCATTGGGTATGTGTGTGATTGGGTATATGAGTATGTGGGTATAAGTGTCATTGGGTATGTGTGTATGTGGGTATGTGTGTCTTTGGATATGTGTGTCATTGGGTATGTGTGTCATTGGGTATGTGTGTCATTGGGTATATGAGTTTGTGGGTATAAGTGTCATTGGGTATGTGTGTCATTGAGTATATGTGTATGTGGGTATAAGTGTCATTGGGTATGTGTGTGTCATTGAGTATATGTGTATGTGTGTCATTGTGTATAAGTGTATGTGGGTATGTGTGCCATTGGGTATATGTGTATGTGGGTATGTGTGCCTTTGGGTATGTGTGTGTCATTGAGTATATGTGTATGAGTGTCATTGGGTATATGTGTATGTGGGTATTGTGCCATTGGGTATATGTGTATGTGGGTATTGTGCCATTGGGTATATGTGTATGTGGGTATGTGTGTCATTGGGTATATGTGTATGTGGGTATTGTGCCATTGGGTATATGTGTATGTGGGTATGTGTGTCTTTGGGTATGTGTGTGTCATTGAGTATATGTGTATGTGTGTCATTGGGTATATGTGTATGTGGATATTGTGCCATTGGGTAAATGTGTATGTGGGTATGTGTGTCATTGGGTATATGTGTATGTGGGTATTGTGCCATTGGGTATATGTGTATGTGGGTATGTGTGTCTTTGGGTATGTGTATGTCATTGAGTATATGTGTATGTGTGTCATTGGGTATATGTGTATGTGGATATGTGTGCCTTTGGGTATATGTGAATGCGGGTATGTGTGTCATTGGGTATATGTGTCATTGGGTATATGTGTATGTGGGTATAAGTGTCATTGAGTATATGTGTATGTGGGTATAAGTGTCATTGGGCATGTCTGTGTCATTGAGTATATGTGTATGTGGGTATAAATGTCATTGGGCATGTCTGTGTCATTGAGTATATGTGTATGTGGGTATAAGTGTCATTGGGCATGTCTGTGTCATTGAGTATATGTGTATGTGGGTATGTGTGTCATTGAGTATATGTGTATGTGGGTATGTGTGTGTCATTGGGCATGTCTGTGTCATTGAGTATATGTGTATGTGTGTCATTGAGTATATGTGTATGTGGGTATGTGTGTCAATGGGTAATCGTAAAAAAGTAGCGATGTATTACTGTAATCGAGATAATCCCTATGGTACATTATGAATCAGTACCGGATTTAAACTTGATAAGACCCTATGCTGTTTCAGATATGGGGGCCCAGTATAAATCCAGAAATATTGTATGTTTGTGCCCACTATTTAAGAATGTATGATAATTGCTCACACTAAGATAGTGTGGGCCCTAAGCTATAGCTTGTACGTAAATCCTGGACTGTTCTTAAATGTCCAAAACACTAATTTAAGAGTCAAATAACAAAAAATATAGAGATTTTAAAACGAAATATAGCTAATATAACTAAATATAGCTAATATAACTAAAAAAAGCTAATATAACTAAATATAGCAAACATAACTAAATATAGCTAATATAACTTAATATAGCTAATATAACTAAATATAGCTAATATAACTAAATATAGCTAATATAAGTAAATATAGCTAATATAACTAAATATAGCTAATATAAGTAAATATAGCTAATATAACTAAATATAGCTAATATAACTAAATATAGCTAATATGACTGAAATAAAACAACCTCCCTTTATAAAAAAAAATTAACAAAATCAAAAATAAAAAGAATTTCATATAAAAGATTAAATCACCAAAGTAGGGCATCAGTCACCAATGTGTCATACAGCGATATAAAATAAAACCTGTTCTATAACATAAAGACTGACATATTGCCATAAAGATTCCATAAAACGGAGATGAATTCCGGATGCAACACTTCACTGAATCTCTAAGGTCGTTCTTTATTTCGTTGCTGTCTTTTAACACATGTTTCGGTTCTTATACAATGTTTTGATTTATTTGGAAGATTCAACACATGAATTTGTAATAAAAGTGTCTTTTAGCTATACACTGATAAAAAGTAATGATTAATAGATCTATCTATCACGGATTTTTATGAGTTCAAGCAGTTAGTATTGTTTTAAGCTAGATTTATCTTAATATATAGATAACAATAGAAATAAACCAATAAAAAACAAAACGTTTATGTTGTCGTAAGACAACAGTTTCATTGTTTAGTTGGATTAAAAAAAAGATACACTATCTGTTTATATATATATAAACAACTTTATTGATTTTTTTAGTGACATATAGTATGAATTTTCTTTTATTACTTGAACATGTTACAATAGAATCAAAAACACTAAAAGCAGCTTTTTTTATAACCGATTATTTTCAAAGACTTTGCCATGTCCTGCAAGAGATAAAGATAGGGGACATTGAGATGGTATTGATTGTTTTCTGAATCTGGAGACAATCTATCGCAATAACTTGCAGCCAGCAGTAACAGCCTGCATGGCCAATACACCAGAGCTATAGATATATTTATATAGGTATGGGGTGCTATAAAACAACAACAGGCCAATAGCGATGAGAATGACCGCGGTGCTTGGAGAAACAGAGAGAGAGGGAGAGAGAGAGAGAGATAAGATAAATGCAGATGTGTAGGAGATCCAACTATGGCAGATGGTGTAAATGCCCTTTTGGGTATCGGCACTCGACCTACAGCTCAAGTAGAACATCTGCCTGCAGTACACAGGCGTTGATGTCTTGGTTTATTGGGGGGAAACAGAGCCTAGGAGCTTGGTTTATTTTTTAATAATGGTGCTGAACTAACACAAAGTTTATTGTCATGGAGCACAAGACGTAGAATTTTTTTTATCTCTTTCTGCAGAGCACTTCAAATACACTTTTTACCTGATAGCACCAGTAGCAAACCTTTTTAAAATCAAGAGCATAATGAAAATACGATGACTGCACTAAATAATAATTGCATTCTTGAAGCAAAACAACAACAACAGATGAACAACGTTAACAACTCACACACACACACACACTAGTGGGCGGTTTGGTGAGTGTAGGACTAGACCCGTGGCTTTGTTTTGTCCACTGACTGTTTTATCCCTTGGGTGGTTATGTCCCCTGAGTGTGTGTGTGGGATGGGGGGGAGGGGTTACGCTGAGGGGATTAGTTCTATGGAAGTTTTGTCCGCTGGGGGATATATCTGCCGGGGGTTTTGTGAAATTGAGTGTTTTGTCCGCTGGGGGTTTAGTCCGCTGGTTTTTTTTTGTCTAATTGGGGTTTTGTCCGCTAGGGGTATATGTCCACTTGTGGTTTTGTCCGGTTACCCTGTTGGACACCCTAATTTTTTTTTTAATTATTCTTATTCCAAATTTGATTTTTTTTCCAAAAAAACTTCAAGGGGCTTCATTGAAAACCCAGAGCTCCTCAGGCCACCACTTGGGAAAACACTAATGTCTTGTTATAAGATGGGATGTGTTAATACGAGCTCAATATGAACAAACCATAGATCGTCAATATTGCTCCACAGCTCGATCACCCAATTAGTGTGACACTTTATTCTGTCTTGGCGAAATCAGCCAATTAAATGCAATCAACAGTTATATTTAGGGGGACATGTGGCAGAGTTGTGTAGAGCAATTGACTGTCGACCTGAGAGTCCCGGGTTAAATCTTCGTTGAGGACCTAGGGAAATTTTTCCAGGTGAAAGTTGGTCTTAAATCCTCCAAATCCACCCAGCTTTAAATGAGTACCTGACATTAAAGGCGGCTGGGCGTTGTGCTAGCCAAACAATATATATATATATATATACAGTGGATTCCGCTTAATTGGGACATTAATTATATATATATATATATACATAAACAACAAAGTAGTGAAAATATAATTACAACTTAAAACTGTCCCTCGAACATTACGTGGCAAATGAAAAAAAATAAATGTTTCATATGCCGTCTGCATTATGTCGTCTGCATTCTTCCACTTCTGTACAAGTTAACTCTAAACAACTCCTCCCCCCCCCCCCCCCACACACACACTCACACACAACCTATGTTTCTGTCCGATAAGGAAACATATTCATTTTGTTTCGTCTAAACAACACAAAAAGTCAGACTTTTTGTTTTGTATTTGTGTGCCAGTACGTCTGATCCAGCATCTCATATGTCATAAAGGGCCATAACTCCTGTCAGTCTCACGGTGTGCCAGCACCGAACGACCCGTGGACCGCCTGCCGGCTAACAGCACAACAAACAAGGTCTCCAGCAGTAGTAGTAGTACGTCTGTCTGTACATGGACTTGTCTGTCTGTCTACCTGTCTGTCTGCGCACCTGTACGCTGATATAAAAAAATAAATTTAAAAAAATGAACACTACTTTTTTGCATCTAATTATTCAGTTGGCCTAATGCACTGCGTACAGTGGTGGGTATTTTTGTCAAGGCCGGGCTCAAAAAGTAAAGTTCCCGTAACTCTCAGGCCAAGGCTGTCGGGGCAGACAGAGTGTAAGATTGATATGTATCTGTATATTAAAAGTGTTATATGTGATTAGCACTACGTCCTGCCACCATGAGTTCCCCAAACAGGTACCCAATAAAAAGTTGTTTGGACTTGGGGTACTTTTAACTAACTTTCACAATGACCTGGGAAAATTCATTAGGTTCCCACCTGGCCCCCCCCCCCCCATTTTTTTTTTTAAAAAAAAAGAGCTTTTCATTAAAACGCAATTAAAGGTAAACAAAATAAATTCCTTAGATCATACAACAGATTGTATCCAAAATTGAAAGTCCCGCCAAGCTACAGCTTGAGGGGAGACCCCCCCAAAATTATTTTTTTACATTAAATATTACGTACATAATCTCATGTCATGGTATCGAACGTCAAAATACATGGGCCCCAAAATAGACCAAGCCCCGGACCCCTAAATCCCTAGGTTCGACACTGGCTTTACAATAGTCTATCTTTATGCAAAGGCTTTGCAGGGTTAAGCTAGTATTATACATGTAGCGCATCGCTATATGAACAGTCCTCGGTTTTATGTTTAAAACTCTCGCGCCATTGTTTGTTATTCGCTTTTGTTTCCAATGACGCTTTCCATTCATAAAAACCCACAGACCTATTTACACCTCTTTGTTGTTTTTTTCAAGACATGAAATATGAATAAATAAGCTTTCATTTTTCTTTATAAATATAAAAAGCGAAAATATATTAATTAATTAACGAGTTCATGGGTTTTTAGGATCTTATATATATATATATATATATATATATATATATATATATATATATATATATAATAAACCATTTCTATTCAATGAATGGACTGATGAGTGTAAATATCATTGATGGCGGCGATGAAAACATTGTTTCAAAACGAGGTTTGCGCAAGCTGTATAATATCTAATCTGTGGATCATACATATACATGATATATTTATAGAATTCAACAAGACTGAAAAATAAAAGTATTGGGGAGGCAAACAAAAACCGAAACGAAATAGAAGCTTATCAAAAAATAAATACATACATCTTTGATGGTGCACCGCGTTTCAAAATTTTAACGGAAAGACACATAAGAGCAAATCAAGATGGTAAGTGGAATAAACACAGGCAACGATATTCCCGCCTTAAAATTTCTTAATAAATCTCAGGAAGTGAAAAAAAAAATAACAGCCTCCATTAAATAACACTTGATAGAACCAAGCGCTTGGAAATATCCTCTTAAAATAATTTATATATATATATATATATATATATATATATATATATATATATATATCTTCTAAGTTATATAATTTAGATTTTATTGTATGGCTAATTTTGTATTTCTCCCGCTAAATGATAAAATGTGTGAGCATTTAGTTCTGTGTCTACAGCTGTAAATAATTAATGGAGTTATTTATAGGCAGCCAGTAATGGATCCGTCAATTTTACATGATAACAATAAAAAACTAAACAAACAAACAACCTAATTGAAAACTGATTTGGAATTCTAATAATCAACTGGTTTGTAATTCTAATAACTAACTGATCTGGAATTCTAATAATCAACTGATTTGGAATTCTAATAACTAATTGATTTGGACTTCTAATAATCAACTGATTTGGAATTCTAATAACTAACTGATTTGGACTTCTAATAATCAACTGATTTGGAATTCTAATAATCAACTGATTTGGAATTCTATTAATTAACTGATTTGGAATTCTAATAATTAACTGATTTGGACTTCTAATCATTAACTGATTTGGAATTCTAATAATTAACTGATTTGGACTTCTATTAATTAACTGATTTGAAATTCTAATAATTAACCTTAAATTCTATTGTAGTTAAGCACGGCAGACGTCCTCTACGTTGGAACAATGATTGTAATACCTCAGTCCGGGTAAAGCCTGCCTCGGCCGGAAGAAACACTTTTTTTTAAAAATCGTATTTATTAGGGAGTGTATTTATATTTTATTATTTATAAAGGTGCAAAAATGATTCGAGACCTGAACGATTTGAATTCGAACAATATCGTCAGGATAAGTATATATTATATTCAGGTATTATGTGTATAGTATATTCAGATGTCAAGTATATAGTATATTCAGATGTCAAGTATATAGTATATTCAGATGTCAAGTATATAGTATATACAGATGTCAAGTATATAGTATATACAGATGTCAAGTATATAGTATATTCAGATGTCAAGTATATAGTATATTCAGGTATTATGTACATAGTGTATTCAGATGTCAAGTATATAGTATATACAGATGTCAAGTATATAGTATATTCAGATGTCAAGTATATAGTATATACAGATGTCAAGTATATAGTATATACAGATGTCAAGTATATAGTATATTCAGATGTCAAGTATATAGTATATTCAGGTATTATGTATATAGTATATTCAGATGTCAAGTATATAGTATATACAGATGTCAAGTATATAGTATATACAGATGTCAAGTATATAGTATATTCAGGTATTATGTATATAGTATATTCAGATGTCAAGTATATAGTATATACAGATGTCAAGTATATAGTATATTCAGATGTCAAGTATATAGTATATTCAGATGTCAAGTATATAGTATATTCAGATGTCAAGTATATAGTATATTCAAATATCAAGTATATAGTATATTCAGATGTCAAGTATATAGTACATTCAGATGTAAAGAATATATTATATTCAGATGTCAAGTATATATTATAGCAAATTTAGGTGTCAAATATATAAAGTATTCAGGTATCACAACACCAAAGACCCAAAATGCCACACCCCTATCCGGCAGTAGTGCCACCTTGGGGGGGGGGGCTTCCACCCCCCAATTTACGCCAGTGCATATAGATAATAAAATTGGCCAATGCTCACAGGTATTACTGGTATTTTAGTATTTCATCAAATCTAAGGTTTACCTTTAGTAGATGGTTGCCAGGTATTGCATTATTACTTTGTTTCGCCAGCCCCCCCCCCCTTCCCCCTTTCCGTTTTGCGAGTATTATCATCGCGACAAGTGATCCCTACTGTCAAACCATCACTTGTCGCCTAACAAACCTTCATTACTCGGACGCGCTAATAATAGCGAGCCAGGAGAAGTTCAACAAATTTGTCCAGCGACATGTTTACGTGTGAGAGAATATTTCGAAAGGTCCGACATACTGCACGGCACTCTCTTCCCCCCTCCCCCTCCACCCAACTCTTCCAACATCCTGTGGCCGTCCATGTCAGTTTCATGTCAACAATATCCTCTCTACACTTGGTCAACTATAAACATTGTAGCTTTCAGCAAAGAACCGTATGTTGAATTTAGACACCTGCATTTAATGAGACCAGTGAAAAGCTTTACCCCCCCTTCCCCCCCCCCCACTTCCATCATCTCAGACATTAACGGCTCGTGTATGACTCAATGGCTCATGTATGACTCAATGGCTCATACTCAATGGCTCGTGTATGACTCAATGGCTCATGTATGACTCAATGGCTCATGTATGACTCAATGACTCATGTATGACTCAATGGCTCGTGTATGACTCAATGGCTCATGTATGACTCAATGGCTCATGTATGACTCAACGGCTCATGTATGACTCAATGACTCATGTATGACTCAATAACATTTTCTTTAAAAAAATAAATGCATAAAAAATGTTCGATTCCCAACCCTATCATTAACCCATCGCTTTTAACCCTTGCCATAAGGGCTACATGAAGGGCCGGGGAACAATAGGCAGACCCCCGACAAGGGTTGGGGGGGTTGAAGGGCCCCCTTTCAAAAGTATTTAAGTGAAAGCTTCGAATCTGTTAACAACGTCGCCAGTTTTTAGAAAGTTGAAATTCTGCCAAGCGGGGTCGTTCATGTGATTAGGGGAATCAAGCAAGAGGGCCCTATTTCAGGACACATTATTTTCAAATTCAATCCTGTCAGGGCCCCGGTAGGTACTTTGACCTAGAGTACAGACAAGTTTTTTGCCGCCATAAACCTAAGAACAGTTCTGGTTGCTGTGTAGTAAGTAATATAACCAAAGCAATCCAGGAGACAAATAAAATGATGTCACAGAAGTAGTGGTCAATCTCCAGTCTCGGTTTTTGTTGCGGGCTTCTTCAAATAATACGTGTAAAGTTCTTTTATTAACTTGTAGTAGATGTTAGAATTTCAGTCAACAACATTAATAAACGAAGTCGACACCAGTTGAAGTAACAATAATAATAATATTTAATTCTTGAATATAACTGCATGAACTGACATATAATGGTGAACTCAGGAGGAGTACAATAACTACTGTCTAGATACAAACTACAACATGCATCCGCCATACTACGATGCCCAAAGCTGGACTGATTTCACAACTGCTAAAATAAAACACGTGCTCCCCACTGTCGGTTGTAGTATACGTCATTTCTACCAAAATGACGTCTACATTAGGTGACTAGAACTCTGAATAAAGTTCAATAAACTACAGAGCGAGATGGGGGAATGACGCCATTGATACTGTGGTGGGAGGAGCCTACCGAATTGCGTCATCAAACTTCGACTATACTATTTCTCCACAGTTTTGTTTTGAAATTTCTGACTCCGTTATTATGAAAACAATACAAGATTTACAACAGAAATTAAAATTTTTTTTTTTAAATTATGTCTATCGTACGAAATCAGGCTTTGATAAGGATGGAGTACTTATAAACTCTGGCTAGCATTGAAGTTAAAATTCATTTTGATTTTTAAATACCAACAGCAATGAAGAAAATGTAAAAATCAGTAATACGTTTTTTTTTTATCAAATTTTTTCTCTTCATTCCTACTAGTCTCAATAGATCATATCCGTCCAATTAAATCAGAGAACTGATTTCCGTTAGCGGTTGAGGATTACGGATGATGGATGGATAACCTACCTTCACCCGGATCTCACAGGCTTCTCTCCCTTCTCACGGGCATCAAGCGGGCACTAATAATATCAAAACTTCTGAGGACCTGCATAATGTTGTTGTGGGAATAGAAGGGTGGGGGGGGGGTTGGAGCTAAATGTGGGATGGGGGACAGGTATACTAGAACCAGATGTCAGACATGCTTACAACAACTGGCGGAATCTTTCATAAAAACAAATTACACCGTATTGTTTACAAAAGCATGGACCAAAAAAAAAAAGGATTGTTCATTTTTGTACATATATGTGCTTGTGTGTCTATTGTACCTGTGTGTGTGTTCGTGCATCTATTGTACCTGTGTGTACTTCGTGCATCTATTGTACCTGTGTGTGTGTTCGTGCATCTATTGTACCTGTGTGTATGTTCGTGCATTTATTTTAACTGTGTGTGTGTTCGTGCATCTATTGTACCTGTGGCTGTGTACAACATCTATTGTACCTGTGTGCGTGCGCGTGCGCGTGCACTCATTCGAGACTTAAAAAGATTGACCTCTAGATATTTATATTTTACCAAGGTCAAATAAAAAAAATCATTATTTAAAAAAAAAAAACGAAACTATTAACCAATAGGACGAGTTACACTTTATACTTGACTTTATACCGGACTTTATACTTGACTTTATACTTGACTTTATACTTGACTTTATACTTATTTTATACTTGACTTTATACCGGACTTTATACTTGACTTTATAATTAACTTTATAATTGACTTTATACTTAACTTTATACCGTACTTTATACTTGACTTTATACTTGACTTTATAATTGACTTTATACTTGACTATATAATTCCCTTTATAATTGACTTTATACTTGACTTTATACCTGACTTTATATTTGACTCTATAATTGACTCTGTAATTGACTTTATAATTGACTGACTTTATAATTGGTCTTAGCTATTCCTTAATTGAACAAAAAATGAATAAACTCAACAAAACACAAACAGTGTACTAAAAGTATTTGGCTGATAACTTCTGGTTATTTACCAACAGCAGCATCTCACAAAATTCAGACAAATTTAAAAAGTGAAACATTTCAAACATGATATCAGCAGGACTGCAAACTGTACACACTGGTTGTTTTTTTTAGGATGTAGTCATTTATTCTTACAATAAATCAATAAAGATTATACCGAGCAGCGATACATTGATTCATTTATTCTTACAATAAATCAATAAAGATTATACCGAGCAGCGATACATTGATTCATTTATTCTTACAATAAATCAATAAAGATTATACCGAGCAGCGATACATTGATTCATTTATTTTTACAATAAATCAATAAAGATTATACCGAGCAGCGATACATTGATTCATTTATTTTTACAATAAATCAATAAAGATTATACCGAGCAGCGATACATTGATTCATTTATTTTTACAATAAATCAATAAAGATTATACCGAGCAGCGATACATTGATTCATTTATTTCAAGACTTCGTTTTGTAATTATAATTAGAAAAAAAAAACTGTCTTAGCCCATTAACATTCTTGAGCCCTGTATGTGGACGGGGGGCAATGCTATGGGTGACTTACTGGGGCCTATGAGTGCACTAACCGGGGGGGGAGCTATGGGTGCACTTACCGGGGGAATTATGTCTGCACTTTCCGGGGGGGGGGGCAAGGCAATGGGTGACTTACCGGGGGCTATGGATGCATTTACTTAGTAGCTATTGGTGCACTTACCGGGGTGAGCTATTGGTGCACTTACCGGGGTGAGCTATTGGTGCACTTACCGGGGTGAGCTATTGGTGCACTTACCGGTTGCATGTTTATGGGTGCACTTATATGAGGCTATGGGTGCACTTACCGGGTGAGATATGGTGCAATTATCTGGTACAAACAACAGAAACATCAAGACTATACGTTACTACGACTGGCTGTACAGAGTGCTGTAGAACTGAACAAGTTTGGGCAAGAACTGATCTACATTATACGTCACTGTGACTGGCTGTACAGAGTGCTGTAGAACTGAACAAGTTTGGGCAAGAACTGATCTACATTATACGTCACTGTGACTGGCTGTTCAGAGTGCTGTAGAACTGAACAAGTTTGGGCAAGAACTGATCTACATTATACGTCACTGCGACTGGCTGTACAGAGTGCTGTAGAACTGAACAAGTTTGGGCAAGAACTGATCTACATTATACGTCACTGAGACTGGCTGTACAGAGTGCTGTAGAACTGAACAAGTTTGGGCAAGAACTGATCTACATTATACGTCACTGTGACTGGCTGTACAGAGTGCTGTAGAACTGAACAAGTTTGGGTCTAGATTTATCACTTAGAGGTGAATCAGAAGAGTAAAAACAAAACGTGTTTCACGAATATTGAGTTAGTCATTTTAATGTCCCCTTACAATAAACTGCATAGACATCAAATGTCTCTAAAATGTCCCATTAAAACAAACTGTTTATACATCAAAAGCCTCTTTAAAAACTAAATTCTTCTGTCGTGAATTGAATTGAAAAATAACTTTCATGACCTGTAAAAGATATTAAAGGATCTTTAAAAAAAATATTTTTTCCCTTCTGTTAAAATCCATTACCGCGCTATTTCTCACTTCCAGTATAACAGACTTAAGACACTGTGTAGAAACAACTACTCACACTGGTGCATAAAATGTCTAAATATCTGCTCGTGTAAAAGTTATAATCTGTGAGTAAAGTTACTGTCTGCGTCTCTCTCTGCATGTCTTGATTTTTTTCATCTACGTTTTCTCTGGAACTCACTAAAACAGAACTCACATCACAGAGAAATGTTTGGCAGTTTTATTTTGAGAAGTTTTTTTAAACAAGTTGATCTAAAGAAAAAGGGAATGACACTATATTCTTTTGATACACAAAGACATAAAGATTTCACAGAAAACAGAGATAACAGAAAAAAAGAAAAAAAAACTTTAGAACAAAAAATTGCAAACAGCCCCACAGGCTCAGAAGAATAAAATAGTTTTATTTTATACGTGAACTAGAGCAGGGGGTAGGCAAACTTTTAACTCGTGGGCCACATTGTGCTCGTAAATTTGACCAGTGGGCCGGACCAAGAGCAGAAGATTTCAGAGTTGTCGTGAAGTAATTGAAATTAATGTAAACGTCATAACAAACAAAAAAAAAAGGCTAGTGGTGTTCCTCACTCTGAGACGTACGTGGGCCGCGGGCCATGGTTTGCCCGTGGCTGAACTAGAAATTACAAGTAATCCTGAGATATATAGAAACAAGTTTTGTTAATTTCGATGTATATCACGTAAATATTTTCTTTGGACTCAAATAACATCTGATTATAATTTGTAAGCTGGTTTTCTGTTCAATACAATTGTTGTAAAAATAAATTAATCCGAATTTTCGGCGCCCATTCAATGCGCCTTTAAAAGAACTTGTAATTATATAAGACGGCCGAAGTGAAGGATTTTGAGTCTGAGACTACTCATTGTGCTTTAGTCTCAGACTACTCATTGTGCTTTAGATAAAAACGAAAATATGTTTTCAATCAATATGCATTCAACCAATGCAGAAAAAAAATTAAAATAGCAAACATATTAATGTATTACATGTCCATATACTACACTTTTTGAATTGGAGATATATACAAAAATTATAAATGTAATACGACACAACCATAGGTGGAACTCATTTGAATTTCAATAAATGTAATACGACACAACCATAGGTGGAATGCATTTGAATTTCAGGGTCACGACTAATCTTTTATATTTATTAAAAGATCAAGAATTGATATATGCAAAATTACAATTCTATATGAGCTAAAAAAGTATAAAAAGTAAAATCTAAATGTAAATCTGTTAAAAAAATTGTCTCAATGTATACGTAAATTTATACAATCAATGACGCATTTATTCTCTTTCTTTAAAAGTTACTTTTATCTGCATGTGGGACGCGAAAAAAATCCATTTTTTTATGTTTTGTCTTGAAAACATAAATATAGTCATAGTTGGTGCGAAGCTCAAAAGACTGAGAACTACTTCTATACATGATTGGATTGAAAACCAACTGGATGACGTCATAATCATTTGCAGTGATAAGCCAACTTGAAAATTATTTAAAATTCTGATCTGTATATATTTTAAATAACCTACATCAGTGATTGCAAATAGCATTGCACCAAACGGTTCACAATTGAAATATACTGAAATGAATTTTTTTTAGCGCAAGCCAGTATCGTATATTTTAAAACTTAGTATTAAAATATAATTTATCTGTATTGATATTTCTAATATTTCCGGCTTACCAAATTCGACACACGTGTCGAGGATTAGCCACCCCAGATCTAAACAATAATAAATATTATCTGAATAATTTATCTATATTCTTCTTCATTTAGATGCGAATTGTGATCATTTCTCTTAATTTTAAATTTTGTTTTTCTTTTAAATTTTTTTCTTCTATTTCTGGGAAAGTTCTATAGAAAAGAAAGTTGGCAGCTTTGTCGCGAGACACACCCCCTGGCGAATAGCGCTATTTTTAGCTGACACTGTGTACATAGGAAACAAACTAACCAACAAAACATTGTGTACTCACAGCCATTTGACTGCCACACATCTTTCCGCACACAGGAGGAGCACCAGTACCATCCGCAGTACCGTACACAGGTCGGGCGGTCTCATGGTGTTCCCAGGGGGTTCTTACAGTGTAATCCTGCAGGTGACGAAACGACACGATAGTGTCCACATGGTCACATGCCTGGTCTGCGCAATAAACACAAACAACGAATTAACAGCTTCATTTCCTGCTGGAGATCGTGTCTGTTTACTTAATTACTATTGGTTCATTGGACTCTGGAAATGTCTTTAGATCCCTCACACACGTTATGTAGGACTCTAGTAATGTGCTTATATCCTTGTCACACACACAAATAAATCCGGTGATATTTAGACAGAAGAAAATGGGAAATATATCTACAAAACGTATTAAAAAATCTTGCAACAATGATTTCTGTCAAATTTTACAGCCAATAGTAAGAGCGATGCAACCCTGATAGATGATTGGTCCGTCTATGCCAGTATGTATGCTGGGCAACTCTAGAATTTCTTTTCGTCGAACGTGTCGCTCCGTTTAGAAACAAATGAAACGACTTGAAAGATGACAGAATAAATTCACAACTGGCGACTTGGTGAGAAGTTTGCTGTTTTACTTTCTGAATTTCTTCTAGTTAGTTACTTCGGTTGGTGTCTTGTTGTCCACTAAATATTTTAGTTTCTGGTTAACCTGATGAAGTAGATAATAAAAATGTTTATTATTTTAAACGTTTGTACAATCGCTGAGAATGAGGATGAATGAAAATGAAAATATTCTGAGAAGTATGCACAGAGAATGACTTGAATACACATATATTATGCAGATAAAATATCTTAGAGCAAATATACATGAATGTAAATATACAGAATTTCTATATGGCGAAATACATATACATGCAAAAGCATCAATATAAATAATAGCGGTGTGGGTTCTGCGTTAAATCGAAAGTAAAGAATTAATACAACAGTATTCCAGTTTAAAATCGTCAAACGTAAACAATAGTAATAAAAAATCATGAAAAAATCGGATCTGTCCGAAACCGAAAATAACCTAACCTACTGATCAAACTAAGGGAATATAACTCTATGCAAAGGTTTTGCAGGGTACAGCTAGAATAGTATGACAATGGATTTTCTTGCCACCGCAGACAGATAGGTAGGGTTACGTGTGCCTACCCCTCTGCCAGAAAAGGAAGGCTGCGGCATTTATGCTCACTGACCACCGTACCTACACTTTCGCAATGATCCCCCCCCCCGACATATTATGGTATTTCCCTAGCGGGCCAGGTAATACAGCCCAAACCAGACACAAATTATATAATTTGGGAATGCATTTTTTTATGTCTTTTACTTATTTCTTCTTGTAATTTTTGCTATATGGGGACGTAACCGAGATCGGAGCTCATTGAACATGATAGGCAGTGCCAAACCTAGGGAATTAGGGATTTGGGGACTGGGGGGGGGGCTTGGCCTCTTTGTGGGGCCCTTGAATTTTGACATTGGACATCATGACATGAGATAATGTACTTAAGATTTAAATGTAAAAAAAAAATTGGGCTCCCCCCTTAAGCTGGGGCTCGGAGGACTTTCAAATTTGGACCCCCTCCCCCACCCTAGATACGGCTCTGATGATACGATCAAGCAAGTCCAAAACATAAATACACTCCCCTGATTGAATTAAAAGGGCAGATAAATTTGAAATAAAACTAAATCCAGAATAATTTTTTTGTTACATAGAAGTAATATAACTTTATTTTAAAAGAATGTATACTTAGTTGTATTTTGGCTTGAGATATTACCAACTTAATTCCTATTCAAACTTGAACTAATTGTTACCATTTTTAGGTACAAAATAATCTATAATTATATTTCTAGCGCATTGTTTTTCCTACAATGTATTCCCAAACTGCATAGTTATATAGAACTAACCAATACCCATATGTAATTGTTAAATAACAGATTTGTTTGCATATATCAGTGAATAGCCTTTGCAAAGCTAAATGCATCTACAAAGAGTTGAATCCATCTACAAAGAGTTGAATCCATCTACAAAGAGTTGAATCCATCTACAAAGAGTTGAATCCATCTACAAAGAGTTGAATCTGTAGGAAGGATGATGAAGAGAGGAATATTTAAGAACCAGGAAGGTTTGGTATTTTGGAATAAAACTAAGTATCGTTTTACTGCTAACTTTGAATAGGCAACAGTTTAATTTTACTGCCGTTACACACTTTTGTTTTAATGTTATTGCAGTAACAAATTTTCATTTTAATGTTATAGCAGTAAGAAATTTTTATTCCATTTATTTTAAAGCATAACAAACATTTATGATTGCTTTTTTTTTACGGCAGTAATAAAGTTAGTTGAGTCAGACAGGTTATTGTTACTATATATGTTAGATAGGGACCGACGGTTATTGTTGCGATAAATTTCAGATTGGGTCCAATGGCTATTGTTACAATATATGTTAGATTATAACCTATGGCTACTATTGTTGCAATAAATTTCAGATTGGCTCCTATGGCTATTGTTATATATATATATTTCTACAATTATTTAATAAATTTCAATAGGAATGATTTTAAATATATATTAATTGGTCATGTATTTTAAATATATTTAATTTATTCCTATGCTATATTTTAAATTTTAATTGGGTATTATTATTTAAATAAAAATTAGATTGGATAAAATTTAAATAAATATAATTGGGATGTTTTTATAAATTAGATTGGATAAGCAATATATTTAATTATCTATATATTTATAAATTTAAAGATTTAAATATTTATGTTTTAATTTTATTTTTGTTTTAAATTTTATTGGGTGTTTAAATTTGGTGTAAATTGGAAATGGTAAATGTTAGATTGGGTCCAATATTTTCATGAGCAGAGAAAACATCTGGTTTAAAAAAAATGCGGGCATTGACCTTCTGTCAGCAGGCCTTGTTTCGAGCGTTATGTCTCCTCCAGACAGATGATGTGACTGCATCGTTAAGACCAGGATTAATTTCTGACAGACCTCTACCTGACGCTGGCGCGTGCCGAGAGGTAACTCGTTTCTTTTTAAATTCTGTTTCTTACTTTTTTTTTTGTTTTTACATTTTCCCACAGGTGACCGATAGCGATGTAGGAAAATCTCACTTCACACATGTGAACTTTTTAAAACTCACAGCAGAAGCGCTCTTAAATATTTGGGGCTCACTAGGCAGAGGCGCTCTTAGATATTTGCGGCTCACTAGGCAGAGGCGCTCTTAAATATTTGCGGCTCACTAGGCAGAGGCGCTCTTAGATATTCGGGGCTCGATAGGCAGGGACGTTATTAAATATGTTTGGGTCTATATGCAGAGACACCGAATTAAGATTCAAAAGGTTTAATCTGCTATATATATGTATATATGTATATATATATACACACACACACACACACATTGCATGGTCACGGAAACCCTAGCAAGTTTTTGGTCGCCTTACGGGATTGTGTATCAGACAGACATGGATGTGTGAAAAACTAAGACATGTTGTTAACAGACATACTTGAGTCAATCAATGTTTAACCCGGGAATTGAAGGGTCGCCTTACACCGATAAGTGGATCAGCTGTCAGATCTATCTAATGTATAGGATACATCTAATCTCTCTTCCTCATCTAATCTATCTGCATGCATGTCTATCTTAACAGGATATGAAAGTGAGGAAATGGAATAAAAATACATTTCTTTGAAAGATTCAAGAACTTGTCCAGTGGAAGTTCACCTGCGTCCCCCCCCCCTCGCCTACATCAGAGGTTTTCAACCTGTGGTCCGCGGACCCCCAGGGGTCCGCGAGGAGCTTTAAAGGGGTCCGTAGGCAGGTCAAGGAAAGTAGTGATTTTTCTTGTATTGGTTGGTTTGGTTGATTGGTTGGCATTGCGCTAAACAAAAATACTAGCCATGCCAATGTTTCAGGCACAGACAACAATGTACCGAATTGAAAACTTCGCTGTATTTCCTTATATTTTCGTCTGAAAGTCTGAACTAGACTGCATACTACATGTACTTGTGCACTGAGTTTTTGAGTCATGTCATCTTGGCAATATTTCTTACTTACTGAGCTCTGTCATCACTGTTAAAACATCCGGATCTGCGCAAGCGTGTGTATTGTTGATAAATAGTCTGGTTAATCAGTGGTTACAATTATTGTATGCCTAGATTGGCCTAGAAATAATCTTAGACAAAAGTTTTTGATATCAAATTGCTGGTATACACTTCGCATGTTAATTTAAAATGACACCCACTGATTGTTTTGGTTGGAAGTAAATTTTTCGTAAATTTTTAATTTGAAAATAGGCCAGATGAAACGGTGCGAAATTCTAGCGATGAACATATTATGCCGTTCTGTTGTCATGTCATGTGCTTATGTGACAAATACTTTTTAAAATGTTAGTAAACAATTCAAAATATTTGATAAGATTTGTATTTGTTTTATTATAGTAGTCAATTTTATTTTAAAATGTGAGTTTTCGTCATCAGAATTTGAAATATTTTTTACAGATAATTACCTCCTCTAACTCTCTCTACTCTGAAACTTTGTCTCTATTTTTTTCCCCTGTGAGATCTGAGTCAAAGGGACTAAACTGTTGTTGGTCATTTGTTTATCAATATTTGTCTAAATACAACTGTCCAAGCCTAGTAGCATGGATAAATTTGTGATGAGGAAAACTAACCAGAACGTTGAAGATTCTGATGATCAAGCACCCAAAGACGAAAGAAAAAGAAAACGGCGCTAGTATAATCTAAAATATATACCACTCGGCTTCGCCGCAATGGGGACCGACCTCTGTGTCGTGTGATGCAAAACATTATCAAATGATGCGATGAAGCCTGCGAAATTGAGTCCCATCTGACCAAAATGCATTCGAAATTTGCCAGTAAAGCGAAGGAATACTGAGAGGCAGAAATGGCTCATTTGCAACATAAAGGCAAACCGACGGCCTGCACTACTTTAAACGAGAAAGCTCTTCGAGCGTTGTATTTGATTGGGAGCATTATGAATAGCGCGTTCCGAAAAAACCTCACATAATTGCAGAAATGCTAATTATACCGGCAGCAGTCGACATGTGCGAAGACGTTGTGGGAAAGGATGTTCAGACAGAGCCATCAATGTCCTGCTACCATTTTCTACGAAGTACTTGTGCGAAACTGCATTCTCTGCTGTTACTGTTACCAAGCACAGGTCCAGACTGGACATTGAACATGAAATACACATATGTTTATCTCGTATACCACCATGTTTGGACATACTCTGTAGCGCAAAACAGGCACCTTACCACTGAACAGAAAACCATGCAACAGACATACCAGTAGAATAAATACTCGGTGATTGTTTCATTTTTTGGATAGATAGCTATTTTGCCTTGGGATATGGGGGTCCGCCACCCTGGCTTGGAATGCCTGAGGGGTCCGCAGCATAAAAAAGGTTGAAAACCTCTGGCCTACATCTCCCCAGTTTGAATTTATTTTTATCATTTTTTGTTTATTTTTGTTTTTGCAGCCATATATTTGTAACAAAATGAAATCAGTGAAACACTCGATATGTATTTGTAACAAAATGAAATCAGTGAAACTCGATATATTTGTAACAAAATGAAACACTGATGAGAAGTTAAAACAGACTCATGTACAGTCAAACATCTTTACATTTTGTAAGAAATGTGTGTCAATTGATGAGATAAACCACATAAGTAGGCTATTGGTGTTAGACAAATTCCCAAGCGGATTAAACCCCTTACGGAGAAATACCCCAGCGGACTAAACACCTTACGGGAAAATACCCCAGCGGACTAAGCCCCCAGAAAAAAAACAATTAATCAATTATAAGTTTATTGAAACTAAATAACTATTTTTTTTGCTTTTTATTTTTCCCATGGTTTTCATTCAACAAGTCACGAGGCCATTCCAGTTTTGATGCATTTTTACTTTGGTAAATTGAAGGTTATCTTCCATAAAGACTTTATACATTTGGAAACATAAACAAACTTTAGCTTAATGGGTTTCTGTTTTTTTTTTAAAAAATCACTTAAAATTTTTATAAAATAACGTTATTTTGATGTAAAATAAAATAACGTTATTTTGATGTAAAATTAAAAAAAAACACTTCTTTTCCCCTAAGTTAAATATGACATGTTATATTCAAAATGGTGGCTTTGTAGTATGCGGGTTGTGTCTATCTGGTTTCACTCATGACGGTGGGATTTGTCGGTTGGAGCTTTACCCAAGACAGAGTTTTGTCTGTCGGGACTTTTATCCGATTACCGAAGGTACATGTACAGTCATACCTTAAAACCCAATGGCCTAAAACTTAAACTTCTTGGAATAAAATAAAAAAAAAAATGAGCTAATTGTCTCGGAATGTAATTTTTTGTCTACCCTTCATTTCCTAGAACGATGGTGTTCCGTCCATCGTTATGCTATCTATAGTTCTTATTGTACTGAATGAAGATTTTCATCAATGCTAATTTCAAGCTATTTTCACTGTTTCTTTTCTTTACAGTATTTTTGTATTTGTTGATCATATTGTACATTTGAACATATACATTCATTACAAGTATATGTGTTTGCTAAATAGCAACTTTTCATTTTATATGGCATTGACATTAAAGCTTTTAGAATTTCCTAAAGCATATTAAATTGTTCAACTGAACAATAAAACATACTGAATAAAAAATATATATCTTCTAAAAAAAAACAAACACGCATTTATTGATGACGTCATAGCACTCTCCATTTATCTCACGGACATTAAGGAATAGTTGTGTGCCATAACTAACTACAGATTTATATAACATTTATAACATTTATACCAACTGACTTCCATTTATCAGTGAGATACTATTCCCACCATTCTGGTCAGAGCTTCATCCACCGCCCCTACTCCCTCCCCCCATGTAATGTAAACCTGAACTCTCAGAGCGCGTACAAAATATTGACAGTTAAAAAAATAAAGGACTGACGGTCAGAAGGGGGTTACCCCCCCACCCCCACTGTACCCCCCCACTCCGTCCCCCTACACTGACACTAGTTTCCTGTAATCGCCTCGTCTGAAAAAAGTCTCGCGATAAAATAAAATGACTTACCTGTCCAAAAGGAGTTTAACTTTAGCGGATAATTGAGTTTGAGGCTACACTTAAAGCGGCACTAAGTCCCTTTGGCTTAGCGGTCTATAACTGTTTGAAGTGGACACTTGAGAACAACCCCCACGGCTACGTTTCACTTGAGAATTTAATGTCCGAAGAAGAGAGAGAAGGGGGTGTGTCGTATGATGTCCGAAACGGAGACGGCCATCGTCTTGAGTGTTTACCTTCTGCACCCCACCCCTCCCCCTCCCAGGGGCAAACATAGCGGGGCGGGCAAACAGTCACAGGATAATACCTCAACAAGCACCTGTGGTTACTATGACGGGACCGTGCTCGGTAACCAAGGCAAACAACATGGCGGTGTTCTGTCGACTGACACTTCATCCAGGTGTAGGTTTAATTGGAAATGTGGGGGGGGGGTAGAGAAGAGAAATGTGTGTGTGTGTGTGTGTGTGTGAAGAGTTTGGTGGACAAGTGTGTATGCATGTAGAACTGGTGTGTATTAGAGGGGAATGGAAAGTGAGCGATAGATTGAGAGAGAGAGAGATAAACAGAAAGAGAGAGAGAGAGAGAGAGAGAGAGAGAGAAGTTGAGAGTGAAAGATGCATATATAGACATAAGAAGAGAGATTAATAGACAGAGAGACACAGAGAGAGACAGAGAGAGAGAGAGAGAGAGAGAGAGAGAGCGTATGAGGAGTTAATGAGTAAGGAGATGTTAGACATGTACATTACGAATAAATGTTGATTGCACGGTCCAGTAAGTATTTAAAGATTGCATGTACACACACTTGTATACACACTTGTACATGTACGCACACTTGTACACACACTTGTACATGTTCACACACTTGTACACACACTTGTACATGTACACACACTTGTACACACACTTGTACATGTACACACACTTGTACACACACTTGTACATGTACACACACTTGTACACACACTTGTACATGTACACACACTTGTACACACACTTGTACATGTACACACACTTGTACACACACTTGTACACACACTTGTACATGTGCACACACTTGTACACACACTTGTACATGTGCACACATTTGTACACACACTTGTACATGTGCACACACTTGTACACACACTTGTACATGTGCACACACTTGTACACACACTTGTACATGTACACACACTTGTACACACACTTGTACATGTACACACACTTGTACACACACTTGTACATGTACACACACTTGTACACACACTTGTACATGTACACACACTTGTACACACACTTGTACATGTACACACACTTGTACACACACTTGTACATGTACACACACTTGTACACACACTTGTACATGTACACACACTTGTACACACACTTGTACATGTACACACACTTGTACATGTACACACACTTGTACATGTACACACACTTGGACACACACGTGTACATGTACACACACTTGTACACACACTTGTACATGTACACACACTTGTACATGTTCACACACTTGTACATACACTTGTACATGTACACACACTTGTACACACACTTGTACATGTACACACACTTGTACACACACTTGTACATGTACACACACTTGTACACACACTTGTACATGTACACACACTTGTACACACACTTGTACATGTACACACACTTGTACACACACTTGTACATGTACACACACTTGTACATGTACACACACTTGTACACACACTTGTACATGTACACACACTTGTACACACACTTGTACATGTGCACACATTTGTACACACACTTGTACATGTGCACACACTTGTACACACACTTGTACATGTGCACACACTTGTACACACACTTGTACATGTACACACACTTGTACACACACTTGTACATGTACACACACTTGTACACACACTTGTACATGTACACACACTTGTACACACACTTGTACATGTACACACACTTGTACACACACTTGTACATGTACACACACTTGTACACACACTTGTACATGTAATACACACTTGTACACACTTGTACATGTACATACACTTGTACATGTACACACACTTGTACACACACACTGTACATGTACACACACTTGTACACACACTTGTACATGTACACACACTTGTACACACACTTGTACATGTACACACACTTGTACACACACTTGTACATGTACACACACTTGTACACACACTTGTACATGTACACACACTTATACACACACTTGTACATGTGCACACACTTGTACATGTGCACACACTTGTACATGTACACACACTTGTACACACACTTGTACATGTACACACACTTGTACACACACTTGTACATGTACACACACTTGTACACACACTTGTACATGTACACACACTTGTACACACACTTGTACATGTACACACACTTGTACACACACTTGTACATGTACACACACTTGTACACACACTTGTACAGGTACACACACTTGTACATGTACACACACTTGTACACACACTTGTACATGTACACACACTTGTACACACACTTGTACATGTACACACACTTGTACATGTACACACACTTGTACATGTACACACACTTGGACACACACGTGTACATGTACACACACTTGTACACACACTTGTACATGTACACACACTTGTACACACACTTGTACATGTACACACACTTGTACACACACTTGTACTTGTACATGTACACACACTTGTACACACACTTGTACATGTGCACACACTTGTACATGTGCACACACTTGTACACACACTTGTACATGTACACACACTTGTACACACACTTGTACATGTACACACACTTGTACACACACTTGTACATGTACACACACTTGTACACACACTTGTACATGTACACACACTTGTACACACACTTGTACATGTACACACACTTGTACACACACTTGTACATGTACACACACTTGTACACACACTTGTACATGTACACACACTTGTACACACACTTGTACATGTACACACACTTGTACACACACTTGTACATGTACACACACTTGTACACACTTGCAATTTTCATGTACACACACTTGTACACACACTTGTACATGTACACACTTGTACATGTACACACACTTGTACACACACTTGTACATGTACACACACTTGTACACACACTTGTACATGTACACACACTTGTACACACACTTGTACATGTACACACACTTGTACATGTACACACACTTGTACATGTACACACACTTGTACGCAAAAATTGAAATTAATAGACTGGTACGTAGGTAGGTACGTAGACAGACACAAAGACATATAGACAGACATACACAAAGACATACAGACACAAAGACATACAATCAAACACAAAGACATACAATCAAACACAAAGACATACAATCAAACACAAAGACATACAGACAGACACAAAGAAAATACAATCAGACATAAAGACAGACAGACACATAGACATACAGAAAGACACTAAGACATACAGACAGACACAAAGACATACAGACAGACACAAAGACATATATGGGCACATGTACGTAAATATATAGATATAAATATATGTACCTAGGTAGTTACGTAGACATATAGAAAGACAGACACAAAGACATACAGACAGACAGACAGACATAAAGTAGATACATAAAAATATAGATAACATATGCAATTCTGATTGATTCAATAGCAAACAAATATTTAAAAACTGATTTTTTTTGAGTTCATTAACATATCTATTTTGCCAAACTGTTAAGATTTTGAAGACTTTGCCTATTTTTTAAGGAACGAATCGACTAGTTTTTGCTGAAACAATGTCGCAAGATACAAAGTAAAAATAAATGACACAAATATATGTCTTTGGGAGAAATATATTAGAGTCATTTGCTACCTTTGAATTAAATGACTTGCTTGGTTCTCTCAGTCATAACAATATAATTAACGGATCTTGGGGGGTTTCCCCCCCTTCCCAAAGAACTTGAAAAGATGAGATGTTTATGTCAGGGATCCTATAAACCACTAATGGTACGAGTTAAAGATGAGATGTTAATGTACGAGTTATTTGTTCATATGTCTACATATTTGTTCATTATTTTACATATTTGTTCATATGTTTATATGTTTACTTATTTTTTCATATTTTTACATATTTGTTCATCAATAGTTACATTTTCCCTGCTGACATTTTTTCACCGTTACTTCTATGACCGCTTCAT
Source organism: Bulinus truncatus (assembly GCA_021962125.1). NCBI lineage: Eukaryota > Metazoa > Mollusca > Gastropoda > Planorbidae > Bulinus > Bulinus truncatus. Next base: position 388,801 of record JAGDYQ010000163.1, on the reverse strand, counting down.
ATTTCACACCTACATTTTCTCTGTAGACTTTATTTTACTGTAGACTTTATTTTACTGTAGACTTTATTTTACTGTAGACTTTATTTTACTGTTGACTTTATTTTACTGTTGACTTTATTTTACTGTAGACTTTATTTTACTGTTGACTTTATTTTACTGTAGACTTTATTTTACTGTTGACTTTATTTTACTGTAGACTTTATTTTACTGTAGACTTTATTTTACTGTTGACTTTATTTTACTGTTGACTTTATTTTACTGTATACTTTATTTTACTGTAGACTTTATTTTACTGTTGACTTTATTTTACTGTATACTTTATTTTACTGTAGACTTTATTTTACTGTTGACTTTATTTTACTGTAGACTTTATTTTACTGTTGACTTTATTTTACTGTAGACTTTATTTTACTGTTGACTTTATTTTACTGTTGACTTTATTTCACCTTTTTATTACCTTTGACAAAGTAACTGAATCCATGTTGTCAAGACTGTTATAACCATTCTCTAACCAAGCCTTTGTTCAGTTTACACAAATCTAGTTTTATAATAGCCGGAATAAAGATGATCACAAACTGTTTATCCCAAAAGGAATCAAAACTAGACAAACTGGCCGAGACACGAAATGACTTAGTCAAATATAGACATTCGCAGACTGAGTGAAATGTCTGTTAGACCAAGATGTAATCTATTCAGTCTATCAGTCAGTGTCGACCAGTTTGTTCGCCTTCATAATTTATTCCCCGTCCCTCTCACTCCGTGTACACACATGGGGGCCCAATTGACTTAGGCATACGTTCAAACCAGGACGGCCAACTGTTTTCTTGAGGAATTATCCATACAGTTTATCTAACATATCTAGATTATACTATATACAAAGCAAATAGTCAAAGTTTTATATTATCCAGATCTATTATTTGATAACTTTTTATTATGTCTAAATTTTTCCAAAAAAAAAAAAAATCAAAAAAATCTAAATCTGGTTACAGAATGTCCATAATTGGCAGCACTGGTTCAAACCTCTTATCGTGTCATACTCCCACCGGCTACATTGTTTTTGTATATGGTGCACCAGCGAGTCTCTGTACCTGCGATACAAGTTGTGGATACACGATAAACTCAATGTAGAAACGAGATTGCTTTCAGCGTGTTTCCAAAAAAAAATTGTTTTTCCCCCCATGCGTCGCACCGCCCAATCACCCCCCCCCACCCTACCTCTCAACAGATGCTTCCCACACAGCCAGCTCTCCTCTTCCCTCACACATCTCAAGAGGAGAAAATTGTTATTATAATAATTATTATTATGATTACTTTTTTTAAACAATCAATTTAAATTGGCTTTCCAAAGTGTACATGTATGAAAGTAAATAGAAAGGCCAGCGAGGTAAGAGGGGGAAGTCGTATATTCTGAAAGATCATTTCATTAATATTTATTTTACTGCAGAAATAGTCTATCTATCTATCTATCTATCTATCTATCTATCTATCTATCTATCTATCTATCTATCTATCTATCTATCTATCTATCTATCTATCTATCTATCTATCTATCTATCTATCTATCTATCTATCTATTTGTATCATTTACTTTTTATTGTGTGTTATTGCGATAACAACAGAAACGTCGGTGCCAACATATTTATCACTTACATCAAACATTTTGATGAGAAGGTTGATTGAGATTATCTCTATTTTATCTAGACAGACACACTTAACATATTACCTAGACAGACATACTTAACGTATTACCTGGAGAATCATCACGCGCTAGATATTAACCACAAAAAGAACGCAGTTTTTGCACTGGAGATATTTTTAAAAAATCAGCCACAATATTTTGAGACCATAAACATCACGGTGACCATAATTAATTTCAATTTCATTGAACAAGTTCGCAGGAGATTAATTATTGACTTAATTAAGGTGGGAAACGTCCAATTATAAAGTCATAAATGAACAGACGTTTTTCTCTTCAAGTAAGATTAATCTACCCGTCTTAATGCCAGTATGTCAGAAACAATTTTATCAACGGTTATGTTCATACAAGTTGAAAGACTCAGCCTTGACTCTTGAGCAGGGCGTCATCGTGTGGCAGTCCATCTATTTTTAAGATGATATTTCATCATGTTTTATTTGTACTGAAGTACATATATACTAGCTGTACCCTGCAAAACCTTCGCATAGAGTTATGTTCCCTTAGTTTGATCAGTAGGCTAGGTTATTTTTGGTTTCAGACAGATCCGATTTTTTCATGATTTTTATTACTATTGTTTACTTTTGACGATTTTAAACTGGAAAACTGTTGTATTAATTCTTTACTTTCGATTTAACGCAGAACCCACACCGCTATTATTTATACAGAAGATATTGGCTGGTTCAATTCAATATTCCGTTTCGATATTATTAAGTTGCTGTTGTAGTTGTCCGCTCCCTGGCCAAGAAAGGCTGATTGACTTAGTGTACATCATTTACATTAGACCTGAAGTGCAATGTTTTATCATTAGTACTGACTGTACAATCACTATCTAAAAGTCTGCAACCATTGAAATTATAAGACCATTGTTAAGGTTAATGGCTTTCTTGCTGCTAACGACTTTTACCATTACAACAATTGTAAAAACATCAGAGAGAGCGAGAGAAAGAGAGAGAGAGAGAGATAGAGACAGATAGAGAAAAAGAAAGAAGAACGATAAAAAGAGTGAAAAGAGAGAATGACAGAGAGAGAGAAAGAGAGGGAAAGAGAGAGAAAGAGGAGAGAGAGATAAAGAGAGAAAAGAGAGAATGAGAGAGATAGATAGAGAGAGAAAAAAAAGAGAACGAGACAGAAAGAGGGGAGAGAGAGAAAGAGTGAAAATAGAGAATTAGAGAGAGAAAGAGAGGGAATGAGAGAGAAAGAGGAGAGAGAGAGAGAAAGAGAGAAAAGAGAAAAGGAAGAGAGAGAGATAGAGAGAAAGAGAGGGAAAGAATGAGAAAGAGAAGAGAGAGAAAGAGTGAAAAGAGAGAATGAGAGAGAGAGAGAGAGAGAGAGAGAGAAAATAAAATAAAAAATGAAACTGTAAGGTTGAGGGATTGTGGTCTTTTTTATTGCCATAACACGTTTCCAGTTCAGCCGCCATTTCAATCTGCCATGCAGGGGCGGAAACATTTGATCAGAACCACATTCCAATGATTGACATTGTTCCAGCCATTAGGTACCCGAAAACGACAAGTTTGGAACCACTGGTGTCTGAGCTGAGTCCGCTATCTGGATTAGGGGCAGTGTATGTGTGCGTGTGTGTGTGTTTGTGTGTTTGTATGTTTGTGTCCTTTCTTCATAGCCCCAGTTCTCACGTTTAATTAAAGCACGTTTTGATTTACGACCACTTGTTCAGCAATAAAGTTCATTTCTTGGTGTTGCATAGGTTAGTGTTGGTGTTCACGTAAGCTGTTCATCTCTACACGGATCTACTCATGCGTCATAGTTCTAATAATAAAGAAATAAACAACAACAGCTACAACAACAGCTACAACAACAGCTACAACAACATGATCATTCTACTGAACTACATGAGACCAACATGTCCTCGTGCTGAGCTTCTGGCAACTAATTTGAAAATGTGTGCCACAGTAAATGGTTCATGAATTGCAAAGAATCTATAAATACATGCAACATACAAACACATACACATATATATGTTAAACTGTCAAACACTGGTCACGATCACACACTGGTCACTGTCACACACTGTTCACGGTCACACACTGGTCACGGTCACACACTGGTCACGGTCACACACTGATCACGGTCACACACTGGTCACTGTCACACACTGGTCACTGTCACACACTGGTCACTGTTACACACTGGTCTACGGAATAATATTTAGTACAGAAAACTCATTGAGAGTCGCAGTGAGCCAGGATTAAAATATATTAAGATGTTGGCTACTGGAGGCTCCAAGATGCTGCTCTGCATTTGGTTTTATTCGGCTCCTTATGATCAATTTCTTTTATTTTTAATTTACTTAAAATTAATAAATTGACTCAGATACAGCTTTTTTAACTATATATATTTTTTGTTTATTATATTTACAAACGATTTTGGCGCCCTCCTGCGAATTACATTATTTTGGTGCCCTCCTGCGAATTACATTATTTTGGCGCCCTCCAGCGAATTACATTATTTTGGCGCCCTCCTGCGAATTACATTATTTTGGCGCCCTCTGTGAATTACATTATTTTGGCGCCCTCCTGCGAATTACATTATTTTGGTGCCCTCCTGTGAATTACAATATTTTGGTGCCCTCTGTGAATTACAATATTTTGGGCCCTCTGTGAATTACAATATTTTGGTGCCCTCTGTGAATTACTTTATTTTGGCGCCCTCCTGTCAATCTGATCGCCTGCATTGTTTTCCCCAGTTACATAGTTTGAGAAGCACTGAAATAAATTCTTGAAAACTTTACTCGGGTCCACAAATCGTTTCATTTTAACTTACATTTTAAATAATTAACAGAACAAGAAGAAAAAAAAAACCTATTCAGATGGAAACAATTGGGTTTCAGGGGTTGGGGTGAACAGCGGTGAATTAAAGTCCCGTCCCAAGCAGTAAAAGAACAATAAATTTCAATGACAACAATCTGTAACAATAAAACAGATGCCGGTCAACGAACGCCCTGCCGAGGGGCGGGGGGTGGGGGGGGGAGGGGTGCTGTCAACTTGGACCCGACCCTTGGATAGGGGGCATTGTTGTTGATTTTATTTCCATTACCGTCATAAAACTGATAGCAATTACAACTTATGGGGGACTCAACTCCACAACTTGTTAGTTTAGTAATAACACTCGATTGTCTGCTCCTGCCCATCTTATTGCTACACTCGGCTGGAGTATAACAACGTGACTTGAAACAACAGAAATAATGGACGACGAGAACGAGGCCAACTTACGAGATTGTGTTTTTAAACCGATGCAGGCCATTTTAAAAGTGTTTGCTAAAATATCCAGTTTATCTTTACCCCTCCCCCTCCCTAAATACACACACACACACACACAAACGGACAGACACGACATTTAACTTCTTGCACTTACAGACACGTGATTTCAATTCTTGCACTGACAGACACGACATTTCACTTCTTGCACTGACAGGTCTCCGTGTCTGTCAACCTCAGAGTGGTCAGGTGTCATCAAATTAAAGTCATGTGACCTACCTGTTGAAAACGACGACCATCTCCGGATGGAGATACAGTTTTTTTTTTTACCCAGAGCATAAATTAAAGCCGTTAAAAAAACCCCAACAATTTAGGTAACTTAATCCGTTCTGGTTTTTAATCCGCTAAAATAGATTATTGAGATTTTTATTTTGTATTACGCAGTGGCTTCGAATACGACCGGGCGTGCTACGTGTTTTTTTTTCGAGACACGACCAGCAAACTTTGATGACGTCAGTAAACAGAATGAACTCTTATGATTTAAAGTTATTTTCTTTTCGCGGGAACGAGCAATTTTTTCTACTAAAATAAATATTATAAAAATATATCCGATTATTAACAGCAAATGACTTTATTAGACTTGGACAGACCAGAAAAAAATTAAAGCCAAATATAAAAATATCTCCGATTATTAACAGCAAATGACGTCATCAACGTCTGCAGTAAATAAGAGTTCTCATTCATTCTGTTTACTGACGTCATCAAAGTTTGCTGGTCGTGTCTCGAAAAAAAAAATTACGTAGCACGCCCGGTCGTATTCGAAGCCACTGCGTTTGTATAAAAGCGGAATTCCTAACAATATACCCTTAGTGACTTGCAAAGAGTGGTCAGAAATGACGTATTAGTTATTACTGTGCCGTACAAAAGGTGCTAAATAGATGCACAACTGGCACATTGGATCTTTAATTTGACACATGAACAGGACCAAGAGAAGATGGGGGATGGGGGGGGGGAGGGTAAAGGACGAACAAGAAAGTCAATGGAAACGTCATAGCTGTGAACGAGCAAATCGGAGCACAGCCGTATCAAACAGCTTAACGAGTTGTGCTCGGGCCACATTGCATTTTGTCGCTCCTTCCTTGGTACACCACTGATTAGATATTTCTTCGTCCAAACTGATCCGTCAAAAAAAAAAGGTCATCTAAAAGGTCTAAGGAATCATCCAGTGCGCCAGGGTACATGGCGCCTTTCGGATTCGAACCAAAGACCTTCAACAGACGTTCTTGCACAGGGGCGGACATTACAATGGGTTCTTGCATTAGAGAGACGGGCCGTACATTGAGCAGACGTATACAGTGTTTACATGAACTAATATTAATTAAATAGACTTAAGATTCAATTCGCGGAACAGATGAAACAGCTAAACAGGCTGTAATTTTCTCCACCCCTGTTGTAACATATAACCAGTCTCAGATGATCAGATGCGGCAGAGTAAAGACAGTTCCTTAAATAAAGGCCTCAATAAAAACATGTACATATACAGCACTTGAGCGTTAATTTTTGTTAAATCACAACAGACACAATGTTGTCCTACACGGTCCTGGAAACACGATGTAAACATTTCTAAAAGTATGTTGGAGATAGTCATCATATATGTCGTCACATTTACAATTAAATTATCTGTCTAGAAAACAACAACATATCTGTCTAGAAAACAACAACAACAACATATCTGTATAGAAAACAACAACATATCTGTCTAGAAAACAACAACAACATATCTGTAAAGAAAACAACAACATATCTGTCTATAAAACAACAACAACATATTTGTCTAAAAAACAACAACATATCTGTCTAGAAAACAACAACAACATATCTGTCTATAAAACAACAACAACATATCTGTCTATAAAACAACAACATATCTGTCTAGAAAACAACAACAACATATCTGTCTATAAAACAACAACAATATATCTGTCTAGAAAACAACAACAACATATCTGTCTGTAAAACAACAACATATCTGTCTATAAAACAACAACATATCTGTCTAGAAAACAACAACATATCTGTCTAGAAAACAACAACAACATATCTGTCTATAAAACAACAACAACATATCTGTCTAGAAAACAACAATATATCTGTCTATAAAACAACAACAACATATCTGTCTAGAAAAAAACAACATACCTGTCTAGAAAACAACAACAACATATCTGTCTAGAAAACAACAACATATCTGTCTAGAAAACAACAACAACATATCTGTCTAGAAAACAACAACAACATATCTGTCTAGAAAACAACAACAACAACATATCTGTCTATAAAACAACAACAACATATCTGTCTATAAAACAACAACAACAACATATCTGTCTATAAAACAACAACAACAACATATCTGTCTATAAAACAAAAACAACATATCTGTCTAGAAAACAATAACAACGACATATCTGTCTAGAAAACAACAACAACATATCTGTCTAGAAAACAACAACATATCTGTCTAGAAAACAACAACAACATATCTGTCTATAAAACAACAACAACATATCTGTCTAGAAAACAACAATATATCTGTCTATAAAACAACAACAACATATCTGTCTAGAGAAAAACAACATACCTGTCTAGAAAACAACAACAACATATCTGTCTAGAAAACAACAACATATCTGTCTAGAAAACAACAACAACATATCTGTCTAGAAAACAACAACAACATATCTGTCTAGAAAACAACAACAACAACATATCTGTCTATAAAACAACAACAACATATCTGTCTATAAAACAACAACAATATATCTGTCTAGAAAACAACAACAACATATCTGTCTGTAAAACAACAACATATCTGTCTAGAAAACAACAACATATCTGTCTAGAAAACAACAACATATCTGTCTAGAAAACAACAACAACATATCTGTCTATAAAACAACAACAACATATCTGTCTAGAAAACAACAATATATCTGTCTATAAAACAACAACAACATATCTGTCTAGAAAAAAACAACATACCTGTCTAGAAAACAACAACAACATATCTGTCTAGAAAACAACAACATATCTGTCTAGAAAACAACAACAACATATCTGTCTAGAAAACAACAACAACATATCTGTCTAGAAAACAACAACAACAACATATCTGTCTATAAAACAACAACAACATATCTGTCTATAAAACAACAACAACAACATATCTGTCTATAAAACAACAACAACAACATATCTGTCTATAAAACAAAAACAACATATCTGTCTAGAAAACAATAACAACGACATATCTGTCTAGAAAACAACAACAACATATCTGTCTAGAAAACAACAACATATCTGTCTAGAAAACAACAACAATATATCTGTCTATAAAACAACAACAACATATCTGTCTAGAAAACAACAATATATCTGTCTATAAAACAACAACAACATATCTGTCTAGAGAAAAACAACATACCTGTCTAGAAAACAACAACAACATATCTGTCTAGAAAACAACAACATATCTGTCTAGAAAACAACAACAACATATCTGTCTAGAAAACAACAACAACATATCTGTCTAGAAAACAACAACAACAACATATCTGTCTATAAAACAACAACAACATATCTGTCTATAAAACAACAACAACAACATATCTGTCTATAAAACAACAACAACAACATATCTGTCTATAAAACAAAAACAACATATCTGTCTAGAAAACAATAACAACGACATATCTGTCTAGAAAACAACAACAACATATCTGTCTAGAAAACAACAACAACAACATATCTGTCTAGAAAACAAAACGCAACTCACAGATGGCCAGGTTTTTACCTGATCAAATTATTGGCTCGTAGTGATCTCTACACGGGTTTCTTTTTTTTTTCTAACTTTGATATACCCCGGTAGGGGTGGGAGCAGGGAAGGCAGGGGTAGGGAAGGCAGGGGTAGGGAAGGCAGGGGTCAGGGAAGGTAGGGCGGGCGTTCGCCGGGATAATGTTAAGACAAAAACACATCCCTGGCCACAAATCAAACTGGCATTCTGAAGGCCCTGGTTGTTTTACAAATTGAAGTCCCTTCTCCGAGTGCCAGCCCGTGTACGAGGCAATGGAGTCTGATACGGAGACTGGCAGGCTCCCCCCCCCCCGCACCTACACTCGTGTTTCATTACTACACATTTGGTTTTTCTGAGTTTTTTTTTAATCAGGAAGATAAAAAAAAAAGTTCATTCAACAGATTTTACTTTCTGTGATGTCAACACATGTTCATTCAACAGATTTTACTTTCTGTGATGTCAACACATGTTCATTCAACAGATTTTACTTTCTGTGATGTCAACACATGTTCATTCAACAGATTTTACTTTCTGTAATGTCAACACATGTTCATTCAACAGATTTTACTTTCTGTAATGTCAACACATGTTCATTCAACATATTTTACTTTCTGTAATGTCAACACATGTTCATTCAACAGATTTTACTTTCTGTGATGTCAACACATGTTCATTCAACAGATTTTACTTTATGTAATGTTAACACATGTTCATTCAACAGATTTTACTTTCTGTGATGTCAACACATGTTCATTCAACAGATTTTACTTTCTGTGATGTCAACACATGTTCATTCAACAGATTTTACTTTCTGTAATGTCAACACATGTTCATTCAACATATTTTACTTTCTGTAATGTCAACACATGTTCATTCAACAGATTTTACTTTCTGTGATGTCAACACATGTTCATTCAACAGATTTTACTTTATGTAATGTCAACACATGTTCATTCAACAGATTTTACTTTCTGTGAGGTCAACACATGTTCATTCAACAGATTTTACTTTCTGTGATGTCAACACATGTTCATTCAACAGATTTTACTTTCTGTAATGTCAACACATGTTCATTCAACAGATTTTACTTTTTGTGATGTCAACACATGTTCATTCAACACATGTTCATTCAACAGATTTTACTTTCTGTAATGTCAACACATGTTCATTCAACAGATTTTACTTTTTGCAATACCCCTTTCAGCTATAGGACCAAACACTTTCCCCCATAGGACCAAACACTTTCCCCCATAGGACCAAACACTTTCCCCATGGGACCAAACACTTTTCCCAATAAGACAAAACACTTTCCCCCATGGGACCAAACACTTTTCCCAATAGGACCAAACACTTTCCCCCATGGGACCAAACACTTTCCCCCATAGGACCAAACACTTTCCCCCATGGGACCAAACACTTTCCCCCATGGGACCAAACACTTTCCCCCATAGGACCAAACACTTTCCCCCATAGGAAGCTAATCTGGTACGTACGTCTGGTACAATGTCCAAGGTCAAAGTCACTAGTCTAAAAGTGTGTCCAATTTCGTTGAAGTATTTACGATGTAACGGAACAGTTACATTTGGCGATGGGAACTCAGAAATTGAGATAGAACATTGGCTTTGTCGGCTCTCGTCACTGTGGAACTGCTGCGCACCATATGCCCACTTGATATTACACAGAACATTCGATATAATGAGCTATTTTTTAATTTGATTATTTCTTTATGCTTGTTCAATATATAGTCTTAAAAGCTTTACGTCAGTAGTTCTCCTTAAGTTTCTCACAAAAACACATAAATCTTTATATGGAACTTTTATCAATACAGGCAGCAGCAGTATAGAGAATTGGAGAAAATGAAATACTTAAGGAGCAAAGTCAATCAGACATTGAACAAATCAATAAAATAATGAACAGATCAATAAAATATTGAACAGATCAATAAAATATTAAACAGATCAATAAAATATTGAACAGATCAATAAAATATTGAACAGATCAATAAAATATTGAACAGATCAATAAAATATTGAACAGATCAATCGGACATTGAACAGATCAATAAAATAATGAAATAAAAACATCAACTACTTATTATATTTTTTTTTCGTGCTTTCATTTATAGTCCCGGAGATCTGAAGACGGCCGACACATGACCTTCAAATTGTTGCGATGTCGTCGTGTACATCATGTCTGGTGAGACATTACTGACCTACATTCAATGTAGACCCCCCCCAATCATCAACCCACCAGTTCAGGACATGGGCAGTGATGATGACCATATGTCAGGTATCCTGTACTAGTAGCGGGAAGTGTTTTGGTTGTAACAGGTTCAACTATCCTCATGGGAAGTGCTCTCATGTACTCAAATACCACACACGCACACACACACAAACACACACACACACATACAGCCTATCAAGAAATGAAAGATCTCAGTTATTTAAGACCCATGGTGAACTGGAGGAATGTGGATAACTCAACCATTTTTCTATTACATTTAAATAGAATTGCGGTCGTTTGAAAAATTGTTTATCTGCATCAAGCAGGTGGTCGTTTGAACACTGAATTCACCTGCAACAAGTAGTCAGTAATTTAAACATAGAGTTTGTCTGCATCAAGCAGGTGGTCATCTGAAAATTGAATTCCTCTGCCAACAGGCAATAAACATGAGTTCTGTATATAAATAAAACGTGAGTTTTTGTGTGGAAACTTTCGCACCAATCACGTTCATCATCATAAATTCCAACGATCAGACATCAGAGCATCACTTCATCCTTCCCTTCAGATATCACACCTACAGTAAAGTATCACTTGCTATAGATCACATGACACTCACACACGTGAGTGAGGTAAATGAAGTCTTAAGTGGTTTGAGTGGAAAAGACGGAGGGGGGGGGGGAGGAGGAAATGTTGTACTCACGTATTTACAAGGGGGGGGGGAGAATTTAACGGTCTTAAATTACTAATTTGACCTTTACATTAGCTGTAGCACCAACCGGTCCCCCCCTCTTCCTCAGATGTACCGTCGCCACACACACACACACACACACACACACACAGTGTAAGTCTGACTATTGTTTCCCCTGTTTCACAGAATCATGGGAGGGTACGGTACGAGACAGGGATCGTGTCTGCGGTGAATGTGCGTGCGTGCGTGTATGGGAGGGGGGAGGTGGCCTTTTTTTTGTTCTAGATCTCCCCCCCCTCACCTCACTCGACTTCCGGTTAATTAAGTGTAATGATCAACTGCAGCGCTCTCAAGGGTGAGGTCAACAGATCGTGGGTGGGACCACTAGGTAGGTCTGGTGTTATTAGACCTGTACATGCACAGAGTAACACGAAACACCTTGAAATTTGCAGAATTGGCATCTATCTATCTAATCTATCTATTCTCTCTAATTTATCTAATCTATCCAATCATTCCAAACTATATAAACTATCTAATCTATCTATCTAATATATCAAAACTATCTAAACTATCTAATCTATCTAATCTATCCAAACTATATAAACTATCTAATCTATCCAAAATATCTAATCTATCTAATCTGATCTATCCAAGCTATCTAATCTATCTAATTTAAGTTATCCAAACTATCTAATCTATCCGATTAGAACTAATCTATCTAATATATCCAAACTATCTAATCTATCCGATTAGAACTAATCTATCTAATCTATCCAAACTATCTAATCTATCCGATTAGAACTAATCTATCTAATCTATCCAAACTATCTAATCTATCTAAATATATATATACAGTAGTCTAAGGATAACACTTTATGTTTTCTATTATTCTGTCCAGGGCCACAGCTAGGAATTCGGAGACCCCCCCCCGACAAACAACGGGGCCCATCTGGATTAACCTCAGCTAAACATATCAATCAAAATAAATATCAAAAGAGACTCCCCTGACAAGTATTCGGGTTGCCCCCCCCCCCACCTCCATAGCGGCCAATCTGTTCTGTTTATGAATGAGCACCGATTCTCTAAGAGAGTCCAGACCTTTATCAACAGCTGCCTTAGGAATTAGGAAAGTTCTTCAAATACAAGGGCCTGACACCATCACCAATGCCAGCCTTTTAGAACGAACCGGCCAAGCTTCAATAGAAGAGATCAGGAAGACGAGGTGGGGATGGGTAGGCCACACATTACGAAAGCCGGCAAGCAACATCACAAGGCAAGCATTGAATTGGAATCCTCAAGGAAAAAGAAAGAGAGGCCGGCCAAGAAACACCTGGAGGCGAGAATTTGAAGCGGACATCACCAGGATGGGGTTAAGCTGGAAGCAGCTGGATAGAATGGCCCAGGACAGAAGTCGCTGGAAATCTTTAGTTGGTGGTCCCATACTCCGATAGGAGTGACGGGCAATGATGATGATGATGATGATGACGACCGATACAAATGTTAAGAACATTGGGAGGATGGTCGTGTGATAAAGCGCGCGACAGTCGATCAGGGCCGCCAAGAGGAGGGGGGCAGGGGGGTCATTGCCAGGGGGCCCGCATCTGTAAGGGGGCATTAAAGGGGGCCCCGAGCATGTCAATTTTTTCACGACTCATTGTTTATTAAGGGGCCCGCAATGATGTCCTGCCCTGGGGCCCGCGTTGGCTCTCGGTGCCACTGCTGTCGATCACACACATATTGTTTAGAACTAACAATCAGGTGTGTAGTTCCGTAGTAAAAAAAAAAAAACAGAAGGTTTGATGCAGCGGTCGGCCAACTTTCATAAGATTAATAACCCGCGGGCCACTTGTGTGACTATGAATGTTCATCGTTACTTAAATAAATCACCAATGAGGATTTTAATTCGAAAATCACAGTCGCTCAAGCGGTCGCTAATGGTCTGTGGACAACCATTTGTCAATCGCTGGTAAAGGAAAAGTTCCCTTAGCCCAGAAGGGTCATCGAGGCTTGAAGAAGTGTAGAATTCACCTGCTTCTGTGACCACGGTATGTAAAGGTAATGTGTGGCTAGAACAGCGCCCAGCCGTATTGACTTCCTCAACTAATGCCAGGTAACCCTATAAAGCCGAAGGGAGTTAATTTAACTTTTACCAGTACCTGGACAACTTCCGTTACTTCTCACAGAGGAGTGAACCCGGGACAACAGTCGAGCAGTATACACCGCTCAACCACTCACACCTCTCTGTTTTGATGTATATCCCATTAATTGTGTCCGTCATCGCTCCAATACATCCCCCCCCCCCCAGGTCGCCTTCGGGAAAAAAAAAGAGACATAATCACAGAAAACATTCGTTGAACTTCTGTATTACTGAGGGGCGAAGTTATTTGATTTAAGTAGCAATAAATGCAAATCAGCTGCAATCAATGTGTTCACAGAGGTAAATGTTAAATCAGCTGCAATCAATGTGTTCACAGAGGTAAATGTTAAATCAGCTGCAATCAATGTGTTCAGAAAGGTAAATGTTAAATCAGCTGCAATCAATGTGTTCAGAAAGGTAAATGCTAAAATTCCCCTCGGGCCCAAGCTTGAGGGAGCCCCAAATTTTTTTTTTACATAAAATATTAAGTACATTATCCCATGTCATGGTGTCGAATATCAAAATACATAAGCCCCCAAAGAGGCCAAGCCCCCCCGGGGCCCCCTAATCCATTGATTCGGCACTGAATTAGATTTACATTGATTTAAATTATGGAATCTGTTTTAATTAGTTCCATTGCTTTCAGTCGGATTTTTTGTTGAAAACCAAGAAAAGACTGTACATATTTCACACTGCAATCTTTATTATATTCACAGATCAGCAACTTTTCGAGAGCTACATCCTAGATGATCCCTACCCACACCATTTATAATGCCATTTTACATTCCTGCTTTCCCTTTTACCCACCCTTTTATTTTAAGCCCCCCCCCCCCACCTCACAGGGTAAGATATCTCACATTTAAAAGATCCTTGACATTACATGAAAGGACGAAATGTTTGTAATAAATGATATGTAGAAATATAAAAGTTGTTATTTTATATATCTCCAGAAAACGGGAAAACCATAAACATCTTGAATTCCCTCAAATAAATCAACACTATGAATTTCTTTGATTTTTGTTATTAAAAATCCAGGACAGTCAAGGGGACTGTACTCCGTATTCATCCGACGAAACACTTGAAAATAAATCTGCCCCTGTATGATATAGATTTGTCATCAGCAGCGATAATGATATTAAAACATTAACTTTTTTTAATAAAAAAAAAACAAAACTAAAACAACCTGAGATAATATAATATGAGCTGATGTTGGACGAGCGGCTGCTCTTATCTCCCCCTGCGTGTAATATCCTCTCTCTCTATGGTCGCAGTAGTCTAATCTACGGTCGGGTTAACTGCCCTTCAGCGCTACGGAAGGAGAGGGTGCGCGAGACCCATATTAACCCCCTCTCCTCCTCGCCCCCCCCCCTGAATGTTTACGAACATGGTGCTCAACTGGTGCTCTGGAGATGAGAGGTGAAGGGGTGAGGTGGAGAAGTGTGGCGGGAAGTGATAAAGAGTAAGAAGAGACATGTCGTCTGGTGTGTATATATATATATATATATATTAAATAAAAAAAATGTTGTTATCATGCAATACTTGATAAGTATTAGATGAGAGAACTCGCTAATATCATAATCAACGTCATCATCACATTTTTTTTTCCAAAGAAAATAAAAGTAAAAAGGAAAAAAAAACGTGTGATATTTATCACTTTATTTACTTTTATGTTATTCACAAAATGTTGAAAGTTTGTTGTTATTGTTGTGTGAGTGGCGACATGATTGCAGATTTTAGAGTTGTCGTACATGTTTTTAACGCTTTTTTAATTTTTCCTTATCGATAAATAAGTGGAATTCTAAGTAAAGATTAAAACAAAAAATAATGATAATTCCAGTAGTTATCACCCGACATAAATAAAGTTGTGAACCCAAATAAACCCATTTTTAGTTGCTCGTTCACCTGCAGAGCTAGCCCAAACATTCCCATACTAAACCAAATTTATCTCAATATCTTCAAAATGATTCCAGATTGTCTACTTCATATTTCAGGAACTCACAGAATGTACACACTAATCTGAACCTGTATCGCTAAACAACTACATAAATTGGTATTGCTACACTCATACTTAAACCAGTATTGCTACACTCATACTTAAACCAGTACTGCTACACTCATACTTAAACCAGTATTGCTACACTCATACTTAAACCAGTATTGCTACACTCATACTTAAACCAGTATTGCTACACTCATACTTAAACCAGTATTGCTACACTCAGACATACAAGGTAAAACAAAAAAAATGTTGTATTTGAGGTTGACAGACATAGTGAAGTTGTACTAGACCCAAGTGAACCAGTGGTTGACAAAGTAAAGTTGTACTAGACCCAAGTGAGCCAGTGGTTGACAGACACAGTGAAGTTGTACTAGACCCAAGTGAACCAGTGGTTGACAGACATAGTGAAGTTGTACTAGACCCAAGTGAACCAGTGGTTGACAGACACAGTGAAGTTGTACTAGACCCAAGTGAACCAGTGGTTGACAGACACAGTGAAGTTGTACTAGACCCAAGTGAACCAGTGGTTGACAGACACAGTGAAGTTGTACTAGACCCAAGTGAACCAGTGGTTGACAGACACAGTGAAGTTGTACTAGATCCAAGTGAACCAGTGGTTGACAGACACAGTGAAGTTGTACTAGACCCAAGTGAGCCAGTGGTTGACAGACAAAGTAAAGTTGTACTAGACCCAAGTGAACCAGTGGTTGACAGACAAAGTAAAGTTGTACTAGACCCAAGTGAACCAGTGGTTGACAGACACAGTGAAGTTGTACTAGACCCAAGTGAACCAGTGGTTGACAGACACAGTGAAGTTGTACTAGACCCAAGTGAACCAGTGGTTGACAGACATAGTGAAGTTGTACTAGACCCAAGTGAACCAGTGGTTGACAGACACAGTGAAGTTGTACTAGACCCAAGTGAACCAGTGGTTGACAGACACAGTGAAGTTGTACTAGACCCAAGTGAACCAGTGGTTGACAAAGTAAAGTTGTACTAGACCCAAGTGAACCAGTGGTTGACAGACACAGTGAAGTTGTACTAGACCCAAGTGAACCAGTGGTTGACAGACACAGTGAAGTTGTACTAGACCCAAGTGAGCCAGTGGTTGACAGACACAGTGAAGTTGTACTAGACCCAAGTGAACCAGTGGTTGACAGACACAGTGAAGTTGTACTAGACCCAAGTGAGCCAGTGGTTGACAGACAAAGTAAGAGTTGTACTAGACCCAAGTGAACCAGTGGTTGACAAAGAGCAAAGTTGTACTAGACCCAAGTGAGCCAGTGGTTGACAGACACAGTGAAGTTGTACTAGACCCAAGTGAACCAGTGGTTGACAGACATAGTGAAGTTGTACTAGACCCAAGTGAACCAGTGGTTGACAGACACAGTGAAGTTGTGTGACCCAAGTGAACCAGTGGTTGACAGACATAGTGAAGTTGTACTAGACCCAAGTGAACCAGTGGTTGACAGACACAGTGAAGTTGTACTAGACCCAAGTGAACCAGTGGTTGACAGACACAGTGAAGTTGTACTAGACCCAAGTGAACCAGTGGTTGACAGACAAAGTAAAGTTGTACTAGACCCAAGTGAACCAGTGGTTGACAGACACAGTGAAGTTGTACTAGACCCAAGTGAACCAGTGGTTGACAGACACAGTGAAGTTGTACTAGACCCAAGTGAGCCAGTGGTTGACAGACACAGTGAAGTTGTACTAGACCCAAGTGAACCAGTGGTTGACAGACACAGTGAAGTTGTACTAGAACCCAAGTGAGCAAGTGGTTGACAGACAAAGTAAAGTTGTACTAGACCCAAGTGAACCAGTGGTTGACAGACAAAGTAAAGTTGAACTAGGACCCAAGTGAACCAGTGGTTGACAGACACAGTGAAGTTGTACTAGACCCAAGTGAACCAGTGGTTGACAGACACAGTGAATTGTACTAGACCCAAGTGAGCCAATGTGGTTGACAGACACAGTAAGTTGTACTATAGACCCAAGTGAACCAGTGGTTGACAGACACAGTGAAGTTGTACTAGACCCAAGTGAGCCAGTGGTTGACAGACAAAATGAAGTTGTACTAGACCCAAGTGAACCAGTGGTTGACAGACAAAGTAAAGTTGTACTAGTGGTTGACAGACACAGTGAGTTGTACTAGACCCAAGTGAACCAGTGGTTGACAGACACAGTGAAATTGTACTGAACCAGAAGTAGAACCAGTGGTTGACAGACATAGTGAAGTTGTACTGGAGCCAAGTGAACCAGAGTGGATTGGTAACAGACATTTGGGTAAAAGTTGTACTAGCTTAGTGAACCAGTGGTTGACAGATTTAGTGAAGTTGTACTAGACCCAAGTGAACCAGTGATTGGCAGACAAAGTAAAGTTGTACTAGACCCAAGTGAACCAGTGGTTGACAGACACAGTGAAGTTGTACTAGACCCAAGTGAACCAGTGGTTGACAGACACAGTGAAGTTGTACTAGACCCAAGTGAGCCAGTGGTTGACAGACACAGTGAAGTTGTACTAGACCCAAGTGAACCAGTGGTTGGCAGACACAGTGAAAGTTGTACTAGACCCAAGTGAGCCAGTGGTTGACAGGCAAAGTAAAGTTGTACTAGACCCAAGTGAACCAGTGGTTGACAGACAAAGTAAAGTTGAACTAGACCCAAGTGAACCAGTGGTTGACAGACACAGTGAAGTTGTACTAGACCCAAGTGAACCAGTGGTTGACAGACACAGTGAAGTTGTACTAGACCCAAGTGAGCCAGTGGTTGACAGACACAGTGAAGTTGTACTAGACCCAAGTGAACCAGTGGTTGACAGACACAGTGAAGTTGTACTAGACCCAAGTGAGCCAGTGGTTGACAGACAAAGTAAAGTTGTACTAGACCCAAGTGAACCAGTGGTTGACAGACAAAAAGTAAAGTTGTACTAGACCCAAGTGAACCAGTGGTTGACAGACACAGTGAAGTTGTACTAGACCCAAGTGAACCAGTGGTTGACAGACACAGTGATGTTGTACTAGACCCAAGTGAGCCAGTGGTTGACAGACAAAGTAAAGTTGTACTAGACCCAAGTGAACCAGTGGTTGACAGACACAGTGAAGTTGTACTAGACCCAAGTGAACCAGTGGTTGACAGACACAGGAAGTTGTACTAGACCCAAGTGAACCAGTGGTTGACAGACAAAATGAGTTGTACTGGACCCAAGTGAACCGGTGGTTGACAGACACAGTGAAGTTGTATAGACCCAAGTGAACCAGAGAAGCTGACAGTACACAGTGAAGTTGTACTAGACCCAAGTGAGCCAGTGGTTGACAGACACAGTGAAGTTGTACTAGACCCAAGTGAACCAGTGGTTGACAGACACAGTGAAATTGTACCAGACCCAATTGAGCCAGTGGTTGACAGACACAGTGAAGTTCTACTAGACCGAAGTGAGCCAGTGGTTGACAGACACAGTGAAATTTTACTAGACCCAAGTGAACCTGTGGTTGACAGACAAAGTAAAGTTGTACTAGACCTAAGTGAGCCAGTGGTTGACAGACAAAGTAAAGTTGTACTATACCCTAGTGAACCTGTGGTTGATAGACACAGTGAAGTTCTACTAAACCCAAGTGAACCTGTGGTTGACTGACAAGGTAAAGGGCTATAGTCTTGGATGAAATGTTAAGAAGAAAAATAATGAAATTATCAGCAACAATATATTTCTGGTGATGAAAGGTAAACAAAGACTAACTGATTCAGGATGAGATAGTAACACAGCCCGCATACACATCCTCCAGAAAGGGGAAACGGAGGGGGTACAGTTACTTTCAAGGGTTTCGAAAACTTTCAGAGGGGGTTGCAATGATGACTCACCTCAGACTTGAACTATTTCATCTGTGATATTGTTTGTGGTCGAGGCAAGTAAATCAAGAAGTGGACAGCCGAGAAACCAATCTAACCAAGCGAAGATTTATGATCACAGATTTATAGAGAACTCTGTTCAAGTGTTGGCACCTGGGGGTGGGGGTGAGGGAGGGGCAAAGCGAGCTATTGCTTGAGGTAACAGAGGAATATTTCATTTACCCCATCCTCCTCCTCCCCCCCTAAAGGTATGTGTGTGACTTTGTGGGCGTGTCCATTTGTCCCCGACATTATACCTGCCATCATGCATCAGTGTGTTCGCCTGTGAGTCTCACATTGTGTCTGTCAGTGTATCTATCCTTGTGTCTCACAATGTGTCTGTCAGTGTATCTATCCTTGTGTCTCACAATGTGTCTGCTAGTATGTCTACTAGCGTGCTCCTAGTTTGAAACAATGGAACCGGTGTCAACTTGTTTTTGGTACATCTATAAGTGGAGAGAGAGTGTGTTAAAAATGTGACTTGGTGGGGAAAGAGTGTGTGTGTGGGGGGGGGGGTTGGAATAAAGAAAAAAAAAACGCGTTAATAATAAGTGAGCGACAACTTTCTGGCTTTACTATTATTTTATGAAAGAAAAGTTACATTTGAGATATAAATGAAGTGTGTATTTTTTTTATGGGAAGTGGAGGGTAGGGTAAACAGACGTACGTGTGGGCGATGTGAAGCAAAATATGACAGGGAGGGAGGGAAGAGGGGTTGACATAGTCATTAGTCCGGAAACTGCGGTACGAAAAAAAAAGGTTAGGTATTGTTGTTAAATAAAAAGAAAATAATTTGCATCATTGACGTGATTGATACATGTCCATAAACTGGTCTCACTAGCTAATTGAATAGACATATATGCTAATGCTTAATAAATACGTTATAATTCATTATACCTCTTTCGTAAATTAAAATGACTTGTTTATTATGCCAATGTTATGCTTTGATATTATGACATATTAGTTTGAATACAAACAATTGTATTATATTGTGTCGATTAAAATGTGCGTTAATTTGCGATTAAAATTTTTAATCATGCGTTAATTTCGATCAATTTTTTTAATCGAACAGCAGCTCTAATATATATATATATATATATATATATATATATATATATATATTTATATATATATATATATATAATACAGTCACATATATAGAACACAGACAGACACAAATATAGAACACCAACAGTCAAATATATAGAACACAGACAGTCACATATATAGAACACAGAAGACACAAATATAGAACACAGACAGACACATATAGAACACAGACAGACACATATATAGAATACAGAAAGACACATATATAGAACACAGACAGACACAAATATAGTACACAGACAAATATATAGAACACAGACGGACACAAATATAGTACACAGACAGCCACAAATATAGAACACAGACAGACACATATATAGACTTCAGTTTCTGTTTTAACATAAAAGACCTGATTCACCAGTCTGTGCTTAACAAACAACTCACACAGAAACCATCACCAGTCTGTGTTTAACAAACAACTCACACAGAATCCATCACCAGTCTGTGTTTAACAAACAACTCACACAGAAACCATCACCAGTCTGTGTTTAACAAACAACTCACACAGAAACCATCACCAGTCTGTGTTTAACAAAAACAACTCACACAGAAACCATCACCAGTCTGTGTTTAACAAACAACTCACACAGAAACCATCACCAGTCTGTGTTTAACAAACAACTCACACAGAAACCATCACCAGTCTGTGTTTAACAAACAACTCACACAGAATCCATCACCAGTCTGTGTTTAACAAACAACTCACACAGAAACCATCACCAGTCTGTGTTTAACAACAACAACTCACACAGAAACCATCACCAGTCTGTGTTTAACAAAAACAACTCACACAGAATCCATCACCAGTCTGTGTTTAACAAACAACTCACACAGAAACCATCACCAGTCTGTGTTTAACAAAAACAACTCACACAGAAACCATCACCAGTCTGTGTTTAACAAACAACTCACACAGAATCCATCACCAGTCTGTGTTTAACAAACAACTCACACAGAATCCATCACCAGTCTGTGTTTAACAAACAACTCACACAGAAATCATCACCAGTCTGTGTTTAACAAAAACAACTCACACAGAAACTTTAATGAAAAGCTGAGGAGGTCATCCCCCCCCTACAAACGACATAAAATCCAAAAGTCCCCATTGAACCCCTTCTAGCAGTACGGTCCTAAATATGAACCACATGAGTACACCGGGTCGCCTTCCTTAAAACTCAATCAAACGTACCAACGTTTTTTTTTTTCATGTTCGAAACAAGCAACAATATGTCCAGCACATTGCAACACCACACACACACAGACACACACACACACACTCTCAAACACAACCACTTATATATAAACACACTCACCCTCATAACAGTGCGTAGAGACTCCGCCTTTAAAAGACGCGACGGTACAATGTGGCCAAGGGGAGGAAGCAAGTGTTACAACAAACCGAGGCGAGAAAAGAAAAAAAAACACACACACGCGTTCAATTGACAAACATGGCGGGCCGCTTGAATACCATAGCCGCCCCGGACGGTTTTGTTACTTGTGATGAAAGAGTTGCCGTTATTTGTTAGTCCGCCTTGGCATGGTGTAAGGAAAGGAGGGTGGGGCGGGAGGAGGGGAGACTATAAAGAAATACTGGAAAATTGGCTCGTTTTGTTTCTGAGTGTGCACATAGAGTTGGGCGCGAGTAATTGGCAACATTCAGGATTCAATCTGGCAACATAGTCGTCTGTAGTGTAGGTACGACATAGTCGTCTGTAGTGTAGGTACGACATAGTCGTCTGTAGTGTAGGTACAGCATAGTCGTCTGTAGTGTAGGTACGACATAGTCGTCTGTAGTGTAGGTACAGCATAGTCGTCTGTAGTGTAGGTACGACATAGTCGTCTGTAGTGTAGGTACAACATAGTCGTCTGTAGTGTAGGTACAGCATAGTCGTCTGTAGTATAGGTACAACATAGTCGTCTGTAGTGTAGGTACGACATAGTCGTCTGTAGTGTAGGTACAGCATAGTCGTCTGTAGTGTAGGTACAGCATAGTCGTCTGTAGTATAGGTACAACATAGTCGTCTGTAGTGTAGGTACGACATAGTCGTCTGTAGTGTAGGTACAGCATAGTCGTCTGTAGTGTAGGTACAACATAGTCGTCTGTAGTGTAGGTACAACGGAGCTTCACATAATAAAATAGTAAATGACTGAAAGGAAAAAAGATGGTTTCTATCAAGAGATACTAAAATCTAAATAAGTGTGTTGCCTATCTATCTGCTTTCTATCTATCTATCTATCTATCTATCTATCTATCTATCTATCTATCTATCTATCTATCTATCTATCTATCTATCTATCTATCTATCTATCTATCTATCTATCTATCTATTTATCTATCTATTTATTTTAATTTATATCTATTTCTCCCTGTCCGTCTATCTATCTATATGTCTATATAACTAGCTATAAATCTACCAATCTGTTCATCTATTTCTACCAGTCTTAATGCCCTTTCATCTGTGCCCCAGTCCCCAACCCTTCGCCCCGCCAAACATCGGTTATTTTTTTTTTTATTTTAGCAATTCAACCAAAGACTGTCGGGAAATGTCCGCACTTCAAATTAAACGTTGTTTCATTTCTGGCCATTTAAATTGGTATTATGAACTTTTATAAAAAAAAAAAATTCACTAGCAAAATAAGAAAGAAAATTTTATTCAGATTTAATTCAGAATCTTGATGGTGACAAAATGTAATCATTTTTTTTCATCAATATTGATTGCTCAAAATGCAATAATTGAACGGATTAATTGAACGGATAAAACAAATCTGGTGATAGTTTTTTTTTTTTTTAAAGTGGATAAAGAGGCGCCAGGTAGAAGAGGGGCGTCATAGGTGGGGGAGAAAGTTATACGCCACGGCTGCACAAACACAAACATAACCTCCATGAAGATACAAACACGCCAGAGGCAACTGGGTGAGAGAGACACAGTGAGAGAGAGAGAGAGAGAGAGAGAGAGGGAGAGAGAGAGAAAGGGGAGGGAGAAAGAATGACACACAATTTCTATAAGATACCGCTACTAACTTCACAAAACCATTCTATTCTTAACAAAGTATTTTCTCTTTTCTAAACCGTGACCCGTTGGAATCTGCAGTGCGTTTGGGGGGGGGGGAGGGAAGAGGAACCGTAAACCAAATATTGGAACAGTCTTAAGACTTAACCTTCTAACCTGCGACTGTGTGGCGGTGTCGGGGGGGGGGTCGGTGTCGGGTGGTGATGGGCGTATATATCTTTCTATCCAGTCGACTTCATTGAATTGAACTTTTAAATTTAGCATCCATAAAAAATAAAATGAAGAATGGTCAAAGACAAGAACTACAACCGAAGAAAATAAACAACTAACTTTTTTTTTGTCTTGCTTACTTATCTCCCCGTGTGTCGACCCCTTCCACCCCCGGGCCACCCCACAAGAACGTTTCACTTCATTGACAAAAGAAAGCAACTTCCCATATTGCCGCTGTCACGTGGTAAAAGACTAAAAGTGACTTTGTGTGTGTGTGTGTGTGTCCGTCAGGCCAGTTTGTGTCACAGCTATGGTTCTGCCGCAGCATAAGTTTCTGCCACAGCTATAGTGTCTGTCACAGCTATAGAGTGTCACAGCTATAGCGTCTGTCACAGCTATAGTGTTTGTCAAAGCTGTAGTGTATATCACAGCTATAGCGCCTATCACAGCTATAGTGTTTGTCAAAGCTGTAGTGTATATCACAGCTATAGTGTCTGTCACAGCTATAGAGTGTCACAGCTAAAGCGTCTGTCACAGCTATAGTGTTTGTCAAAGCTGTAGTGTATATCACAGCTATAACGCCTATCACAGCTATAGTGTTTGTCAAAGCTGTAGTGTATATCACAGCTATAGCGTCTGTCACATCTATAGTGTCGGTTACACTGTCAGTTACACTATAGTGTCTGTCACAGGTATTTTGTTTTCTTGTTTTCTTCAATTATTTCTCTTTTCTCTATGGGATGTGTGTGTCTTAGAAAAGGATTTGGGAGGGAGGGGAAGAACGTTAAAGAAAGGACATCTCTCACCTGGCCATAAGAACATCTCTCTTCGCTCACCTGGCCATAAGAACATCTCTCTTCGCTCACCTGGCAATAAGAACATCTCTCTTTGCTCACCTGGCCATAAGAACATCTTTCTTCGCTCACCTGGCCATAAGAACATCTCTCTTTGCTCATTTGGCCATAAGAACATCTCTCTTCGCTCACCTGGCCATAAGAACATCTCTCTTTGCTCATTTGGCCATAAGAACATCTCTCTTCGCTCACCTGGCCATAAGAACATCTCTCTTTGCTCATTTGGCCATAAGAACATCTCTCTTTGCTCACCTGGCCATAAGAACATCTCTCTTTGCTCACCTGGCCATAAGAACATCTCTCTTTGCTCACCTGGCCATAAGAACATCTCTCTTTGCTCACCTGGCCATAAGAACATCTCTCTTCGCTCACCTGGCCATAAGAAGATCTCTCTTTGCTCACCTGGCCATAAGAACATCTCTCTTCGCTCACCGGTGATCATTAGAGATGCGCCTTATTCTTTAAGTTGAACACTTTACAAATGACATAGTAACAGCTAAGGAGGTTGAGAGTACCTAAGAGCCATTAATTAAGGTCAATAGTACTTAAGTGTGTCTTTTAAGGCCCTCTCACTTCTTGTTGCCGCCTTTGGTGTGTGTGTGTGTACGGGGGCAACCGGCGCGACTGCCCCATGCTCCGCGCCTGAAATGGCGCATACACCACTCATCCTTTGCCCTGCGAAGGATTCTAGCCCTAGACCTCCTCCCCCCCCCCAAACCCCCGCCTACTGCTAAGACCGCCTCTGCCCTAACTTCGTCCGTTTTTCGGGATGTAATGCACAGGGAAATTAGTTCGTATTCCGAATTACATATAAATCCATTTCTTTTAGAAAAAATGTATACGTTCCTGCATCCTAAGAAACTAAATATTTTAAATACATTCTCGGGTTGTTATCCCTCCCACTGTACAGGATGTGACTGACCACCACACTCAGCTGTTCTAAATTCTGCTCCTGACCCACTCAGACCAGTAAAAATATCAATTAATTGACACTTTAATAGATCAATAATTAATCACGCTTTCAATGTTCTTCTATGTACTTCAATGTAAAAATTTTAAACACTCATTTCATAAGATGAAAGTCAAAAAAAAAAAAAAGAATATATCTCACATAAAACCCCAGAATATATCTCACATAAAACCCTAGAATATATCTCACATAAAACCCCAGAATATATCTCACTTAAAACCCCAGAGTATATCTCACTTAAAACCCCAGAATATATCTCACTTAAAACCCCAGGATATATCTCACTTAAAACCCCAGAATATATCTCACATAAAACCCCAGAATATATCTCACATAAAACCCCAGAACATATCTCACATAAAACCCCAGAATATATCTTGCATAGGACAAAAAACAGCTCTGTCTGTTCATACTTAGAACTGACCGATAGAGCTCAAGAGGAAAATACATTGACCAATATAGCCGCGCTACGATGAGATCAGGCAAGTGAGCAACTGTACATATGTCACGTGCTCAATGTATTCCTCAATTTAAATAAAAGAACACATATTACAAATCATGGACAATTTTATCACACACATATACACACACACACACACATGCACATTTTTATCTCTTGTAAAATATGACTTGTGAAAGTACTCCTTACTTGGTACATCTTTTCGAAAAACTTTTTTCTTGGCTACGCTAAACCAAGTACACTGGAAGTAATTATCCTAAACCAAGTACACTGGAAGTAATTATCCTAAACCAAGTACACTGGAAGTAATTTATCCTAAACCAAGTACACTGGAAGTAATTTATCCTAAACCAAGTACACGGGAAGTAATTTATCCTAAACCAAGTACACTGGAAGTAATTTATCCTTAAACAAATTTCATGGATGAATTGCTACATAAATAAATCAATCTTAAAACCATTGTTGACACCCACGCTTTTTTTTAGACATTATATATGTATAAATTACTCTATAACGTTTTACTACATTTTAATAAAAGATTCAGATGATTTTTTAATATATACTTTATTACAATAATAAAGGTAAAATGTATTATACCGTAAATGCCATCTATTTAATGTATTACACTTATATTAAAAAACTCAAGTAAAAAAAAAGGTTGTAATCAGTAAATAACAGCATGCACACACTAATGTAGGTCATTTTAGAGTTCGTGTTAGGGCCCACACCTCGTCATAGCACCGGGCCCCAGTTTTCTATCTCAGCGTCTTTGTTAACACACACACACACACACACACTCACACACACTCACATACACATACACTCACACACACGCTCACACATCCATACACATACAAACACTCACACATACACACATACACTCACACACACTCACAGTAAAAGCTCAGACTGATACACATCTTCATGTTTAAGTCTCTCTACTGTGAAGGCAGATATATATTTACACTCAGACACACACAGACACACACAACACAAACACATACACACAGACAGACACGCACACATACGAACTGATTAACACACCTACAATTTCTTTAGTTCAACAGTTACTTTTCTTAAAACGGTGAGAAAAAAAAAGGGGGGGGGGGGTGACATATTTCAGTAAGACTTCGCTCCCCTTGGTTCAGGTGAAACTCACGCTACCCCCACCACCATCCGTCTCACAATGTGACAAGAGGTGCTCAAAAAAATATTTCCTTCAATTTAACTTTTACCCCCTACCTCTCTCCGACGGTTACATCAATTCTCCTTTCTCTCTTTCAGCCCTCATTCACTCTCTCTATCCTCATACCTTCATGTCGATTTTTCCCTACTCTTTTACTTTTTTTTTATTAAAACACATCTCCATTTTTACCCACCCTACCATACGCTCGTCAGTACAGTTTTTTTTGGGCAAACTGTGCTACTTCTCGCACCACCCTATCATACGCCCATCAGTAAAGTGTTATCTGACTGTGCTATTTTTCGCACATCTATCAAATTGTTGATGTTATGCGCTACAAAAAAAAAATAACAAAGCTCACAAAAAAGACATTTAATTGACAAATTGAAGTTATAAGATGCCAAAAAAAAAAAGAGTCAACGCTACCACATGCTTTCTTTTGTTTTTTTATTTTAAATTCCATTCTTCTTTGGTCCAAAACTTTCATGCAACACTGCCGCAAGAGACACCCAATCTGCCTAATACATGTTGAGGTAGGGAATACAATGTAAGCACAGACACCCAATCTGCCCAATACATGTTGAGGTAGGGAATACAATGTAAGCACAGACACCCAATCTGTCCAATACATGTTGACGTAGGGAATATAATGTAAGCACAGACACCCAATCTGCCCAATACATGTTGACGTAGGGAATACAATGTAAGCACAGACACCCAGTCTGCCCAATACATGTTGAGGTAGGGAATACAATGTAAGCACAGACACCCAATCTGCCCAATACATGTTGAGGTAGGGAATACAATGTAAGCACAGACACCCAATCTGCCCAATACATGTTGAGGTAGGGAATACAATGTAAGCACAGACACCCGATCTGCCCAATACATGTTGAGGTAGGGAATACAATGTAAGCACAGACACCCAATCTGTCCAATATATGTTGAGGTAGGGAATACAATGTAAGCACTCCAGCGTGTATGGTCAAGTTTCATCTCAAGTCGTTACTATACTACTCCGAGGCCTGCTGGATGTTTGATTGTTTCACCTTTATGCCGTGGAGGCGACGGTGATTGGTGGAGGTCCTGTGTTTGATATTGACTCTTCAGATCTTCTTCCAATAGACTCGCCCCCTCCCTTCTCTCAACCCCCTAAGTAAATATTGGAAACATTTTATTGTAATTTGGCGAATAGAAAGTACAGACCACAGCGAATATGTTTGAGGTCTTCAGAATGTGTCCGGGCCACAGAATTTTATGTTTATGGCCCTGAGATGTGTCTGGGCTATTTTTTTTATTCACGTACATCATCCTAGTAGACACGCCGCTATCTATCTATCTATCTATCTATCTATCTATCTATCTATCTATCTATCTATCTATCTATCTATCTATCTATCTATCTATCTATCTATCTATCTATCTATCCATCCATCCATCCATCCATCCATCCATCCATCCATCCATCCATCCATCCATCCATCCGTCCGTCTGTCTGTCTGTCAGTCTGTCTATAGATCTATTTATCTATCTATATATATATATAATTATCTATCTATCTAATTATCTATCTATCTATCTATCTATCTATCTATCTATCTATCTATCTATCTATCTATCTATCTATCTATCTATCTATCTATCTATCTATCTATCTATCTATCTATCTATCTATTTTTTTGTCTCTCACTCTACCTCTTTGTTTATACAAGTCTTTCTTTCATCGTCGCTCCCATCTATAGTTTTCCTTCGTGACATCAACAATACTGTCACGTAATGTCTTCGTTTATACATTTATTGGTCCTCGCCTATATATATATATATATATATATATATATAATGTCTTCGTTTATACATTTATTGGTCCTCGCATATATATATATATATATATATATATATATATATAATGTCTTCGTTTATACATTTATTGGTCCTCGCATATATATATATATATATATATATAATGTCTTCGTTTATACATTTATTGGTCCTCGCCTATATATAATGTCTTCGTTTATACATTTATTGGTCCTCGCATATATATATATATATATATATATATATATATATAATGTCTTCGTTTAAACATTTATTGGTCCTCGCCTATACATGTATTTTTTCTCGCCTGTACATGTATTTGGTCCTCGTCTATACATGTAATTGGACCAGGCCCGTAGCGTGCGGGGGGCCAATGGGGTTTTTCATTAATAACAGAATGTACAGGACTAAAACGCCTGGCGAAGAGAGTGAATTCAATGTCGTCAATCAACATACGAGGCCTGTATCAAAGGCGGGCCATGGAGATTTTAGTGAATTTTTCCTAATTTCGGTCAGGGTATAAGGGGCTGACCCAAACTAGCCTACAGGTAAAAAGTAACGGTAAAAAAGTCAACAGGAAAAAAAAGTAACGGTAAAAAAAATCAACGGTAAAAAGTTAACAGTAAAAAAGTCAACAGTAAAAAAGTCAACAGTAAAAAAAACCTTTGAAAAAAGCTTAGTGTGAAAAAAAGTAAACATGAATAGCTGTCATTGTTAAGTTTACCGCCTGCAAACACTGGCCCCTTAATAATCTTTGAAAAATGCCCCTCCCCAACCTTCGTCGTTACCCCTAGGCTCCTGGCAACGCTCATATAGCCTTATGTCTAATAACATCAGTCCCCTAACTGTAGTGCCAATAGGGGCCCCGGACAGTCACCTAGTTTGAGTGAACGGCCCTGGTATGTCTAAATGTGCCCAACATTGTTTGAGTGCCTATGAGAACGGCCCTGGTATGTCTAAATGTGCCCAACATTGTTTGAGTGCCTATGAGAACGGCCCTGGTATGTCTAAATGTGCCCAACCTAGTTTGAGTGCCTATGAGAACGGCCCTGGTATGTCTAAATGTGCCCAACCTAGTTTGAGTGCCTATGAGAACGGCCCTGGTATGTCTAAATGTGCCCAACCTAGTTTGAGTGCCTATGAGAACGGCCCTGGTATGTCTAAATGTGCCCAACCTAGTTTGAGTGCCTATGAGAACGGCCCTGGTATGTCTAAATGTGCCCAACATTGTTTGAGTGTCTATGAGAATGGCCCTGGTATGTCTAAATGTGCTTAATATTTGTTTGAGTGTCTATGAGAACGGCCCTGGTATGTCTATGCGTGTCCAACCTAGTTTGAGTGTCTATGAGAACGGCCCTGGTATGTCTATGCGTGTCCAACCTACTTTGAGTGTCTATGAGAACGGCCTGGTATGTCTATGCGTGTCCAAAGACCTCATGGCGCCTCACAGCTTCAGCCTCAATGATCGATTTCTAATTATTGAAACATCAAAACCGAACTTCCCTGTCCCTCCCACCGATAACACACAAGAAACATCAAAGATTAAAATAAATAAACTAAGTCTTTATTTCTCTTTACTTTGCAAAAAAAAAAAAAAAAAAAAGTAATTCGATAAAAAGACATGAGAAAACATACGTACAAATATACAAACAGCCAAACAGCCAAACATACAGACATATATTATTGCGGGGAAATAAAAGAAAAGGGAAGCAATAAAAATTCGTTAGTCTTTCTGAACAGTGGAAGGATCTCGTATATGTCAACACCCAGGGTTATTTATTTTACCCTCTCCCCCCCCCCCCCAACCTCTCCTTACAACACATGCAAGGCGCCGGCCAATGTTTTCTATCTACGCTATGAATTTAAAGAAATAATAAAAAAAGGGTTAATTTACAGCCATTTACAGCATACACACACACACACACACACATACGCGCATCTACGCTACACCACAAAACACATAATCCCCCCCCCCCTCATGCAATTCTCACGGTGGCTATTCTCACGGAGGTGGCTATTCTATTTAGCGGTTTTTTTTTTGGTTGTAATGAGCCGTGTAAGTTATTGAGGGACGGGCTTGTAGCACAAGCAACACAACTTAAACGGTGGGTTTTTTTTTTCGGTGCGCTATTATTATTACTATGGACGACTTCGAAGCGCTTTTTGTACGCCAAAAAAAAATTGAGATAAATGGGAGGGGAAGTTTGGCTGCAGGGGCGTTCAGCCGATCTGAAGGATTTGGAGCTGTGAGAAGATCTTTTGTCCCTAAGTCTATGGACGATTTCAATGCGTTTAGTGGCTAGACAAACAAGTGAAACTTTGATGGGTCTAGGGGGGCCATGAGTCGGGAGTGTGTACTTTGTACTGTATGTTACAGGATGGAGTAACTTGATGGGTCTAGGGGGCCATGAGTCGGGAGTGTGTACTTTGTACTGTATGTTACAGGATGGAGTAACTTGATGAGTCAAGAACAGCCATGAGTCGGGAGTGTGTACTTTGTACTGTATGTTACAGGATGGAGTAACTTGATGAGTCAAGAACAGCCATGAGTCGGGAGTGTGTACTTTGTACTGTATGTTACAGGATGGAGTAACTCGATGGGTCTGGGGGGCATGAGTCGGGAGTGTGTACTTTGTACTGTATGTTACAGGATGGAGTAACTTGATGGGTCTAGGGGGGGGGCATGAGTCGGGAGTGTGTACTTTGTACTGTATGTTACAAGATGGAGTAACTTGATGAGTCAAGAACAGCCATGAGCCGGGAGTGTGTACCTTGTACTGTATGTTACAGCAGAGGTTTTCAACCTGTGGTCCGCGGACCCCTGGGGGTCTGTGGGAGCTTCAAAGTGGTCCGTGGGCAAGTCATGGAAAGTAGTGATTTTTCTTGTATAAAGTATTGCTTGGTTTGGTTAATTGGTTTCAGGCACAGACAACAATGTGTAGAATTGAAAACTTCGCTGGTATTTCCTTATATTTTCGTCTGAAGTCTGAACTAGATTGCATACTACATAGTGAGTTTTTGAGTCAAGTCATCTTGGCAGTATTTTTTACTTACTGAGCCTAGATCTAAATCTAAGTCTAGATTGGCCGAGAAATAATCTTAGACACAAGTTTTTGATATCAAATTGCTGGTATACACTTCACATGTTAATTTTAAATGACACCCACAGATTGTTTTGGTTGGAAGTAGATTTTTTTGTAAATTTTTAATATGTAAATAGGCCAGAACGATAATAGGGACTTTTCTCTAACGAATCGATGAAATAGTGCATAATTCTAGCTATGAACCTATAATGTCGTTCTGTTGTTATGTGACTTGCTTATGTGAAAATATTTTTTAAAATGTTAGTAAACAATTCAAAATATTTGATGAGATTTGTTTTATTATAGTCGTTGATTTAGTTTTAAAATGTTTTCGTCATCAGAATGTGAAATATTTATTACAGATAGTTACCTCCTTTAACCCTCTCTACTCTGAATTTAATTTTTTCCCCTGTGAGATCTGAGTCAACGGAACTAAACTGTTGTTGGTCATGTGTTTAGCAATATTTGTATAAGTAAACTGTCCAAGGCTAGTAGCATGGATACATTTGTGAACAAGAAAACAAACCAGAACCTGGAAGATTCTGAATGATCAAGAGCCAAAGACGAACGAAAAGGAAAACGGCGCAAGTATAATCCAGAACATATACCATTCGGCTTCACCACAGTGGGGACCGATGCTGACCAACCTACCTCTTTTTTTTACATGTTTTGCCCGTAACTTAGGCTAGGCTTACCGTTTAGCATAATTTAAGTAGAGTGCATCCGCAAACTTAAGATATATTCTGGCCCAACCTGAGGTACGAAAAGTTGAGGCCAGGGGCCTTGGGCAATGGGGGTCCGCCACACGAGCTTGGAATGTCTAAGGGGTCCGCAGCATAAAAAAGGTTGAAAACCTCTGTGTTACAGGATGAAGTAACTCGATGGGTCATGAGCAAACTACGGCCAGCGGGCTGAATCCAGTAGAGGGCCATTATATAACTATTTTATGTTAAACAAGACTGATAGTTTAAATTTACCCTTCCTCATATTATCGCAGAAATATTCCTTCTAAGGCCACCAAACATCTAAGAAAGATTCTGTCTAGGGCCATCAAATATCTAAGAAAAATTCTGATTTGGGTCAACAAATATCTATGAAATATTCTGTCTAGGGCCAACAATATCTAAGAAATATTCTGTCTAGGGCCAACAAATATCTAAGAAATATTCCGGGTTTGCTACAAAAGCACAACGAGGGAAAAAAACCGAGCATTAAATTCTTTAACTTGTGGAGGTTTATATATTTACATACACGCACAGTTATATATTAAAAGAAAATATGTATATACATGTATATATTTACAAAACATAAAGTCTAAATATAAACACATCCATAAAAATAAAATATAAAAACGAACATAATTAAAACATTTTAATAGTAAATATTTTCAGCATGAAGCGTTTAACACGAAATTTGTGTACAAGTACTTTAAAAAGAAAAAAAAAAGGGGGGGGGGGAGTCAATTTATTCCGCGAAGTAGTTGGTTGTAGCTTCGCTGAGTTTTGAGTCATTGACACGAGACGTGCAACGTTTGCCCGCGCTAAATCAACACGTCTTGGCGCGAGGAGGCGAGTACATTGGATGTTCAGGAATGTTGGGCTCAGTTTTCAGACGATCTGGTAGTTTGAAAGCTTCCTGTTTACAAACGACATTCTAGAATCAACGATTGGAAACCTAAGCTTGTGATTGCCTGGTCGTGAACAAGTATACATTGAGATGAAGGGATGGATAGTTAGAACACGGAATGAGAGAGAGAGAGAGAGAGAGGGAGAGAGGGAGAGAGGGGGCGTGGGAGAGAGAAAGAGGATAGATGCAAAGAGAAAGAGGGAGATACGAGACTGACAGAGACAGGCGAAGAAAGAGAGAGAGAGAGAGAGAGAGAGAGAGAGAGCGAGTGAGGAAAAGGGAGTGTGTGTGTGTGTGTGAATGTCAGAGTCAGTGAGACGAAAAGAGGAAGAGAAAAAGAGAGAGATGGAGATAGGGAAGAGAAAGGAATGGTACAACGAATGATATATATATATATATATATATATATATATATATATATATATATATATATATATATATATGAAGGAAAAAAGGGAGTGAGAGATGAAGGAAGAAAGGGGGTGAGAGAAGAAGGAAGAAAGGGAGTGAGAGAGATGAAGGAAGAAAGGGAGTGAGAGATGAAGGAAGAAAGGGAGTGAGAGAAGAAGGAAGAAAGGGAGTGAGAGATGAAGGAAGAAAGGGAGTGAGAGAAGAAGGAAGAAAGGGAGTGAGAGAAGAAGGAAGAAAGGGAGTGAGAGATGAAGGAAGAAAGGGAGTGAGAGAAGAAGGAAGAAAGGGAGTGAGAGAAGAAGGAAGAAAGGGAGTGAGAGATGAAGGAAGAAAGGGAGTGAGAGAAGAAGGAAGAAAGGGAGTGAGAGATGATATTCGTGAAAATTACAAACGGAAGACAATAAAGGAAACTAAATACAAAGATGAGTTACAATACATGGGTAGTTAACGCCAACAAAGATAGTCTGCGCCACTCTAAATGGGTTATATGCCATACAAAGATAGGTAGAACTATACAAAGATAGGTAGAACCATTCAAAGATAGTTTGCCCTACACAAAGCAAGTCGGCGCCACACAAAGATTTTAAGAGCAATTCAAAGATTTTTTGCACCACACAAATATTGTTTGCATAATACAAAGATTGTTTGCACCACACTAAGCTTGCTTTGCACCACACAAAGACTGTTTGTACCACACAAGTGAAGAACAAAATACAAAGAATCACTGAGATGTTTAAATTCAAAGATAAAAAATCGGAAGATAGAAACGAAAGTAAAGAGACGAGATAATAAGACAAAAGAGCAAGAGATCTGAACATAGAACACTGATTTAAAAAACAACAACTGTAAATAAGGTCAGAGGTTCATGTGTTCGTATTACTCAAAGAGGAAAGCAAAGAAAGACTAAAAAGATAAAAGAAAGAGAGATAGAGAGGTCTGTGTAAATGAAAGACAGTTTCATTTCCGCGTTTGTGTGCAATTATACATTCAATTTATCAACGAAACCAGCTAGTAGACATATATGGTAAAGAGTACTTTGCTTAATAGTGTTCTCATTTCATAAACTCCAAGAGGGAGTAAATTGGTGTTTACATGACACAACTTCTACTCCACCCCACCTACAGTGTAGGCATGAGCGGACTGGATATACAGCTTGACCAATGATTTAGGGCGCTGGCGCACAGAGACCATAAGTCCAGCGTGTGGCTGTAGTAGGAATAAACGACGGTAATAGTATAGAAAATTTATTTCTTCATAATTATATTTAATTAAAATATCAGTCGAACACCGTAGTCCAGTATCATTATTGTGTCCAGCACCATTATTGTGTCCATCTACATAGTCCAGCATCATTATTGTGTCCAGCACCATTATTGTGTCCAGCTACACAATCCAGCACAATTATTGTGTCCAGCACCATTATTATGTCCAGCACCAATATTGTTTTCAGCTATATAGTCCGGGACATTTCTCAGAGTGTGGTCACTATTTATATATTTCTTATTAAATACTAAAGAATTCCAATTACATTGTAATGTCAATTAACTGGGGTTAGAACCATTCCAGATCATCGAATACAATTTAACAAGTGACGAAGCATAATAGAGACTTTTGGTTATAACTAGCTCTTTGAATGACTATACAAAGAAAGTCATGTACATTTCCAGATCCGGGTAAATGGAGAACGGATATTTGTAGTTTTTAATGTTATTCCGGGTCACTGATTCTCACATTGTAATCAGTATCATACACATATATATTCATTTACAAAGTAGTAGTGTATATCTCTCTCTCTCTCTCTCACTCACACACACACACACAGAAACATTATAATAGAGAGTTTGTCTAACGCGGACTACTGTCTGCCTATTAGCAGGAAAAAACAAAATAACATTGAAATAATCATACAACATGTGCAATACTCAATCTCATAACAATAATATCAACTGTCAATACAACATGTGCAATATTCAATCTCATAGCAACAATATCAACTGTCAATACAACATGTGCAATATCCAAACTCATAGCAATAATATCAACCGTCAATACAACATGTGCAATATTCAATCTCATAGCAACAATATCAACTGTCAATACAACATGTGCAATATCCAAACTCATAGCAATAATATCAACCGTCAATACAACATGTGCAATATTCAATCTCATAGCAATAATATCAGCTGTCAATACAACATGTGCAATATTCAATCTCATAACAATAATATCAACTGTCAATACAACATGTGCAATATTCAATCTCATAGCAATAATATCAACTATCAATACAACATGTGCAATATTCAATCTCATAGCAATATTATCAACTGTCAATACAACATGTGCAATATTCAATCTCATAGCAATAATATCAACTGTCAATACAACATGTGCAATATTCAATCTCATAGCAATAATATCAACTGTCAATACAACATGTGCAATATTCAATCTCATAACAATAATATCAACTGTCAATACAACATGTGCAGTATTCAATCTCATAACAATAATATCAACTGTCAATAATGCATGTGCAATATTAAATCTCATAGCAATAATATCAACTGTCAATACAACATGTGCAATATTCAATCTCATAACAATAATATCAACTGTCAATACAACATGTGCAATATCCAATCTCATAACAATAATATCAACTGTCAATACAACATGTGCAATATTCAATCTCATAGCAATAATATCATCTGTCAATACAACATGTGCAATATTCAATCTCATAACAATAATATAAATTGTCAATACAAAATGTGCAATATTCAATCTCATAACAATAATATAAACTGTCAATACAACATGTGCAATATTCAATCTCATAGCAATAATATCAACTGTCAATACAACATGTGCAATATTCAATCTCATAACAATAATATCAACTGTCAATACAACATGTGCAATATCAATCTCATAGCAATAATATCAACTGTCAATACAACATGTGCAATATTCAATCTCATAACAATAATATCAGCTGTCAATACAACATGTGCAATATTCAATCTCATAACAATAATATAAACTGTCAATACAAAATGTGCAATATTCAATCTCATAACAATAATATCAGCTGTCAATACAACATGTGCAATATTCAATCTCATAACAATAATATAAACTGTCAATACAAAATGTGCAATATTCAATCTCATAACAATAATATAAACTGTCAATACAACATATGCAATATCAATCTCATAACAATAATATCAACTGTCAATACAACATGTGCAATATTCAATCTCATAACAATAATATCAGCTGTCAATACAACATGTGCAATATCAATCTCATAACAATAATATCAACTGTCAATACAACATGTGCAATATTCAATCTCATAACAATAATATCAGCTGTCAATACAACATGTGCAATATTCAATCTCATAGCAATAATATCAACTATCAATACAACATGTGCAATATTCAATCTCATAGCAATATTATCAACTGTCAATACAACATGTGCAATATTCAATCTCATAGCAATAATATCAACTGTCAATACAACATGTGCAATATTCAATCTCATAGCAATAATATCAACTGTCAATACAACATGTGCAATATTCAATCTCATAGCAATAATATCAACTGTAAATACAACATGTGCAATATTCAATCTCATAACAATATTATCAACTGTCAATACAACATGTGCAATATTCAATCTCATAGCAATATTATCAACTGTCAATACAACATGTGCAATATTCAGTCTCATAACAATAATATCAACTGTCAATACAACATGTGCAATATTCAGTCTCATAGCAATAATATCAACTGTCAATACAACATGTGCAATATTCAATCTCATAACAATAATATCAACTGTCAATACAACATGTGCAATATCCAATCTCATAACAATAATATCAACTGTCAATACAACATGTGCAATATTCAATCTCATAGCAATAATATCATCTGTCAATACAACATGTGCAATATTCAATCTCACAACAATAATATAAACTGTCAATACAAAATGTGCAATATTCAATCTCATAGCAATAATATCAACTGTCAATACAACATGTGCAATATTCAATCTCATAACAATATTATCAACTGTCAATACAACATGTGCAATATTCAATCTCATAGCAATATTATCAACTGTCAATACAACATGTGCAATATCAATCTCATAACAATAATATCAACTGTCAATACAACATGTGCAATATTCAATCTCATAACAATAATATCAGCTGTCAATACAACATGTGCAATATACAATCTCATAGCAATAATATCAACTATCAATACAACATGTGCAATATTCAATCTCATAGCAATATTATCAACTGTCAATACAACATGTGCAATATTCAATCTCATAGCAATAATATCAACTGTCAATACAACATGTGCAATATTCAATCTCATAGCAATAATATCAACTGTCAATACAACATGTGCAATATTCAATCTCATAGCAATAATATCAACTGTCAATACAACATGTGCAATATTCAATCTCATAACAATATTATCAACTGTCAATACAACATGTGCAATATTCAATCTCATAGCAATATTATCAACTGTCAATACAACATGTGCAATATTCAGTCTCATAACAATAATATCAACTGTCAATACAACATGTGCAATATTCAGTCTCATAGCAATAATATCAACTGTCAATACAACATGTGCAATATTCAATCTCATAACAATAATATCAACTGTCAATACAACATGTGCAATATCCAATCTCATAACAATAATATCAACTGTCAATACAACATGTGCAATATTCAATCTCATAGCAATAATATCATCTGTCAATACAACATGTGCAATATTCAATCTCACAACAATAATATAAACTGTCAATACAAAATGTGCAATATTCAATCTCATAGCAATAATATCAACTGTCAATACAACATGTGCAATATTCAATCTCATAACAATATTATCAACTGTCAATACAACATGTGCAATATTCAATCTCATAGCAATATTATCAACTGTCAATACAACATGTGCAATATTCAGTCTCATAACAATAATATCAACTGTCAATACAACATGTGCAATATTCAGTCTCATAACAATAATATCAACTGTCAATACAACATGTGCAATATTCAGTCTCATAACAATAATATCAACTGTCAATACAACATGTGCAATATTCAATCTCATAGCAATAATATCAACTGTCAATACAACATGTGCAATATTCAATCTCATAACAATATTATCAACTGTCAATACAACATGTGCAATATTCAGTCTCATAACAATAATATCAACTGTCAATACAACATGTGCAGTATTCAATCTCATAGCAATAATATCAACTGTCAATACAACATGTGCAATATTCAATCTCATAACAATAATATCAACTGTCAATACAACATCTGCAATATTCAATCTCATAACAATAATATCAACTGTCAATACAACATGTGCAATATTCAATCTCATAGCAATAATATCAACTGTCAATACAACATGTGCAATATTCAATCTCATAGCAATAATATCAACTGTCAATACAACATGTGCAATATTCAATCTCATAACAATATTATCAACTGTCAATACAACATGTGCAATATTCAATCTCATAGCAATATTATCAACTGTCAATACAACATGTGCAATATTCAGTCTCATAACAATAATATCAACTGTCAATACAACATGTGCAATATTCAGTCTCATAACAATAATATCAACTGTCAATACAACATGTGCAATATTCAATCTCATAGCAATAATATCAACTGTCAATACAACATGTGCAATATTCAATCTCATAACAATAATATCAACTGTCAATACAACATGTGCAACATTCAATCTCATAGCAATAATATCAACTGTCAATACAACATGTGCAATATTCAATCTCATAGCAATAATATCAACTGTCAATACAACATGTGCAATATTCAATCTCATAACAATATTATCAACTGTCAATACAACATGTGCAATATTCAATCTCATAACAATATTTTCAACTGGCAATACAACATGTGCAATATTCAATCTCATAACAATAATATCAACTGGCAATACAACATGTGCAATATTCAATCTCATAACAATAATATCAACTGTCAATACAACATGTGCAATATTCAATCTCATTACAATATTATCAACTGTCAATACAACATGTGCAATTTTCAATCTCATAACAATAATATCAACCGTCAATACAACATGTGCTATATTCAATCTCATAACAATAATATCAACCGTCAATACAACATGTGCAGTATTCAATCTCATAACAATAATATCAACCGTCAATACAACATGTGCAGTATTCAATCTGATAACAATAATATCAACCGTCAATACAACATGTGCAATATTCAATCTCATAACAATAATATCAACCGTCAATACAACATGTGCAATATTCAATCTCATAACAATAATATCAACCGTCAATACAACATGTGCAATATTCAATCTCATAGCAATATTATCAACTGTCAATACAACATGTGCAATATCAATCTCATAACAATAATATCAACTGTCAATACAACATGTGCAATATTCAATCTCATAACAATAATATCAGCTGTCAATACAACATGTGCAATATACAATCTCATAGCAATAATATCAACTATCAATACAACATGTGCAATATTCAATCTCATAGCAATATTATCAACTGTCAATACAACATGTGCAATATTCAATCTCATAGCAATAATATCAACTGTCAATACAACATGTGCAATATTCAATCTCATAGCAATAATATCAACTGTCAATACAACATGTGCAATATTCAATCTCATAGCAATAATATCAACTGTCAATACAACATGTGCAA
Organism: Bulinus truncatus; assembly: GCA_021962125.1. NCBI lineage: Eukaryota > Metazoa > Mollusca > Gastropoda > Planorbidae > Bulinus > Bulinus truncatus. The sequence goes on along the minus strand of JAGDYQ010000163.1, from coordinate 347,510 downwards.
TATTCAATCTCATAACAATATTATCAACTGTCAATACAACATGTGCAATATTCAATCTCATAGCAATATTATCAACTGTCAATACAACATGTGCAATATTCAGTCTCATAACAATAATATCAACTGTCAATACAACATGTGCAATATTCAGTCTCATAGCAATAATATCAACTGTCAATACAACATGTGCAATATTCAATCTCATAACAATAATATCAACTGTCAATACAACATGTGCAATATCCAATCTCATAACAATAATATCAACTGTCAATACAACATGTGCAATATTCAATCTCATAGCAATAATATCATCTGTAAATACAACATGTGCAATATTCAATCTCACAACAATAATATAAACTGTCAATACAAAATGTGCAATATTCAATCTCATAGCAATAATATCAACTGTCAATACAACATGTGCAATATTCAATCTCATAACAATATTATCAACTGTCAATACAACATGTGCAATATTCAATCTCATAGCAATATTATCAACTGTCAATACAACATGTGCAATATTCAGTCTCATAACAATAATATCAACTGTCAATACAACATGTGCAATATTCAGTCTCATAACAATAATATCAACTGTCAATACAACATGTGCAATATTCAGTCTCATAACAATAATATCAACTGTCAATACAACATGTGCAATATTCAATCTCATAGCAATAATATCAACTGTCAATACAACATGTGCAATATTCAATCTCATAACAATATTATCAACTGTCAATACAACATGTGCAATATTCAGTCTCATAACAATAATATCAACTGTCAATACAACATGTGCAGTATTCAATCTCATAGCAATAATATCAACTGTCAATACAACATGTGCAATATTCAATCTCATAACAATAATATCAACTGTCAATACAACATCTGCAATATTCAATCTCATAACAATAATATCAACTGTCAATACAACATGTGCAATATTCAATCTCATAGCAATAATATCAACTGTCAATACAACATGTGCAATATTCAATCTCATAGCAATAATATCAACTGTCAATACAACATGTGCAATATTCAATCTCATAACAATATTATCAACTGTCAATACAACATGTGCAATATTCAATCTCATAGCAATATTATCAACTGTCAATACAACATGTGCAATATTCAGTCTCATAACAATAATATCAACTGTCAATACAACATGTGCAATATTCAGTCTCATAACAATAATATCAACTGTCAATACAACATGTGCAATATTCAATCTCATAGCAATAATATCAACTGTCAATACAACATGTGCAATATTCAATCTCATAACAATATTATCAACTGTCAATACAACATGTGCAACATTCAATCTCATAGCAATAATATCAACTGTCAATACAACATGTGCAATATTCAATCTCATAGCAATAATATCAACTGTCAATACAACATGTGCAATATTCAATCTCATAACAATATTATCAACTGTCAATACAACATGTGCAATATTCAATCTCATAACAATATTTTCAACTGGCAATACAACATGTGCAATATTCAATCTCATAACAATAATATCAACTGGCAATACAACATGTGCAATATTCAATCTCATAACAATAATATCAACTGTCAATACAACATGTGCAATATTCAATCTCATTACAATATTATCAACTGTCAATACAACATGTGCAATTTTCAATCTCATAACAATAATATCAACCGTCAATACAACATGTGCTATATTCAATCTCATAACAATAATATCAACCGTCAATACAACATGTGCAGTATTCAATCTCATAACAATAATATCAACCGTCAATACAACATGTGCAGTATTCAATCTGATAACAATAATATCAACCGTCAATACAACATGTGCAATATTCAATCTCATAACAATAATATCAACCGTCAATACAACATGTGCAATATTCAATCTCATAACAATAATATCAACCGTCAATACAACATGTGCAATATTCAATCTCATAACAATAATATCAACCGTCAATACAACATGTGCAATATTCAATCTCATAATAATAATATCAACCGTCAATACAACATGTGCAATATTCAATCTCATAACAATAATATCAACCGTCAATACAACATGTGCAGTATTCAATCTCATAGCAATAATATCAACTGTCAATACAACATGTGCAATATTCAATCTCATAGCAATAATATCAACTGTCAATACAACATGTGCAATATTCAATCTCATAGCAATATTATCAACTGTCAATACAACATGTGCAATATTCAATCTCATAGCAATAATATCAACTGTCAATACAACATGTGCAATATTCAGTCTCATAACAATAATATCAACTGTCAATACAACATGTGCAATATTCAGTCTCATAACAATAATATCAACTGTCAATACAACATGCGCAATATTCAATCTCATAGCAATAATATCAACTGTCAAAACAAGCCTCACTCAACTTCTTCAATGGACGGGAAATTCAATTCGTATGAATATTATCCGAGAGTTGTTATGTATTATACATCTTCTAAGGTGAGTGAACACCTCCCCTTTAACTGGGCGTCAAACAGAAATGGGGAGGGGGGGGTCATATTGTTCGTGTGAGACTGTAACTAAGTAGGTATGTGTGGGGTGTGTAGTAGGTAGGTGTGGGGTGTGTAGTAGGGAGGTGTGGGGTGTGTAGTAGGTAGGTGTGGGGTGTGTAGTAGGTAGGTGTGGGGTGAGTAGTAGGTAGGTGTGGGGTGTGTAGTAGGGAGGTGTGGGGTGTGTAGTAGGGAGGTGTGGGGTGTGTAGTAGGGAGGTGAGGGGTGTGTAGTATGGAGGTGTGGGGTGTGTAGTGTGGTGGTGTGGGGTGTGTAGTAGGGAGGTGTGGGGTGTGTAGTAGGGAGGTGTGGGGTGTGTAGTAAAGAGGTGTGAAGTGTGTAGTAGGGAGGTGTGGGGTTGTAGTAGGGAGGTGTGGGGTGTGTAGTAGGTAGGTGTGGGGTGTGTAGTAGGTAGGAGTGGGGTGTGTAGTAGGGAGGTGTGGGGTGTGTAGTAGGGAGGTGTGGGGTGTGTAGTAGGTAGGTGTGGGGTGTGTAGTAGGGAGGTGGGGGGTGTGTAGGAGGGAGGTGTGGGGTGTGTAGTAGGGAGGTGTGGGGTGTGTAGTAGGGAGGTGTGGGGTGTGTAGTAGGGAGGTGTGGGGTGTGTAGTAGGGAGTTTTGGGGTGTGTAGTAGGGAGGTGTGGGGTGTGTAGTAGGGAGGTGTGGGGTGTGTAGTAGGGAGGTGTGGGCTGTGTAGTAGGGAGGTGTGGGGTGTGTAGTAGGGAGGTGTGGGGTGTGTAGTAGGCAGGTGTGGGGTTGTAGTAGGGAGGTGTGGGGTGTGTAGTAGGGAGGTGTGGGGTGTGTAGTAGGTTGGTGTGGGATGTGTAGTGGGGAGGTGTGGGGTGTGTAGTAGGGAGGTGTGGGGTGTGTAGTGGGGAGGTGTGGGATGTGTAGTAAAGAGGTGTGAAGTGTGTAGTAGGGAGGTGTGGGGTTGTAGTAGGGAGGTGTGGGGTGTGTAGTAGGTAGGTGTGGGGTTTGTAGTAGGGAGGTGTGGGGTGTGTAGTAGGGATTTTTGGGGTGTGTAGTAGGGAGGTGTGGGGTGTGTAGTAGGGAGGTGTGGGGTGTGTAGTAGGGAGGTGTGGGGTGTGTAGTAGGTAGGTGTGGGGTTGTAGTAGGGAGGTGTGGGGTGTGTAGTAGGGAGGTGTGGGGTGTGTAGTATGGAGGTGTGGGGTTGTAGTAGGTAGGTGTGGGGTGTGTAGTAGGGAGGTGTGGGGTATGTAGTATGGAGGTGTGGGGTGTGTAGTAGGTAGGTGTGGGGTGTGTAGTAGGGAGGTGTGGGGTATGTAGTAGGGAGGTGTGGGGTGTGTAGTAGGTAGGTGTGGGGTGTGTAGTAGGGAGGTGTGGGGTGTGTAGTAGGGAGGTGTGAGGTGTGTAGTAGGGAGGTGTGGGGTGTGTAGTATGGAGGTGTGGGGTGTGTAGTAGGTAGGTGTGGGGTGTGTAGTAGGGAGGTGTGGGGTGTGTAGTAGGGAGGTGTGGGGTGTGTAGTAGGTAGGTGTGGGGTGTGTAGTAGGGAGGTGTGGGGTGTGTAGTAGGTAGGTGTGGTTTTGTAGTGGGGAGGTGTGGGATGTGTAGTGGGGAGGTGTGGGGTGTGTAGTAGGGAGGTGTGGGGTGTGTAGTAGGGAGGTGTGGGGTGTGTAGTAAAGAGGTTTGGGGTGTGTAGTAGGGAGGTGTGGGGTTGTAGTAGGTAGGTGTGGGGTGTGTAGTAGGGAGGTGTGGGGTGTGTAGTAGGGAGGTGTGGGGTGTGTAGTAGGGTGGTGTGGCGTGTGTAGTAGGGAGGTGTGGGGTGTGTAGTAGGGAGGTGTGGGGTGTGTAGTAGGTAGGTGTGGGGTGTGTAGTAGGGAGGTGTGGGGTGTGTAGTAGGGAGGTGTGGGGTGTGTAGTAGGGAGGTGTGGGGTGTGTAGTAGGGAGGTAAGGAAAGGCTAGTATAATGGGAAGGCGATGGGGGTTGGGGGGGGATGATGCATAGTGCCGTTGATAAAAGAGTGGATAAAAAGTTTGTACGCGTTTAGTTAAAGCTTGGCTCTATAAAAAGGCGTTTCTGCCTTTGTAATTCTCCCAGGGCTTGGTAAACTAGGAATGTCAGTGAAGTAATTAAACACTTCTTCATTAAACACTAATCTGTGGCACCTAGAGAGGTTGCTGACACTAATCTACATGTGACACACGTTAATATTTTCTTTTGCCAACTATTTCAATTCCCCCATTGTTCACAGCGAGGCAGGCAAAATTTCGTTACGAGATTTGAAAGAAAAAAAAAAGTGTACTTTAGTTTGGATGATCAAATCAGAATGTTACCATTAAAATATAATGTTACTTTGTTTATTATAACGTAAATATTTTGTTCAAGACGGTGGGAAGTTTAGAATAGACACACTTGCAAGTGACGTCATTTTTCTAATACCGTAGCAAACGGTTACAAAAGTAAAGTTCCCTATAGGGCAGATGAAGTGTAGAAATTCATCTGTCTCTATAACCTCGGCATATGAAGGGAGGATTGTGTGGTAAGCTTAAAACGCCCAACCGCCTTTACTCCCCTAACTTAAAGTCAGGTACCCATTTAAAGCTGGGTGGACTTGTGGACTTACATCCCAAGGTTCTCAATAAGGTTTGAACCCAGGGCTTTCCGGTCGTCAGCCGAGCACTCTACACCACTCGACCAACAGTACCCTGTTTTTGTTTTCATAACACCACCCATTGAATCCTAAGTAAAAATTAAAAAAAAAATGGAAGACCACATTAAAACAGCTATCTACGGGTGTGTATGTTTGGTGGGATAGGACACAAGGCCGTAGCCAGAATTTAGTTTTAGGGGGTGGGGGGCTGTGCGGTTTGGGGGGGGGGCTGTGCAGTTTGGGGGGGCTGTGCGGTTTGGGGGGGGGGCTGTGCGGAGTTTTATATAAGAAAAAATTGGAACACAGTGATAAAGAAGTATGTGTTATAATGAAATTTAATTTTTAGAATAAATTTGGGGGGGGGGGGAGGGTTGCAGCCTCTCTATCCCCCCCCGGCTACGGCCTTGATAGGACATATGGTTGTACCATTCACCTCATCACCAAGAAAGTGCATACTGTCTTCTCACTTCACGACTTCATTCAGACTGCTATGTTCGACCCACGAGACAAACTTTAAAATTCCTTGGCCACCTTACTAAACATTCGATGGTGATAGTTATTTTGTTCTTATTTACAACTGTAACAACCAAACACATGCAAACTGTTGCCTACCTGCTCTAAATGTCATGCTACGGAATTAAAATAAACACATTTATTAAAACCTAGTGACGATATTTGTGTATTTGCTAAAATGTTGTTTTCATTTCATAAAAAAAACTGTTTGTGAAATATAAGGTTAGATAAAACAAAAGCAGAAAACAGTTATATTAGTCGCCAATTAATTCATTTTAAGCTCACTATTTATTGACTTAACATTTCATGGTCACTATTTATTGACTTAACATTTCATGCTCACTATTTATTGACTTAACACATTTACATTGAAAATAAAATAGACCCCCCCCCCAACCCCAGACACCCCCCTCCCTGAGACCTACTCCTTAACTTACCCTCCCTCAGAAAAACAAAGTCTACCCCCTCTCTCCCCATCCACTTCTACCTGTCCCATTTCTTTTTTTTTTTTCATTTTTTCCCCTTCAGCTCTCAAGGATGTCACAGGGTGTATTTGTCATTTTGTGATCCATTTGTGTGACAATAGATGATATGTGATTTACCCCGCGTCTTGAGACAGATGTCCCGACCCCTGATAATGTCCAAGTCAACAAGTCTGTCGTCCCCGGTGCTTCATTCGACTCACCTCGCTAATCTTCCCAGGTAATCACATCATAAAGGATCTTCCCCCCCCCCCCTTCCCACCTTGTGGTAAAGTTAAAGAAGAAATTCTCCCATCCGAGACTGAATGAAAATATAGAGACCAGATGGAACTTTCTGATCTAGTGTAACGAAAAAAAAATTGAGGGGGGGGGCGGTTGGAGGAGGAGGAAAAAAGAAATGTTGAACTTAAAAGCTGACACGATCTCCTCTTAGCGCCCTGGTGTCATCCCGTTCTCGTGAACAATGCGTTGCCATCGGCAACATACTAGCGACCCCCATGATCAACTAATGACTGTTAGGGACATTCAGGTCCTTTTACCGCCTTCAAATTTTTTAACCTGTTCAACTTAAGTCAAGAAAAAAAGAGATGACACGTCCATGCGAAATGTGAAGGAATGTTTTCCAAAATATAAATTTCAGTTTAAACAAACTATAAACAATACAGAGTTATTGGGTCAACGTCTTAATTCAACAACAAGCTTTTTTTAGGATTGTGTGTCTGTGTGTGTCTGTGTGTGTGTGTCTGTGTGTGTCTGTGTGTCTGTGTGTGTGTGGGGGATCTTTATATATTCTCAAAAATTGTAGATTAAAATAGAACCAGGAATTTAATGTTAGCTGTTAATTAATGAAACTGTTGCTCTAGTGATAGCGTATTAGTTTTTTAACTTAAAAGTTCAAGGTTAGTTCCGACCAAAATTATCTTATTGTGTGTCAGACATTGTCAACTGGTAGGTCCTGGGTTCGGGCGCCAGTGAGTTCCGGTCACACAATCCCCTAAAATGTCGTGGTTACAGTAACGGATGGGCGCCAGTGAATTCCGGTCACACAATCCCCTAAAATGTCGTGGTTACAGTAACGGATGGGCGCCAGTGAATTCCGGTCACACAGTCCCCTAAAATGTGGTTACAGTAACGGATGGGCGCCAGTTCATCTAAACCATAATGGAGGCTGTGTTAAGGAACCTTTTAGTTTTGGTTTTTTTTTTACATACTAGAATTTTATTACATTCGTATTGCCAGCGGGATACAAAGAATGTGAGTTTCTGAGCTTTCGAGAAATTTCAAATCAATTATCCTCAACTTTTATGAGCCCAATCGATTTGAGATTTTCAACACTTGTGTATTCCCGATGACAATATTTTATAATGTGCTTGTTAATCAATTTAATTCTCATAGAGCCTGAAGCTACTTATTTCATTTTTTGTAAAAGTTTTATATAAAGAAAGAAATAACGGGAAGAGATTGTTTTGTTTGTTTTTTAGTTCGTCGCACTATTTCTTTTCTATTTTCTTATAAACTTTACTCACAAAAACAAATGTAAAATTCTTTTAACGCAATATGAAGTATAATAAAATAATAAAAAAAAACCCAGCCTATTGTTTTGTCTTTCGTTATCAGACTATTTTATACCAATTATAAGTTCATATTGACTACAAACTAAGCAAGATGAATATTTGTGATAGTAAAATGTATGAAATAAAAAAGTATCTAATTTATAAACAAACTAAAAGGGTCAAATATGAACAAGACAATAATTTGATTATAACACACACCGTTCTATTCAAACAAAATAAATATAAAAAAAGTATGAAATAAAAAATACTTTTGTTACAATGTATTAAAAAGTAATAAATATATTTAAACTAGCTGTACCATGCAAAACCTTTGCATAGAGTTATATCCCCTTAGGTTTGATCGGTAGGCTAGGTTATTTTTTGGTTTCGGGCAGATCCGATATTTTCATGTTTGTATTTTAAACTGGAATACTGTTGTATTAATTCTTTACTTTCGATTTAACACAGAACCCACACCGCTATTATTTATATAGATATTTAGAATATGCGTCACAGCTTATTGAAATAATTTTCTTTAATACCTCTCACCATGTTTTATAGTCTATTTTTTTTTAAAGTTAAAATATTTTTTTCATGTAGCAATAAAAACTTAAAATATGTTTCTCTTGTTTTTTATTTCCAGTTTATAAGACAACTTAACTTTGTTTTATGTTGAATGACTAAATTTGGTAAACAGATTCGTATTTATATCTTTAGAGACCCCTAGGCCAGATTACCCTTATCAGAGCCATCTTAGCACCACATTTAATAGAAATTAACACAAGAGTGGACCCCTTATTATAGAGGAGCCTCCTCTTAGGTCGGCCAATGTGTACATATGTTGAAATATGCATGAGGCTTTTAATTTGTTCCCCCGCGTGTAATGATGTTTACTTTGTGGTAATGAGACATTACACGTTATGGATATCTGGTAAGTTTGAAAGGAACAAAATGTCTTGCTTGAAGTAAAGGAAATGTCGTGCTGGAAAAACGGAAAATGTCTTGCTTGAAGTAAAGGAAATGTCTTGCTTGAAGTAAAGGAAATGTCTTGCTTGAAGTAAAGGAAATGTCTTGCTTGAAGTAAAAAAAATATCTTGATGGAAGTAAAGGAAATGTCTTGTTGCGAAGATTCAATGTACATATGCATCTTTATGAAAACAACAAAAAATAAAATGTCGTAGTGAAATGTCGGTCCATGGTTACAAATAAATGTCCTTATTTAATATTGAGGTCACATAAGTCTAATCCATATAAACGTGCACGACTGAACGCCAATATATATATATATAGGTTTTGGCGGTTTTGTATTGCCCTTCATGTATACTCACAGCAGCCAAAAGTGTAAAGACTTTTGAACGCCACGGGAAACATATAGTTACTTTCACCATGAACTGAAAAATTCTTTTGGTGCTTACTGGAGATCGAACCCGGGACTCTCGGGTTCGATTTACCGAGTCAACTTAAGGGCTGACCATTCAAGTTGGTCTTGGTTCAACGTTAAACAAAGAAGTTGTCACAGCATAGCTCCCCCCCCCCCCCACACACACAATACACACTAACAGAAAGACATACACAACTTAGACAAACACATACTATATATATACACACACATACACACACATACAGAGAAACACAAACACACTGTTATTTCTTTCATGTAAACGGGCTTGTATAGATCACACAGCAGCTGATTAGCCTTAATGATAGGTAACATAGTCTCCATTGTAAGGTAAACATTTACTTTTAAGTTATGAGTAAATCTCTGTGAACAATAGAAATATATAATGTGCGGTGGGGGTGGGGTGGGGGTAGGGTAGGGTGTAATGGGGAAAGAGAAATACACAGTTTTGACTCCGGATGACGTTTTTTTTTTTGGTTTAAAAAAATGTATGTCATCATCTGTCTTGTTATTCTTCCAAAAAAAAGTTGAACTAGTACTTAGTAACACCATATAACTTGACCATGTAACATGTAACAAGATCCTGTAACTTCGTCAAGTGACTCTCCGTGTCATAGTCCCTCCTCGAACAAACTGGGCGCGCGGGGACGAAAGTGACAAAACATTCAATCATTTACTTAAATCATAAATTGCATTTGACAGATGTACAAAACATGACAATGTCAAATCTCTGTTACACTAGTTCTCCTTTAGACTAAATTTAACTCTTTGAATTTATTTTTTTTTTATCTTTGTTTAGTTTAAGTGAAGAACAATATGTTTCATTGTTAAATGTTATTTATAATACAATACCATAAATATAATATATCACTGCGGTCATTTTTTTTTTTGGATAAAGCTTAGGTCGTAAATAAAAACAACAATCAGCGTCCGAAGTATTTTTTATTTTAACAACAGAGACATACATAGCTATTAGTGTTTCACAAAAACTGAACCAAATGTAAATTATTTAATACTAGCTGTACCTGCAAAACCTTTGCATAGAGTTATATCCCCTTAGGCTTGATTGGTTTGGCAAGTTTATTTTTGGTTTCGGGCAGATCCGATTTTTTTTCATGATTGTATTTTAAACTGGATTACTGTTGTATTAATTCTTTACTTTCGATTTAACGCAGAACCCAAATAGCTATTATATTATTAGATAGATTTTTTAAATTTGAAATATTGAGACAAAAGACGTTGATTTGTCATTGACGCTAAGAGATATTTTGAAGTTGTGTTCGCAAAACAAAAGTTAGTTGCAATAAGTTACAGAAATAAAGCAAAAATATATCTTGATTTTAGATCTCATCTTATGGCAGCACAACGCTATCACAGCATACGACAACTTATCTTGCCCTCCCCCCCCCCCCCGAAGACAACAACTTGAGGCCATCCGATCACATCCAGTTTAGGTAGCCTTAACCCACCCCCCTTCCCATGCCCCCCCCCAGCAATATGTGTTCGGGTCATATAACTCTGTGACGTATATGTGAACTAGGAGCCAGTCGAGCACACACCCCCCCCCCCCCATGGAAAAAGAAGCTCACTTTAAATTAGGATTCCTATTGAATATTATTCTAAGACATCCCGACATGTAGTTTTACTACACCCCATCCCACCCACCCACCCTACTACCAGCTTAAAAAGTTGTTTTTTTTTTTGAGGTTTTGAAAACAAAATGGATCTCTAATATGTAAGTGTAGGAGATGACAGAGAAATGTATATAATCAGTGATACATTAAATGTATATAATCAGTGATACATTAAATAAATATAATCAGTGATACATTAAATGTATATAATCAGTGATACATTAAATGTATATAATCAGTGATACATTAAATGTATATAATCAGTGATACATTAAATGTATATAATCAGTGATACATCAAATGTATATAATCAGTGATACATTAAATAAATATAATCAGTGATACATTAAATGTATATAATCAGTGATACACGATACTGTGTCACGACAATTGAAAAAAAAAACAACTTTTCAAGGTGTCAATCTGTGTGTGAGGTGTGAGAAGGAAATGAAGCTAGTTATTTAATTTCAGAGGCTTTACAGAATATTGGATGTACAGACAGAGGAAACAATAGGCCCGACTACTTCCCAATTCAGCCGGAGTCATTTCATTAAAATGTTTGTATTAATTAATATTGGAATTATTTCTGAGTATTTAAATTATTATGTTTAATTACTGTCTATGAATATACATATTTCTTTTACTGTTTGCATTTATTTTTTGTTCTCATTTTCAGTTGGGGTGGGTTGGGGAGGGGGTAAATGAAGGTAAAAGATCTCATTTCTATAACCCCCCCCCTCCCCAGGGGAATCACCTTGTTTTAAGGATTTAGTTTTTTTTTCCTTTGTCATCGCCCTCTGCCACTTTTATGTCCCTGTAAGCCCCTCACCCAACCCGCATAGCACCCCTGCCCCCAATACAGTACCCCCACATCAATAGCACTAAAGCTCCTATGACCCCCCCTCCCCCCCTTCCTTTAGAGTTGATGTTGTCGTCAGGTTTTTATCTTTATTTTTGTTAACTCCAGGATTAGTGGTGGCCCCCACAGACATAGACTGACGAGGGTGCGCGCAGCAGACACCGACATAGACTGACGAGGGTGCGCGCAGCAGATACCGACATAGACAGACATTTAGATCCGTTTGATACACATAACATGAATTTGTTTTTTTTTTCAATTAACAAAAAGGTTGCTGTATTGGAGGTAATCATAATATGGCTTTAGCAATGAAAGCTTTCGGGTATTTCTTGTTATTTATTAACTTAATACATCTACTCAAAGACATAGCCTAACATCATGGCCAAAGTAGACACAGTTTAAAATTATCACGACTAATGCAAACACAGACCATCACCATATAATGATATATAATGGAGACACATTTTTAGATTATAACTTTGTGTCTTAAAAAAAAAAAAGTTCTATTTCAATTTAAAAATTTTGATTTCTCTTTTGTAATGTTCAACTTTGTTCATCAAAGTATGAACTTTTTTTTAAAATAGAACGGCGTGCTTTATAATCAATTTATTGTTTTCTTCATCCTTGCCCTTTTAGTTTGTTCACAAAACTCCCCCCCCCCCCATGGTTATTACACAAGGCTCTCGTGTTAAGGAAGTTAAGGCCTGCACATTGTTCTGCTGGGTGCTGAACAAAAATTTACCCAGAAATAAGATACGGAGCAAAAGGATTTGCAGCGTCTCCAATCTTCAATCAACTGGAGGGCGCTACAATCTCCAACATTTTAAAACTTGAAGTACCCAGACAAAGTGAAAACAACAACACGGGGGTGTTCAAGTGAAAATCCCCACGGAGGTAACACTCAGCTGGACGTCACATAGGTAGACATATTCCTCCAGCATCAAAGAGAATACAACTGTGACAAAAATTTTTTGGAGGGATATCAACTTCTTGATACACACCCTCCCTTACTCAAAGTATAAATAATGTATATACTGTAATAAATATCCTTCGTTAAGAATGAGAATGATTGTATTATATGTGTATGTGCTAATGATTGTATTATATGTGTATGTGCTAATGATTGTATTATATGTGTATGTGCTAATGATTGTATTATATGTGTATGTGCTAATGATTGTATTATATTTGTATGTGCTAATGATTGTATTATATGTGTATGTGCGAATGATTGTATTATATGTGTATGTGCTAATGATTGTATTATATGTGTATGTGCGAATGATTGTATTATATGTGTATGTGCTAATGATTGTATTATATGTGTATGTGCTAATGATTGTATTATATTTGTATGTGTGAATGATTGTATTATATGTGTATGTGCTAAAGATTGTATTATATGTGTATGTGCTAATGATTGTATTATATGTGTATGTGCTAATGATTGTATTATATGTGTATGTGCTAATGATTGTATTATATGTGTATGTGCTAATGATTGTATTATATGTGTATGTGCTAATGATTGTATTATATGTGTATGTGCTAATGATTGTATTATATTTGTATGTGCTAGTTCCGCGGTTCTCAACTGCACTCTAAAAAGCGCGGGAAAAGTTAGAAAGTGGTACGCTGCGAAATCTAAGTTTCGTTTTAAACAAGCAAGGTTGCCAGTAAGGCGCAATACTAAACCACGTGACCAAGCGTCGCCAGAGGCGTACCTAGGGTGGGGGGAAGGGGTTCAAATTCGAAAGTCCCCCCCAGCTCCCCAGTTTGAGGGGGCCCGAAATTATTTTTTTTACATTAAATATTAAGTAAATGATCTCATGTCATGGTGTCGAATGTCAAAATGCAGGGGACCTCCAAAGAGGCCAAGCCCTATGTTCTGTACTGAGTGTCGCTTTATATAGGTAAGCACATTCCTTTATGAAAATTAGTACATGTATTGGCTGAATAACGTTTGAGGGGTCCCCGAAACATACTATGAGATACAGTCGCCAGAAAACATTGAGAGCCACTGTTGCTAGTTGACAAGTTTAGATTTATTACGTGTGTGCATGATTTACAAACACGTTTGCTTACAAATCACGATGTAGCTCTGCCTCATGCAGCGCTGTATTGCTGTAGTTACATAAAACTAATTGTTAGTAGTATTGTGTTTTCTTGTCACTGTATGTATTAAAAAAAAATAATGAAGTTTCCATTATATAGCCTTGATCGACAACCAGGGCCTGATGGAGTAGAGTCTGTCTGTTTCTGTTTCTGTGTGTGTATGTGTGTGGGTGTAGTTCCTGTAACGATGAGATGATTTCTCTTAGATCCTATAGACCACTAATGGGACGGTTTTTATGGTGCCCTTCTTTCATCCCCATCAAACCCGATAGTGCAATGGCTATGGCGACGCCACGGGAAATATAGCGGGGATTTTAACCGTGACCTGAATTATCTATTTGTCCTCACCGGCGATTGAACCAGGGACCCTCAGGTTAACAGTCTAGCGCTTTACCACACGACCATCCGTCGGTTTCTGTAGCCACGTGTATTCTATGGGATTGTGTGGCTAGTACAATGTCCAGCCGCCATTACTTTCCCCAACAAATGTCGGATACACAATTTCTAAGATGGCTGGACTTAAAGACGTCGATTGCTCCCGAGAAAAGTCCCGGCACTCACCGGGATGTTAATTGTTTCAGTTTGTTTGTACTATAACTTTCAATGCTGATTAGCTAGACCCCCCCCCCAATTAATAATTATTTTAGTTTGTATAACTATCTATTTAATAATAGCGGTCTCGCGTCTGCGTTATATCGAAAGTAGAAATCAAGAATTCAAAATGGCGTCTTGCCGGCGTCTCGATTCGATAAACGTGTTTTAAAAATCTACAATTTTGAATAGTTTTGCAGATTTCAAACAAGTAATTCAAAGTCCAAAATGTGCAATAATTCCATTTTAATATTTTTTTTATCTGTATTTCTACAACATATTGCATCTTTAAATTGTAATAAAATTATGAAAAAAATCGGATCTGTCCGAAACCAAAATTAACCTAGTCAACATATCAAACCTAAGGGAATATAACTGTATGCAAAGATTTTACTGGGTACAGCTAGTGAATAAATATTGCACAACAAGCAAGCATGAGTCTGTTTACATCACATCTACATATTATCAATATTGTACAACTATCAATCTATCATAAGAGTCTGTTTACATCACATCTAATTGTTACCATAAGTGGCGATGAGGACGACCAAGTGCCGCCATTTAAATCTACACCTCCGTACGCGCCCAAGAAAAAGCTCTCGTTCTGTTGTCAGCCTGCATTTGGCGAGAGACAAAGTGTGTTATCGCGTGGACCTCCAACAGGTCTCTGCTGACGTACAATGTAAGATGAATAGTGTGACGTACAATGTAAGATGAATAGTGTGACTACAATGTAAGATAAATAGTGTGACGTACAATGTAAGATGAATAGTGTGACGTACAATGTAAGATAAATAGTGTGACGTGCAATGTAAGATGGATAGTGTGACTACAATGTAAGATAAATAGTGTGACGTACAATGTAAGATGAATAGTGTGACGTACAATGTAAGATAAATAGTGTGACGTGCAATGTAAGATAAATAGTGTGACGTACAATGTAAGATAAATAGTGTGATGTACAATGTAAGATAAATAGTGTGACGTACAATGTAAGATGGATAGTGTGACGTACAATGTAAGATGGATAGTGTGACGTACAATGTAAGATAAATAGTGTGACGTACAATGTAAGATGAATAGTGTGACGTACAATGTAAGATAAATAGTGTGACGTACAATGTAAGATGGATAGTATGGCTACAATGTAAGATAAATAGTGTGACGTACAATGTAAGATAAATAGTGTGACGTACAATGTAAGATGGATAGTGTGACTACAATGTAAGATAAATAGTGTGACGTACAATGTAAGATGAATAGTGTGACGTTCAATGTAAGATAAATAGTGTGACGTACAATGTAAGATGAATAGTGTGACGTACAATGTAAGATGAATAGTGTGACGTACAATGTAAGATAAATAGTGTGACGTACAATGTAAGATGGATAGTGTGACGTACAATGTAAGATGAATAGTGTGACGTACAATGTAAGATGAATAGTGTGACGTACAATGTAAGATCAATAGTGTGACGTACAATGTAAGATCAATAGTGTGACGTACAATGTAAGATCAATAGTGTGACGTACAATGTAAGATCAATTGTGTGGTATTCGATGTGGAGTTCCCGTTTGACTAGAAAGTGAGTGAACGTTTAATTAGAACTAGCAGACTCTTGCGCACTGTTTCATGGTATGCATAATTTTTCTGCGCACTGTTTCATGGTATGCATAATTTTTCTGTGCACTGTTTCATGGTATGCATAATTTTGTGGGCACTGTTTCATGGTATGCATAATTTTGTGGGCACTGTTTCATGGTATAACTAGTCTGCCAGTTCCCTCAAAGTCCCTCACAGACTCTTCTGTGCCTAAATCCAGCTCATAAAAAAATGTTGTATGTGTTCGGCGACCTTGAATTAGCCAGGTTTTTTTTTAGGCGTTGACTACAAGTGGCAATGTCGGCCAGATTGTATTAAATGTCCAAGTCAAGTTGTTCAAGATAACGATGAGTGACTGAGCGGTGACGCTGGCTGGGTGAAGGGGTTTTGTGGGGGTGGGGGTCGTGCTAACGGACCTGAGGGGGCGGGGAAGGTTGGGATTTGTGATGTACCTTATTTACATAAACCTATTTAATCTAAAACTTGATGGCGGCCCCATCCTCTACTCCCCCACCCCACCCACCCACCCACACAGCCACCCACATCGTCTTGAAGAAAAAATATTTGAAGTCCAGAAAATACAGGTAACTGTGTGGTATACAAATGTTATTTTTTTTTCTACCGGTGTGAAAAATGGATGATTACCTCAGTGAGTTCACTGGTAATATTTACATCAAGTAATCATGATTACCTCAGTAAGTTAACTGGTAATATTTACATCAAGTAATCATGATTACCTCAGTAAGTTAACTGGTAATATTTACATCAATTAATCATGATTACCTCAGTGAGTTCACTGGTAATATTTACATCAAGTAATCATGATTACCTCAGTGAGTTCACTGTGGATAACTGGTAATATTTACATCAAGTAGTCAAGATTACCTCAGTGAGTTCACTGGTAATATTTACATTAAGTAATCAAGATTACCTCAGTGAGTTCACTGGTAATATTTACATCAAGTAATCATGATTACCTCAGTGAGTTCACTGTGGATAACTGGTAATATTTACATTAAGTAATCAAGATTACCTCAGTGAGTTCACTGTGGATAACTGGTAATATTTACATTAAGTAATCAAGATTACCTCAGTAAGTTAACTGTGGATAACTGGTAATATTTACATTAAGTAATCAAGATTACCTTAGTGACTTATGGGTTGAGTTAATTGTGGATAACTAGTAATATTTACACATTAAGTCACAGATAGAGTACTAATGTGTGGATAGGGCGAAACTATAGGTAGACGTAATTCTAAGCTCCTAAATTCTAGGGTCGTACCATATTGACGTCATTAAGATGAAACTATATGAAGACTTAGTTCTTCAATTCTGAAACATCTTCAACTCATTCCACTCCAGTCACATTAAGACCAATGTTGGTAGTGAATCGGTGACGGTCCTGCTGTGAGTCAGATGAGCTCATTTAAAGTCACTACAAGACCCACCCACCACATCAGTCATCCTCACCGATGCCTTCCTTGTCGTTGGCCCTACATTAGAGTAGATTGGGGGCAGGGTGATTTGTTTATATCTCAAGTGTCCAAATAGTAGTACATGATTTAAATACTGGATGACCAGTCATTACTTACAGATTTTTTTTTGGGGGGGGGGGGGGGGGCTATGAACAGAGACTCATAGAACTATTATAGGAAGTTGAGTTATAAATATCTGCCAGGGGGGGGAGAGTGGCGGCCTAGTTCACCTGCTAGAACAACTCTGCCAATAGGAACATCAAATCAAAGAATGGTAAACATGTTCGGAAGTGTTCTACTTGTTTCGAGTATCCTTTGCATCATTTGCTTTCCGAGTGCCCCGGACTGGCGGACCACAGGGTGGACCCGTCCGGAAGCTTGCTGGCCATCGGGCTCTATGGCAGTCTCCAGATGTTGAGCGACACAGCAAGTCTGATCTCACGGGCTCTAAGAGACTAAGTCTCAGCCCGCAGATTACTGAGAGAGTTCAAAGAGAGAGAGAGAGAGAGAGAGTATCCTTTGCATACATGCAATAACACTTTTAAGAAATTGCTGTTCTACAAGTTACTGTTATTGATATAAATGATTGTATTTTATTGCTAATATTTAATTGCCTCAGTTAACGGAAGTTCAGTGTATTGATATATTCTCCTCTCTACTCAATTGATTTTTCAATTACATTTGCATTAATTAACTTATCGATTTTAAAATAATGCTAATGCATGCTCATGAAACAGGTTTAACTACAGGTTTAACTACCTGTCAGCAATGTAACAGTAAATAACATCTACCTGTAAAGACATGATAAAGAAACCATGTGTATATCTTGGACTCGTGGATGTGAAGTATAGCAAATAAACCTTGTCATGTGTATATCTTGGACTCGTGGATGTGAAGTATAGCAAATAAACCTTGTCATATGTATGGGGGCGGGTGGGGGGAGGGGGGAATGTAGGTGTTCTTTTGAATTTCTCTGAACGTGAAAAGACGCGTGGAATATTTCTAAGGGTTTAACATTCGTTAAAATAACTGAATTTCACCTAAAGGTTTTTAAAAAAATAAAGTGTGTTATTAAGGATGGATATTAAAACTATTAGTCCATTCTTTCTATGGTCCAGTTGCGGTAAACTCTTGACGGTCGACCTGAGAGTCCAGGGATCAATCCTCACTGAGAACCAAAGGGATTCTTCAAGTCTCTCTCTCTCTCTCTCTCTCTCTCTCTCTCTCTCTCTCTCTCTCTCTCTCTCTCACTCCCCCCACCCTCGCCCCAAGTTTAAAATTGGCACCTGACTTGAGGTGTGGGAAGGTGTTGGGTGTTGTGCTAACGACTCAATCCCTCCATAGGCCGAGGTTACAGAAACAGATGAAGTCTACACTAAATACGATGTCCCACTAAAGTAAATTAACTTATTTTTTATTATTTCAATAGTTCAGTAAATAGTTGTGATACCTAATACATGAATTATTATACATGAATTACACAGAAAATAATTGATTTCATGACAAAATGAATATGTCTGAATGTGAGTCACTGTGAAATGGTTACTCTTTAAATTAATACAAACACCTCCACGCACAAACAAACACACACACACACACACACACACATATATATACATATATGAAGTCCTGAACTTGAGGGCGTGGCAGGGGGCAGGTAATAACAAGAGTGTATACAATAGAATAAGATTATTTTCATTTCATAAAACAGTCATTTGAAATAATTAAAGTTGACATGATATTAAGTATATGCTTGTTTATAAAATAACACATGACGTATTAGGTTTAAAGTATAAACTAACCCCCCCCAGCCCCCCCCCCCTGACGTCAAGGTACTTCACGTTGTGTCACAAAGAGACGTCGGGCCCAACAGACAGGTGTGTCGTAACTGACACCACGCCAGCAAGGGCAACAAAACATGTCAGCTCCCCACTGACAGAGGGTAGAAATGACAATAAAGAGCGACCCCACCCGCCCCTCAGTGACAGCAATGTATAGGCGACGCCGGGTCAGAAAGTCTGTCATGTGACACTAGATAGCCCACTGAAATCTCCCCCCACCCCCTCGATCTGCATGGTGCACGATTATTTTAGTAGATCATTTTTTTTTACCAGATAAGAAGGAAATTTATGCAAATCAGGTTTACAATGATAAATAGCTTCAATGAAATTGATATTCAAAAATATTTAATAGGTGATTTATGAATCTAACTTTAAAAAAAAAGTAGAATAGGATTATAAAAGCAATTTGGGCTCTGCGTTAAATCGAAAGTAAAGAGTGAATACAACAGTATTCCAGTTTAAAATACAATCATGAAAAAAATCGGATCTGCCCGAAACCAAAAAATAACAGCCTACCGATCAAGTCTAAGGGGATATAACTCTATGCAAAGGTTTTGCAGGGTGCAGCTAGTAGGATTATAAAAGCATCGACTCCGAGTGATAACCGAGAACTAGAAGTGGAGAATAGAGATTCTCAAATGTATTACAACCGCGGTCACTTTACATTTTTTGTTTATTTTTTAAATGGTTGGCGAAGACTTTTAAAATTAAATCTCATACTTCCCAGAAATATAGTTTCGAATTTGAACTAAGTGATCCCATAAAGATTCCATTAAACTGGTTTGAGGTTATTTATAGCAGTTGGTGGTCGTAAGCGGTTCTCAGAGCCCCAAGTAAGAGGCCCTCAACAACTTTGGAAGTGTCTGTTAATAGCCCCAAAAATACCATACACACAAACAATGAAAGTTGTGAGTTTATTGATGCGTGACGTCCAATGGATGCCTGCGGCTGGGTGTAAAAGATCATGGAAATTAGTTTGTGACAGTTAAGAAAAGCTTTACAGGATATTTTACATTGATAACCAATAATTAGATAGTTGCTTAATTCAATTTTACATTGATAATCAATTACTAGATAGTTACCGTACTTAATTCAATTTTACGTTGATAATCAATTACTAGATAGTTGCTTAATTCAATTTTACATTGATAATCAATAACAAGATAGCTGCTTAATTCAATTTTACATTGATAATCAATTACTAGATAGTTGCTTAATTCAATTTTACGTTGATAATCAATTACTAGATAGTTGCTTAATTCAATTTTACGTTCATAATCAATAACAAGATAGCTGCTTAATTCAATTTTACATTGATAATCAATTACTAGATAGTTGGTTAATTCAATTTTACATTGATAATCAATTACAAGATAGTTGCTTAATTCAATTTTACGTTGATAATCAATTACTAGATAGTTGCTTAATTCAATTTTACATTGATCATTAATACCTAGTTAGTTGCTAAATTTGATATTACATTAATAATAATTGCCTTGTAAGTTGCTAATTTTGATGTTATATTGATAATTATTACTAGATGGTTTCACAGTTTAATTTTATATTGATAATTATTATTATATAGTTTCTCGGTGAAATTTTACTTTGATAATTATTATTATATAGTTTCTCGGTGAAATTTTACTTTGATAATTATTAATAGTTAGTTTCTCAGTTTAATTTTACATTGATAATGATTACTAGATAGTTGCTTAACATAATATTGGGAGGGGGGGGAAGAGTGTGTTTGTTTCACATAAGCTAAATGTTTCTCCAAAGTTATCTGTCAACCATTTCAGTTGACAGTTGCTGTATTCTGACTGTGGTGATAAACCACCTGCCCAGCTCTATCTGGAGTGAGTAGACACACCTAGCGGGGTGCCGGGGTGTGTCATCAGTGATAACAGGGAGACACACTGAGCGCAATACAAACTTCCAGCCGTGGACAACATGTAAACACAGGCGTGAAAACGTTCGCACCGCATGACAGCTGGTGGTGCATTGATAATAATATTGATACATTGAAACAAT
This sequence comes from Bulinus truncatus, assembly GCA_021962125.1. Lineage (NCBI taxonomy): Eukaryota > Metazoa > Mollusca > Gastropoda > Planorbidae > Bulinus > Bulinus truncatus. Next base: position 326,230 of record JAGDYQ010000163.1, on the reverse strand, counting down.
TGTATTGTGTTGATAACACGTTGATACGCCACGGGACCGTGTACACACCGCACCATTTGAATGGATTACCTGCCACAAGGCAGAGCACAAACTTTCCGCTTGTTGGGTTTTGTGTGAAATGGGGTACCTACTAATCGGCCCGGAATACAATGCTGTATTATTCTTTATGAACGCAGGCTAAATGGCAGCCCATGAACAAATCCACAAATATACCTGGCTGTTCAAACATGAACTTTATATATCATTTGAAATAATAATAATGTTTACGTTTGTTTGAATAGATTAAAGCATGGTTCATTCGCAAGATTAGAAATAAAATAATCTTGTTTAATGTGTTACTTTACAAAAAAATACTTAGGCCTGTTTTCATTGCCCATATAAATAACCAAAAAAAAAACAACAAATAATTTGATTATCTGATTAAAACAACAGGGCTTCTAGAATTATGAAAAACTATGGAGTCCATTGTGGGTGCATGCACCAGTGTGAAAACGAAGTGAGGCTCATCACTTACTATGTACATTTTGTAATGATATTTATCAATTAACAGTATACAATGTGTAATGATATTCAACACTTAACATCGTGCATTTTTTAATGATATTGGTATTCATCACTTTGCAATATATATATATATAACAAAATTTCTGCAGAGCCGGGGATAAATGTCTATGGTTCCATCCCCGGCAGGGATATAATAGCTAAAGCAGATCCGGGAATGACAGTTCTCAGTGCCCGGTGGTAAATCGAGCCCTGTACAATACTTAATGATATTCATTACTGTATAATACATATTTTGAAAATCAGCCGAACGTAACTAACAATAGAAGTTTTGTAACGATATTTGTAGCTTTACAATATACATTTTGTAAAGATATTTGTAACATTTGATGTAGCCTACATTTAGTATTCTTATAGTGCAAAATTCATTAGCGCAAACAATATCTATAATGTGTCTTAACAATGTAATTATAATGATATATATATATATCTAGACATGTTAGCTGTACATTTGTTATTAAAAAGTTGATTGTGTTTTATTGATATTTAGGAATGTGTATTATGGCATACAACCTTAAAGGACATATACATTGAATGATGCTCTAGACAATATTAAAATAACAACAGCTGTCGATTGTGACTCCATTCTTTATTATCTTGATATATTAAAGATGAAACATGTATTGCCTTGAGAATAATCACAATCACAATGTACACACTTGAATCTTTTATCCAGTCACGTTATGACGCTTGCAATTTATTACTATAATGTATTTGGCCATGCTAGACTGCTAATTACCATGGCGACAAGTTATGACATTAAAACGTAATTAAATTGTTACTAACTTCACTACCTCACCTTATTAATTGTGTTAGATAGTAAGGAAACGAAGAGAAGACACAAACTTAAACATACAAACATTACTGACAACTATTTTGCATTACAACATTTTTTGGCCTTGACCAGAGGCGAGTGGGAATTTAAAAAGCCCAAGACAAACAGTGGTACGGCAGGCCTTGTTACTACTATGCTGTTAAAACATCAGCGAGCTCTACGTGCACAGATTATACAAATGAAACATAATGCACTGTTTGTATTTATGTTATGCACATATTTATCATTTCACACAACATGAACCCCATTTTAACATATTTTATTGCTGCCAATATTTCTTACATCTTTATCTTTCTAACAGAAGACCCATGTCCAAATGCTCGTCACTTCGTCTGGGGCCGGAAAACATTCAGAACGGCGGGCCACAATGAGTCGGACTGGTCGGACCACGGCCGCCTTGACCTATGCATAGTGTAGAAGGCCGTGGTTGGACCAAGAGCAGACGGACGAAGTGTTATGTATGAAATGTCGTGAGTTAAATGTACACGTCATTGATGTGAAACGGAGAGGACCAGAGCACGGACCGGCTCAAACAGATTTAATGGCCGTACTTGGCCCACGGGACATGTCCTAGGCCGCCACGTCCAGGGCTTGAATCAATCAAATTAATTTAATAATTCATGTCATACACACGAGAAAACAAAGAGAACAGCAACCGTTACCTAGAAGGAACGAATTCTCTCAATGTCTGTCTATATAACATTCAGAAAACCGGTATTTCCTACAGCCACACACAATAATTAATTCACAGTGAATCTCTATCTATACAACATTCAGAAAACCGGTATTTCCTACAGCCACACACAATAATTCACAGTGAATGTCAGCCTGTGATCTCTCTGAGTTGTGCCTGGGGCACAGAGGCGTAGCGAGGGGTGGGCAAGGGGGGGCATCATGCCCCGGGTGCTACTCACAATGGGGCGCAATGGAGTCTCTGACCTAATGCCCGCTGCCCCTAGAACCACCCAGTAGTCATTGCAATGTGTCCGCCACTAAGAGACTCAGTACTCATATAGCGGGCTACTCATTCAACTAATGCGTTCATATCAAGAATATTACGATTCTCTGGAATCGAAAATAGCAGAACTTTTTTGGGTTTCAGAATCGCATATTGCTTGTTTATTTTACAAAATGTCCTATTTGCTCAATGACAGACGGGTGGCCGTGCGATGTAGAGCGCTCGACTGTCGACATGTAGGTCCGGGTTTAATCTCTTGGATTTTTTTTTATCAAGTCCTGGTAAAAGTCTCAAAGAATTCAATAACGTATTACTAGTGAATGTATTCAATAAAGTATTACTTAAAACGTTCCATAAAGTATTATGTTATGTTATTACGTAAAGTATAACATAGCGTATTACTTAAAGCATTACAAAATGTATGGTATAAAGTAAATCGCTAGCAGGCATCCAAACGGAATAAGTTTGTATATAAGAATTATTACCTTTAGATATGTGTTCTTCAATCTGTAACTATTATATTTTTTTACTTAAAAAAGATCTAATGAGACATTTTTTGTTGTGCACGTTTTCATCTCCATCAAAGTGGATAGTGCAATGGCCATGGAGGAACCATGGGAGACATTGAACTTTCATTTTATAGTAATAATTTATCAATAAAAGGATTTGGTCTGACTTGTGTAAATATTGAACATATTTAAATGTAACAATAAGTAATGTTGACTTATTTATTTTCATTGACTGATAAATGAAATCAGAGGTAAATTTCAGGAATGAACTTGTGTTGTAGTTCTATGCACTAATTTATATCTATTGCTGTTGTATTTACTAATTTACATATATTGCTGTTGTGTGTACTAATTTATATCTATTGCTATTGTATCTGTTTGCAACATGTTACGATTTTTCATTGTTCAGACAATCACGTCATCTATCACAGACACACATGTACACACATGTACACATTCATATAAAACAGTTCATGAAGTACACTTATTCCTAACTCACAGTTAGACTGTGCATGCATTATTTTTTCAGACGGACATAAGTGGACACATTTCTGCCAAAAAATAAATATATAATATAAACAAATAAATATATAATATAAACAAATAAATATATAATATAAACAAATAAATATATAATATAAACAAATAAATATATAATATAAACAAATAAATATATAATCTGTAAATTCTATCAACTCCCATCCTGCCCAGGTATATCATATCTTAGATAGGTAATATCGTCTGTGATTTATGTATGGATTCATTTGTATGTTGATTTATGCCAAGTCTGGAACTATCTATGTGAGAATATGATCTGTATACAAGGAAACGTCTTTTGCGTGGAATTCCCATTTTTTTTGTCTCTCCATCTGAATATGAGTCTCTCCACTGATTCACTTTTCTCTGTATCGCATTTTTTTTTAGTTTTCATCATTGGGTCGGATCTTATTTATTGTTGTGTACATATGTCTGAACATACTGTGTATACAAAGAGCATTCACGTACAAAGTGTGGACTTCATACTGGGTCTACACTATAATATTCAGTCAACTGGTCAAGGAAACAATACAGTACAGTCCATTGGTCGTGGAAACAATACATCACAGTCAATTGGTCAAGGAAACAATACAGTACAGTCCATTGGTCAAGGAAACAATACAGTACAGTCCGTTGGTCAAGGAAACAATACAGTACAGTCCGTTGGTCAAGGAAACAATACAGTACAGTCCATTGGTCAAGGAAACAATACAGTACAGTCCGTTGGTCAAGGAAACAATACAGTACAGTCCATTGGTCGTGGAAACAGTACAGTACAGTCCATTGGTCGTGGAAACAATACAGTACAGTCAATTGGTCAAGGAAACAATACAGTACCGTCAACTAGTCAAGAAAACAGGATGGTCTATTCGTTAGGACCGGTACACTATAGTCAAGTAAACAGTTCCAGAATACAAAAAATTTTCTGTAAAAACAAACAAAAGGTCTAATGCATGTTGAGTAATATTAGTAGAAAAGGTCATTAGTAACTATTACAGCGGAGACTAACACCATAGACTTCGCGTAACACTCGGACCTGATTGAAATGATAAATACACCAGAGACACGGAGATATATTAACAAACATAATCAACTCTGTATGTAGAGCGTGTGAACAACAAACTACACACAGTAGCACAACATTTAGTAAACTTATAACTACACACAGTAGCACAACATTTAGTAAACGTATGACTATTTTCGCACTAACGTATATATTTTTTAAATTTAAAAACAAAAAGTACAAAAAGTCTAAAATCTGGAATCATTGTTAGATTTTTTTTAAATGATTTAATTTCAGAAATAAACAAAATATAACTATTAAATCTAATATGCTAACTGTACTTAATTAGTGACACCTATATTGAAATATGGGCGTGGATAAACGGAACTTATAACTAAAATATTCTATTTCGTTTGGTGAATTGTAGAATAAGAAAGAAAAACCTAAGAAAATAAGAGGCATTGTGTAATATGAGTATTGTAGGAAGCAATGTCATAATCAAATAGCTACTTATATACATAACACTACCTTTTTTTTTTAGTTTTTGCATTTAACTGCCTTATAACTAATCGCATGTTAATATTCATCTCTATATGTTATTCTATAATAATGTTACTTACGTTAGAGTTATTTTATATCCAATCTGTGCCTACAACTTTCATTTTCACACTTCAGCTTCAACTCAAGTTGTTTTTTTTTATGCTACCAGAAAATTTGTGTCGTTTTATTTTGTTAATTTTATTTCGTGAAAGGGGAGAGAAGTCGAAGTAAAAAAAAAAATATCCAGCAGACGTGAATCCTAGATCGAGGTCTACAAGACAAGGTAAAGCCTCGCTACGCATCCACTGAAAAAAAAAACGCCCCCCAAATCGTCTCGTTGCTTCCGCGGGTTTTTTTTTCCCCCTCCAGGTTTTCCTACTGCTAGACTCTGTACCACCGCCACTACCGACGACAAACGGACAATCCCGACAAGCCCCGGAGACCGACGAAGGACCGAAGTGAAAAGTTACCTGATTGGTTGAAATGGACCCCTAGCGGTGCCGGCTTAGTAAATAACTTCTCCCTTCGCGTGTTTTCCCCTATACATAATTTTTTCACCCTCAATTTTTTCATTCGAACGGTTTCTTCGTCTTCTCTGATTACTCTCTCTCTCTCTCTCTCTCTCTCTCTCTCTCTCTCTCTCCCTCTCTCCCTTCCTAGCTCCACACACTTGCAATGTGAAAAAAAAAAGTTTTCGCTCGGGTGTTTTCTCGCTTGTTTTTGTTAGCATTTTACCTGGCCGACCGAACAATGAGTTGAGAAATTGGAGAATATTGAGAAATTAACAAGAAAAATAATACAATAGAATGAATTTCTGGCAATCACACACATAGTCTCCGAACATGTGTATGTGTTTAGTTATTATAATTTGTGAGTTATTAAAATCCACGGCTTTTTTTGTATTGCTTTCATTTATGTATGTATGCATATACGTATCTATCTATCTATCTATCTATCTATCTATCTATCTATCTATCTATCTATCTATCTATCTATCTATCTATCTATCTATCTATCTATCTATCTATCTATCTATCTATCTATCTATCTATCTATCTATCTATCTATCTATCTATCTATCTATCTATCTATCTACATATTTTTTTATCTATGTATCTTTGTATCTATCTATCCATCCATCCATCCATCGTTCTAATCTATCTATTTTTTATCTATCTATCTATATATCTATCTATATATCTTTTTATATGTCTGTGGGTTTGTCTTTGTGAATATCTGTGTGACTATGTATCTTTTTTTATGTATATGTGTCTCTCCATATGCCTACAAAATCCTGAATAAAAAGTCAAACGAATTTAATTGCCTGTCAAAATCTGAAACACACATGAAGTTTTATTGCAGTAAAAGTCATAACATCTGACCCCCCACCCACACCAGTCCGTGGGCCGAACGACTAAATAGATCAAACCGCACACTGTGTCCGCTGATAAAGGCCGCTACTTCTCTTCGTCACAAGACAGAGACAGGCAGTTCGTGGGGTGGGTGGAGGGGGGGGAGGGTGGCAAGATAGCAGGGACGAGGCGACATCACCTCCAGCGGTAAAAGACATAAAGTTGAAAAAAGAAAATTTGGTTTGAATGAAAATTCATGTAAATACATAATAATAACTTGAACAAAGAAATGGGAATCCATTCACTGGTGTATCCGTTCACATAAGCCCAGGTTCCTACAGAGACGGCAGAACATTTTTTGTGAGATTTGGTTCTTAGCGCCAACAACGATAACGGCGAAAAATAACGTTGATGTTTTACCCAAATAGATCGAAATAACGTTGAAATGTCACCCAAATAGATCAAAATAACGTTGAAATGTCACCCAAATAGATCAAAATAACGTTGAAATGTCACCCAAATAGATCGAAATAACGTTGAAATGTCACCCAAATAGATCGAAATAACGTTGAAATGTCACCCAAATAGATCGAAATAACGTTGAAATGTCACCCAAATAGATCGAAATAACGTTGAAATGTCACCCAAATAGATCAAAATAACGTTGAAATGTCACCCAAATAGATCGAAATAACGTTGAAATGTCACCCAAATAGATCAAAATAACGTTGAAATGTCACCCAAATAGATCAAAATAACGTTGAAATGTCACCCAAATAGATCAAAATAACGTTGAAATGTCACCCAAATAGATCGAAATAACGTTGAAATGTCACCCAAATAGATCAAAATGACGTTGAAATGTCACCCAAATAGATCAAAATGGCGTTGAAATGTCACCCAAATAGATCAAAATGACGTTGAAATGTCACCCAAATAAATCAAAATAACGTTGAAATGTCACCCAAATAGATCAAAATAACGTTGAAATGTCACCCAAATAGATCAAAATAACGTTGAAATGTCACCCAAATAGATCAAAATAACGTTGAAATGTCACCCAAATAGATCAAAATAACGTTGAAATGTCACCCAAATAGATCAAAATAACGTTGAAATGTCACCGAAATAGATCAAAATATCGTTGAAATGTCACCCAAATAGATCAAAATAACGTTGAAATGTCACCCAAATGGATCAAAATAACGTTGAAATGTCACCCAAATAGATCAAAATAACGTTGAAATGTCACCCAAATAGATCAAAATAACGTTGAAATGTCACCCAAATAGATCAAAATAACGTTGAAATGTCATCCAAATAGATCAAAATTCCGTGTCAACACGGACATATCTGGCAACTGACCAGCTGGGGGTAGTGTAAGGTGCCAGATTGGTTCCCGGGCCCCAGTGTGATGTTTAAATGATCCTGGTAACTGATTGAGGTCTCAGACTTGATGTTGATTGGTCGGGTCGTTCAAGCCATTGGCTGTTCCGTGTCTTATTGAGGTACTAGTAGATAACAGTTGAACACAGATACTGGGGTAAATATCTGTACAGGTACTTAATAGTAGCACGAAGATACTTGTGCAGATAAATGATAATCCCGGGACTCACCCAGGCTCGTACTAGGGTCCTTCCGATTAGCAGTCGCGCTCCCTACCTTAATGTTGTGATCAGTGTAGTAATGTATTTTGAAGCTGTTAATGTTCATTATTGCTAGCATGTCTAATTTAAAAGTCATTATGCGATGCTTATTTTGCAATTAAATGTTTCACAACAAACATTTACTAACGATTTTAAAACAAAGATCTACCAACTATTTCAAAACAAAGATCTACCAACTATTTCAAAACAAAGATCTACCAACGATTTCAAAATTTTGACTATTCATTTGTTGTTTCTTTATTTTATCTTTTATTGTATTGATGAAGCTATATGGGATGTTTTAGCCGAACGCTAATACAATTTTAATGCCAACCTTTTAATTTTGTTTAAATTTTCATTTTCTTCTTCATAATTATTTATATGACCAATCTCTCAAGCTCACCACTGTCTCGTCCAACTCTCACCACTGTCTCTTCCAACTCTTACCACTGTCTTGTCCAACTCTTACCACAGTCTCTTCCAACTCTCACCACTGTCTCGTCCAACTCTTACCACTGTCTCGTCTAACTCTCACCACAGTCTCTTCCAACTCTCACCAGTCTCTTCCAACTCTTACCACTGTCTCGTCCAACTCTCACCACAGTCGCTTCCAACTCTTACCACTGTCTCGTCCAACTCTCATCACTGTCTCTTCCAACTCTCATCACTGTCTCTTCCAACTCTCACCACTGTCTCGTCCAACTCTCACCACAGTCTCTTCCAACTCTTACTACTGTCTCTTCCAACTCTTACTACTGTCTCGTCCAACTCTTACCACTGTCTCGTCCAACTCTTACCACAGTCTCTTCCAACTCTTACCACTGTCTCGTCCAACTCTCACCACTGTCTCTTCCAACTCTTACCACTGTCTCTTCCAACTCTTACCACTGTCTCGTCCAACTCTTACCACTGTCTCTTCCTACTCTTACCACTGTCTCGTCCAACTCTTACTACTGTCTCTTCCAACTCTCACCACTGTCTCGTCCAACTCTTACCACTGTCTCGTCCAACTCTCACCACTGTCTCGTCCAACTCTTACCACTGTCTCTTCCAACTCTCACCACAGTCTCTTCCAACTCTTACTACTGTCTCGTCCAACTCTTACCACTGTCTCTTCCAACTCTTATCACTGTCTCGTCCAGCTCTTACTACTGTCTCTTCCAACTCTCACCACTGTCTCGTCCAACTCTCACCACTGTCTCGTCCAACTCTTACTACTGTCTCTTCCAACTCTCACCACTGTCTCGTCCAACTCTTACCGATGTCTCGTCCAACTCTCACGACTGTCTCGTCCAACTCTTACCACTGTCTCGTCCAACTCTCACCACAGTCTCCTCCAACTCTTACTACTGTCTCGTCCAACTCTTACCACTGTCTCTTCCAACTCTTACCACTGTCTCGTCCAACTCTTACTACTGTCTCTTCCAACTCTCACCACTGTCTCGTCCAACTCTTACCACTGTCTCGTCCAGCTCTTACTACTGTCTCTTCCAACTCTCACCACTGTCTCGTCCAACTCTCACCACTGTCTCTTCCAACTCTCACCACTGTCTCGTCCAACTCTCACCACTGTCTCTTCTAACTCTTACCACTGTCTCTTCCAACTCTTACTACTGTCTCGTCCAACTCTCACCACTGTCTCGTCCAACTCTCACCACAGTCTCTTCCAACTCTTACTACTGTCTCGTCCAACTCTTACTACTGTCTCTTCCAACTCTCACCACTGTCTCGTCCAACTCTTACCGATGTCTCGTCCAACTCTCACCACTGTCTCGTCCAACTCTTACCACTGTCTCGTCCAACTCTCACCACAGTCTCTTCCAACTCTTACTACTGTCTCGTCCAACTCTTACCACTGTCTCTTCCAACTCTTACCAGTGTCTCGTCCAGCTCTCACCACAGTCTCTTCCAACTTTTACCACTGTCTCGTCCAACTCTCACCACTGTCTCTTCCAACTCTTACCACTGTCTCTTCCAACTCTTACTACTGTCTCGTCCAACTCTTACCACTGTCTCGTCCAACTCTCACCACAGTCTCTTCCAACTCTTACCACTGTCTCGTCCAACTCTTACCACTGTCTCGTTCAACTCTTACTACTGTCTCTTCCAACTCTCATTACTGTCTCGTCCAACTCTTACCACTGTCTCGTTCAACTCTCACTACTGTCTCGTCCAACTCTTACCACTGTCTCGTCCAACTCTCACCACAGTCTCTTCCAACTCTCACCACAGTCTCTTCCAACTCTCATTACTGTCTCGTCCAACTCTTACCACTGTCTCGTTCAACTCTCACTACTGTCTCGTCCAACTCTTACCACTGTCTCGTCCAACTCTCACCACAGTCTCTTCCAACTCTCACCACAGTCTCTTCCAACTCTCACCACTGTCTCTTCCAACTCTTACTACTGTCTCGTCCAACTCTTACCACTGTCTCTTCCAACTCTTACCACTGTCTCGTCCAGCTCTTACCACTGTCTCTTCCAACTTTTACCACTGTCTCTTCCAACTCTTACTACTGTCTCGTCCAACTCTTACCACTGTCTCGTCCAACTCTCACCACAGTCTCTTCCAACTCTTACCACTGTCTCGTCCAACTCTCACCACAGTCTCTTCCAACTCTCACCACAGTCTCTTCCAACTCTCACCACTGTCTCTTCCAACTCTTACTACTGTCTCGTCCAACTCTTACCACTGTCTCTTCCAACTCTTACCACTGTCTCGTCCAGCTCTTACCACTGTCTCTTCCAACTCTTACCACTGTCTCGTCCAACTCTCACCACTTTCTCGTCAAACTCTCACCACTGTCTCTTCTAACTCTCACCACAGTCTCTTCCAACTCTTACCACTGTCTCGTCCAACTCTTACCACAGTCTCGTCCAACTCTTACCACTGTCTCGTCCAACTCTCACCACTGTCTCTTCCGACTCTCACCACAGTCTCTTCCAACTCTAATCCTTCATACTATCTAATTAGAATATCTCTGATTAGAATGTTAAGAGTCAGTGAAATTTTATTTACACCCCCCCTTTACTAAATTTAGCCATTAAAAGTTCCAGTTGGAGAGCCTTACTGACTCATGTCCGTGTTCAGCCCTGCACACACACACGTGGACACTGGCTAGTTTATGACCGCGGGATGTTTATGGCTATCTCTTCTGTTGGTCATTTTTACGACCTGTGGTGGCCCGAAACCTTCTGGGTGAACTTCTAATGACCAGACACATTTATGTTGACTGCACAAGTGACCGCCACATCAGTGTGGGGTCAATATCAGGGATTTCCGGAGCTGGAGTGTGGAGCAATATCAGTTCTTGGTACTTATTTTACTCGAGTACAGTAGAACGTATACTCGTACTTGCAACTAGGTAACTTTGTACTTATAAGGTTTTAAACTGCAATTAAATAAAAACAACTCGTTTACGTGTACTAGTACTTTTACCTTGTGAACTTGTTACTTGCATGGTCAGAACTGGAAACATCTCTGATAGATATACAAAAGACAGCAAGTTGGAGAGAGAAACGGACACTATATATATATATAAGAGATAGTGAGAGATGAACAGATATAAAGATCAATAGATAGGATACATAGGATCAGTGCCGGCTTTACCCCTGGGGTAAATAATGCGGTCGCTTAGGGTGGAACATTTCTGTTGGCAGTATTTAAAGATGATTAAAAAATGAATTGAACATATTTTTTAGTGAATTGGCACCAGCCTGTAAACCTGGACTTACACTCTTTTGTTTTTTTGTAACAATTTACAGTAGTTAGAGGGCTAAAGGTATCCCCATACGTCAATGATGATTCATTTATAGGCCTATAAATAAAATAGGGCTTTTTGCTTAAGGGGCTTCCGATACGTAGCAACACATCTGCCAGTAAGGCGTTATAGACAATATCAGTCGAGTGATTTACAAGACGATAATAAAACGGCCATGATTGTATTGAAATAAATCATATTAAAACCAGCCTGTCATTTCTTTGTTCAAAGTTATTGTAAATTAAATGACTCAGGCGGCCAATAGTCTGGCACTTACTCTGGATGAGATTAATAAACAAATACAGTTATTTATATACATATATACATATTTACATATCTATGATAGATAGATGGATAGATAGATAGTAAGATAGATAGATAGATAGATAGATGGATAGATAGATAGATAGTAATATAGATAGATAGATAGATATAGATAGATAGATAGATAGATAAATAGATAGATAGATAGATAGATAGATAAATAGATAGATAGATAGATAGATAGATAGATAAATAGATAGATAGATAGATAGATAGATAGATATAGATAGATAGATAGATAAATAGATAGATAAATAGATCGATAGATAGATAGATAGATAGATAGATAGATAGATAGATAGATAGATATAGATAGATAGATAGATATAGATAGATAGATAGATAGATAGATATAAATAGATAGATAGGTAGATAGATAGATAGATAGATAGATAGATAGATAGATAGATAAATAGATAGATAGATAGAAAGATAGATATAGATAGATAGATAGATAAATAGATAGATAGTAAGATAGATAGATAGATAGATAGATAGATAGATAGATAGATAGATAGATATAGATAGATAGATAGATAGATAGATAGATAGATAGATATAGATAGATAGATATAGATAGATAGATATAGATAGATAGATAGATAGATATAGATAGATAGATAGATAGATATAGATAGATAGATAGATAGATGATGATATATATATATAGCTAAACAATACATCACACTACCAGAACACAAAGGGAAGCACCCCCCCCCAATCCCGGGGACTAGTCTAACGTTTCACTTCAATTGTGGTCGAGATTCATTCACGTGGGTCCATTCTCTCATGTGAGGGGGGGGGGGTAGAGGAATCTCAAGAATAATTCCCCCCCCCCCAACCAATTTTTAAAACTGTGGTAATTGGCGACAATATTGTTTAATGTCATTTGCAATGTCTCAGTTGTGTAGTGGTGTCATTTGAAATTTATTTGTGGTATAGTGCTGTTATTTGAAATTTATTTGTGGTATAGTGGTGTCATTTGAAATTTGTTTGTGGTATAGTGGTGTCATTTGAAATTTATTTGTGGTATAGTGCTGTCATTTGAAATTTGTTTGTGGTATAGTGCTGTCATTTGAAATTTGTTTGTGGTATAGTGATGTCAAGATTGTTTTTAGAAAAGTCATTTGATTGAAAGTAAGCTAACTAAAAAAAAAAATTAAAAAAGTAAAAAATGTGAAAAAAATTAGGTTTTGTCTGGGGTCTTTGATGTTGATTTTTACTTGATTGTGTAGACGTTGTGGTAGAGTTGATTTTTACTTGATTGTGTAGACGTTGTGGTAGAGTTGATTTTTACTTGATTGTGTAGACGTTGTGGTAGAGTTGATTTTTACTTGATTGTGTAGACGTTGTGGTAGAGTTGATTTTTACTTGATTGTGTAGACGTTGTGGTAGAGTTGATTTTTACTTGATTGTGTAGACGTTGTGGTAGAGTTGATTTTTACTTGATTGTGTAGACGTTGTGGTAGAGTTGATTTTTACTTGATTGTGTAGACGTTGTGGTAGAGTTGATTTTTACTTGATTGTGTAGACGTTGTGGTAGAGTTGCGGTACCGTTGTGGCCTTCCACTCTTTCTGACTCTCAAACTAATACACAAGTCAATATTTGATGACCCAATATTTTATTATACAAAACATACATATTGCAAAAGCTGTCCTTTTCAACAATATAATAAAATATAACTATTAGTAGTAAAATGTGAACAGTCAAAAACTAGGGCAGCCAATAAAAAAAAACAAAACCGGAAGACAATTTCATTATATTTTCTTTTGAATTGAATATTATTACTAACACACTTACTGAGATAGTCCCGAGTTATTACAGACCATTACAATCAACGTCATTACCTGATTTGATACTTTAGGTCATTCTCACAATGAGGTCAAACCAGTGGTCAAACAAACTGACCAGCTAAATCATCTAACCGCAGTTCATTTTCTTCCCCCCCCCCGCCCTAAGGCTTGAAACTGGACACTTAGAGTTATTCAGTCACCTATTAAGTCGGGGGAGGGGATCATTGAAGTGAAAAGAAAATGTGCCCGGGGGGGGGGGTGAGAGTAGGGTATGTATATGTTTGGGGGCGGGGGGGTAGCAGTAGAACGCCCTGTCCCCACCTTGTCGTCCGGTAGAAGATTATGTATCGTAGGTGACGTCATGACCTGCATTATCTCTGCGTGTCTCACCTTCACGGCTACGACACTGTCTCGCGGGTCTATAGAGGGGTTGGGAAGAGGGTGTAAATGGGAACAACGGGGGCATTTGACTATCTCGGGATATCTCTCTGACGTAACAGGTCAAATGACACCCGCCCCCCCCCAGCCTCCTTCATCTCCTCCCCTCCCTCTCCCAAGCTACGAGTCATTACCTCTCTGCGTGCCGTTCTTTGATTGTTCAGACCTCACCGAGTTTTATACTTTCAGATAGTTTTAGACCTCACAGGGTTAAATTCAAATCTATGAGAAGGGCGGATGGTGGAGGGGGAGTGGGGTCGATGTATGTGTGAGTGGGAGACCGAGGGAGGAGGTGTGTGTGTGTGTGTGTATGTGTGAGTGGGAGACCGAGGGAGGAGGTGTGTGTGTGTGTGTGTGTGTGTGAGTGGGAGACCGAGGGAGGAGGTGTGTGTGTGTGTGTATGTGTGAGTGGGAGACCGAGGGAGGAGGTGTGTGTGTGTGTGTATGTGTGTGAGTGGGAGACCGAGGGAGGAGGTGTGTGTGTGTGTGTATGTGTGTGAGTGGGAGACCGAGGGAGGAGGTGTGTGTGTGTGTGTATGTGTGTGAGTGGGAGACCGAGGGAGGAGGTGTGTGTGTGTGTGTATGTGTGAGTGGGAGACCGAGGGAGGAGGTGTGTGTGTGTGTGTGTATGTGTGAGTGGGAGACCGAGGGAGGAGGTGTGTGTGTGTGTATGTGTGAGTGGGAGACCGAGGGAGGAGGTGTGTGTGTGTGTGTATGTGTGAGTGGGAGACCGAGGGAGGAGGTGTGTGTGTGTGTATGTGTGAGTGGGAGACCGAGGGAGGAGGTGTGTGTGTGTGTGTATGTGTGAGTGGGAGACCGAGGGAGGAGGTGTGTGTGTGTGTGTGTATGTGTGTGAGTGGGAGACCGAGGGAGGAGGTGTGTGTGTGTGTGTGTGTATGTGTGAGTGGGAGACCGAGGGAGGAGGTGTGTGTGTGTGTGTGTGTGTATGTGTGAGTGGGAGACCGAGGGAGGAGGTGTGTGTGTGTGTGTGTATGTGTGAGTGGGAGACCGAGGGAGGAGGTGTGTGTGTGTGTGTGTGAGTGGGAGACCGAGGGAGGAGGTGTGTGTGTGTGTGTGTATGTGTGAGTGGGAGACCGAGGGAGGAGGTGTGTGTGTGTGTATGTGTGAGTGGGAGACCGAGGGAGGAGGTGTGTGTGTGTGTATGTGTGAGTGGGAGACCGAGGGAGGAGGTGTGTGTGTGTGTGTGTGTATGTGTGTGAGTGGGAGACCGAGGGAGGAGGTGTGTGTGTGTGTGTGTATGTGTGAGTGGGAGACCGAGGGAGGAGGTGTGTGTGTGTGTGTGTGTATGTGTGAGTGGGAGACCGAGGGAGGAGGTGTGTGTGTGTGTGTGTGTGTCTGTGTGAGTGGGAGACCGAGGGAGGAGGTGTGTGTGTGTGTGTGTGAGTGGGAGACCGAGGGAGGAGGTGTGTGTGTGTGTGTGTATGTGTGAGTGGGAGACCGAGGGAGGAGGTGTGTGTGTGTGTGAGTGGGAGACCGAGGGAGGAGGTGTGTGTGTGTGTGTGTATGTGTGAGTGGGAGACCGAGGGAGGAGGTGTGTGTGTATGTGTGAGTGGGAGACCGAGGGAGGAGGTGTGTGTGTGTGTGTGTATGTGTGAGTGGGAGACCGAGGGAGGAGGTGTGTGTGTGTGTGTATGTGTGAGTGGGAGACCGAGGGAGGAGGTGTGTGTGTGTGTATGTGTGAGTGGGAGACCGAGGGAGGAGGTGTGTGTGTGTGTATGTGTGAGTGGGAGACCGAGGGAGGAGGGTGTGTGTGTATGTGTGAGTGGGAGACCGAGGGAGGAGGTGTGTGTGTGTGTGTATGTGTGAGTGGGAGACCGAGGGAGGAGGTGTGTGTGTGTGTATGTGTGAGTGGGAGACCGAGGGAGGAGGTGTGTGTGTGTATGTGTGAGTGGGAGACCGAGGGAGGAGGTGTGTGTGTATGTGTGAGTGGGAGACCGAGGGAGGAGGTGTGTGTGTATGTGTGAGTGGGAGACCGAGGGAGGAGGTGTGTGTGTATGTGTGAGTGGGAGACCGAGGGAGGAGGTGTGTGTGTGTGTGTATGTGTGAGTGGGAGACCGAGGGAGGAGGTGTGTGTGTGTGTATGTGTGAGTGGGAGACCGAGGGAGGAGGTGTGTGTGTGTGTGTATGTGTGTGAGTGGGAGACCGAGGGAGGAGAGGTGTGTGTGTGTGTGTGTGTGTGTGTATGTGTGAGTGGGAGACCGAGGGAGGAGGTGTGTGTGTGTGTATGTGTGAGTGGGAGACCGAGGGAGGAGGGTGTGTGTGTGTGTGTGTGTGTGTATGTGTGAGTGGGAGACCGAGGGAGGAGGTGTGTGTGTGTGTGTGTGTGTGTGAGTGGGAGACCGAGGGAGGAGGTGTGTGTGTGTGTGTGTATGTGTGAGTGGGAGACAGAGGGAGGAGGTGTGTGTGTGTGTATGTGTGAGTGGGAGACAGAGGGAGGAGGTGTGTGTGTGTGTATGTGTGAGTGGGAGACCGAGGGAGGAGGTGTGTGTGTGTGTGTGAGTGGGAGACAGAGGGAGGAGGTGTGTGTGTGTGTATGTGTGAGTGGGAGACAGAGGGAGGAGGTGTGTGTGTGTATGTGTGAGTGGGAGACAGAGGGAGGAGGTGTGTGTGTGTGTGTGTGTATGTGTGAGTGGGAGACAGAGGGAGGAGGTGTGTGTGTGTGTATGTGTGAGTGGGAGACCGAGGGAGGAGGTGTGTGTGTGGGGGGGGGGGTGTGTGTATGTGTGAGTGGGAGACCGAGGGAGGAGGTGTGTGTGTGTGGGAGCCCGAGGGAGGAGGTGTGTGTGTGTGTGTGTGTGTATGTGTGAGTGGGAGACCGAGGGAGGAGGTGTGTGTGTGTGTATGTGTGAGTGGGAGACCGAGGGAGGAGGTGTGTGTGTGTGGGGGGGTGTGTGTATGTGTGAGTGGGAGACCGAGGGAGGAGGTGTGTGTGTGTGTGTGTGTGTGTGAGAGAGGCCGAGGGAGGAGGTGTGTGTGTGTGTGTGTGTATGTGTGTGGGCTCCGCTGGACCTTTTTATTTCACTTGCTATCAGATTGTTCTTGTAGCGCAGGATGTCAAAAGACTTTAAGGTAAATATGCCGTTCAGTTTTGTTCCAACACGTCCTCAGTGGGGAAATGGCGCCAACGACCTTGTTCAAAGTTTAATACCTGTGAGTTGAAGTAATTGGCTAAACTGGAAGCCAGTGTTAATCAAGCCACCAAGATAAGCCGTACACTGGCGCAGGCCCGTAGCCAGGTCAAAGTAAGCAGGGGGCACCAATACCCAGCAAGGGGGCCGTTTTTCTCATTTTAGTTACTTTTCTTTATTTTTTCCTCTTTTTCTTTTTTAAGCTGGGGGGGGGGCACTCCACACCTAGCGGGGTGGGGGGCACGGCCCCCAGTGTCCCCCCTTGGCTACAGGGCTGCACTGGCGTACATAATGCTTGGAAATGGGGTCTCAATTTTTTTTTCAAATTTCGTTTACAACCATCTTGCAACTTTCTCTAAAATTTCGTTTACAACCATCTTGCAACTTTCTCTAAAATTTCGTTTACAACCATCCTGCAACTTTCTCTAAAATTTCGTTTACAACCATCTTGCAACTTTCTCTAAAATTTCGTTTACATCCATCCTGCAACTTTCTCTAAAATTTCAACTATTTCCTCCCTCTTGAGCCAAGTCAATG
The DNA here is from genome assembly GCA_021962125.1 of Bulinus truncatus. NCBI lineage: Eukaryota > Metazoa > Mollusca > Gastropoda > Planorbidae > Bulinus > Bulinus truncatus. The sequence continues at coordinate 308,287 of JAGDYQ010000163.1, read as the reverse complement.
TCAATAAAACGGCGCACAGAAAGTATATTCAAACCTTGCAATATAATTATAGTATCCCTTAGACTGTTTTTATTAATTTTTTCGTTCAATGCTCCCAGCTTACAAAATTGTTCCTCTTCATTCTGAATAATAAATAAAAAAAAATGTATGCAAATAAAAACTGAGAAAATTAAGTCGTAAAATTGGTGAACTATGTCTCGAAAACATGGCTATTAAAAAAATGCAAAGAAAAGAAATCGTATTTTTTAATTCACCACGCAAGAAATGTGGCCAGATGCAGTACAATTGCTGGAATTATGGGATACTTAACACGAGGACTGAATTATATACTGTGCAAGTGTTGTGGGGACTGGATGGTAGTTGTTCGTTAATGAACTAATAGAAATACAAATATATCTGGTGTAGCCTTAGTTCATGGGAAATAAATGGCCACCGCTTACACAGTGGAAGTGACAAGACATTATATAGTGAACAACATGCTACAACCTTTCAATAAATGTAACATTCACCTGCAAATATCGTACATTGATAGTTTCATATTTTAACAGCTATTTCAGCTTTTGAAGTTTTTACAAAGATTCAAACAAATAGGAGTACTTTTGATGTGTACGAACCAAAGAAAGTCACACAACCTTCCAACCATGTCCACAAAAGAAAGTAGCACAACCTTCCAACCATGTCCACAAAAGAAAGTAGCACAACCTTACAACCATGTCCACAAAAGAAAGTAGCACAGCCTTACAACCATGTCCACAAATGAAAGTAGCACGACCTTACAACCATGTCCAGAAAAGAAAGTAGCACAACCTTACAACCATGTCCACAAAAGAAAGTAGCACAACCTTACAACCATGTCCACAAATGAAAGTAGCACAACCTTACAACCATGTCCACAAAAGAAAGTAGCACAACCTAAGAACCATGTCCACAAAAGAAAGTAGCACAACCTTACAACCATGTCCACAAAAGAAAAAAGCACAGCCTTACAACCATGCCCACAAATGAAAGTAGCACGACCTTACAACCATGTCCACAAATGAAAGTAGCACGACCTTACAACCATGTCCAGAAAAGAAAGTAGCACAACCTTACAACCATGTCCACAAAAGAAAGTAGCACAACCTTACAACCATGTCCACAAATGAAAGTAGCACAACCTTACAACCATGTCCACAAAAGAAAGTAGCACAACCTAAGAACCATGTCCACAAAAGAAAGTAGCACAACCTTACAACCATGTCCACAAAAGAAAAAAGCACAGCCTTACAACCATGCCCACAAATGAAAGTAGCACAACCTTACAACCATGTCCACAAAAGAAAGTAGCACAGCCTTACAACCATGTCCACAAAAGAAAGTAGCACAACCTTACAACCATGTCCAGAAAAAAAAGTAGCACAACCTTACAACCATGTCCTCAAAAGAAAGTAGCACAACCTTACAACCATGTCTACAAATGAAAGTAGCACAACCTTACAACCATGTCCACAAAAGAAAGTAGCACAACCTTACAACCATGTCCACAAATGAAAGTAGCACGACCTTACAACCATGTCCAGAAAAGAAAGTAGCACAACCTTACAACCATGTCCACAAAATAAAGTAGCACAGCCTTACAACCATGTCCACAAATGAAAGTAGCACGACCTTACAACCATGTCCAGAAAAGAAAGTAGCACAACCTTACAACCATGTCCACAAAAGAAAGTATCACAACCTTACAATAATGTCCACAAAAGAAAGTCTCACAACCTTACAATAATGTCCACAAAACTGGTACGTGTCATCAAAGAATGAAAAAAAAAATGAATATGTTATCCTAATGACTGTAATTACCTAGAAAGTTGAACAACTTTAACTATAACATTTATAGTTTTAAAACTTTTCTAGGAAAAAAAATAAAGAAATTCGAAACATCACTTACTAATATAAACATATGTATGTCTTTTATGTTTATGTTATTTCAAATATCTATCTAATCTATCTATCTATCTATCTATCTATCTATCTATCTATCTATCTATCTATCTATCTATCTATCTATCTATCTATCTATCTATCTATCTATCTATCTATCTATCTATCTATCTATCTATCTATCTATCTATCTATCTATCTATCTATCTATCTATCAATCAATCAATCAATCTTTCTATCTATCTATCTAAATATCTATCTATCTATCGATCTATCTATTTATCTAATCTATCGTAGGTCAGTCTGATCATCCGTATGTAAATTTTCTTAAAAGAATTTTGTAACAGATAATGATTCAAATAATTAATTTTCAAATGACTCGCCTCCAGCTAATTGTCCCATTGTTTGAGAAAAGCCACACAAGATCTGGACACAAGGAGGGTAGGGGGTGGTTGGTAACAACCGGTTAGACATCAGATGTTGGTTAACTTTTAAAATTTTGTTTCTGGTCCACTATTGTCCTGTTAGTCACGAGATTTACGGATAAAAAAGCCTGTACAATGGACTCGGCAGACAAGGCAGGTCAAGATGACCTAAGGATGACCATTGTGGAAGAGAGGTTGGAGGAAGAGGGGGGCGGCGGTGGTACTGTGATATTAGGTTTGGGACGTGCTGGATCACAAAAGCGTCTGACGAGCAAGAGTTCTAAAAACAATATTCTGAAAAGTGAAGCCAGACTGGTGGTTTTAACGAAAGTTTAAGCAGGCCCACCGACAGAAATTTCGGGTTCCTGGGCAGGGCTGTCACGGGCCCCCGTGCTAATAATAATAATATTTTCAAAATTTGATTGGCCAGCTCAGTCCGGGCCCCTATAACTCGCCGGGCCCGTGGGCATTTGCCCCCCCCTCTCCGCTCTCGGACATAAGCGGAATTTTCGCTTTAAAACTCTGTCATTTGTTACGGTTAGGGTTAAACATTTGTTAATGAATGATTTAATTTCGTTATATTTCACATAAAATCACATTTAAATAACATTTTTTTTTGTTGAATAAACTTTTCTTTCATGATAAAAAAATAGAATTCTCTTAAATGTAACATTTTCCTTAACCCTAAAATGGCCAAGAAAACGTCACGTGGTCCTCGGCCAGGTCAGGTTATTTTTATGTCCACTCCAAGAGAACCTTTATTGTCCTGGCAATCAACGTCCAAGATTCTATCATTGTAAATTGACATGTTTTATTGTACAAAGATATACAACAACTGAAATTAGTAGGGAAAACTATAAGGACGAGTAAAAAAAAAGAGTAAAGTAATGGGGGATAACTCTACAAATATTCGTTTTCAGTAGCTTTAGATGGGGTTACAGTTATTGAATTGAAACAGTGCTGGAAGTACATGTAGAGTCATTTTCAGCTTCGAGTTAATTTATTATGTTTAGTGTTCCTAGTGAAGTTTCATGTATACAATTAATGTAATAGTACAAGTATATGAGTAATGGTACTAACTAATAGTCCATAACATTTTTACATACCTACCTAAAGTTATGCTATTTTTTTATTATTATTTTAAAATACATCTTTCAATTGTTTCCTGGGGTACAGGCGGTAAAGCTGGTATAATGTTAAAGGTCATCGAATTTTGCATTGACCTTGAACTTGACTAATTCGCTTCGACATTTAACCTCAAGAGTAAATAAAAAAATAGGCGAACTTCTTCTTGAATAATGAGACTACACATTAAATATGCAGAACTGAAACTAATCAAATAATAGCGGTCTAAGGTCTGCGTTATATCGAAAGTACAGAATTAAGAATCTAACAGTATTCCAGATAAAATATTTATCTTGGCTTCTTGCCCAGTCTCGATTCGAAATTTCTTTTTTTTTTTTTAAATCTACAGTTTTAAAAATTTTCTTTGGTTTTTATAATGAAACGTAAATGTCTCATATATTAAAAAGTAACATATATCATTCAAATTTTGTTGTTTATATTACAAGAGAGGGCATTTTAAAATCGTCAAAACATAAACAATAGTAAATTCTCCGACAAATGTGTATAACTTCGTTCCTCGTAACTAATTTCATAAATAAAGTTCTTTTTAAAAGTCAATGTAATATAAAAAAAAGAAATTCTACATAATTTCTCTACAAATAAAGTTCTCAGCTGTCACATAATTTCATTTTTTCAAATAATTAGTGCATTGATTTATTTTTAAATTGCAAAATAAGATTATATTCTTAAGACTAACGAAAAGTGCAATTGTAAAATAATCGAGGAAATATTACATAATATAATAAATCTGACCGAAGATTGTGGTGGCTGAATCGTTCAGTTTTTTTTTTAAGTTGGCTACACAGGTTCGATTCCTCGCACGGTTATTATTATTATTATTATTTGTTTTGAAATTTATCCTTTTGCTTTTTTTTTAAATAAAAGTAACAACAACTAATTAGATCTCTTTGACAAATTTTGTAAACTTTTTATTTTTTTTTTTAAATTGAAATAATTTATCCTTAAGGTTGATGCAAGGAAAAGAAACAACTAATTAGATTTTTTAATTTCGTTCGTAACTTAAAAAAAAAAAACCAAAATTCTTTTAAAATGTGTATCAAAGCTGAACAATACAGTATCTCTATACCAATAAATACACGACCATAACGAGTTAGTTTTAGAGTTTTAGTAAGTTTGGCTGTGTATGCTACTTGCAGTTGTGTGATTGTGGTTGGCTGTGTACACTAAGTGCTGAAGTGTGTGTGTACAATTTTTTTTTCATGAAATGGCGAACTATTTAAATTACAATTGTAATATTTTATTTTAAGAAGTAACTTTTGTAATACAAATTTAAATAAGCTAAATTATTGTTCTCATCTTTAAGAAAGTTATTCCTAATTAATTGACCTTTGATTATTAAGTCTAAGTGTGACGCAATTTATTTTTGTATTTGTTAAAAAAATAAATTATGTTTTTTGTGTTTCTTTTACTTAATTAATAGCTCTCTCTTTTTTCCTGTCTCTTTTTCTGTCGATCTCTCTCATCTCTCTTTCTATCTCTCTCTCTCTCTCTCTCTCTCTCTCTCTCCCTCTCTCTCTCTCTTTGCGAAGATAGTTCTATTGGTTAATAATTTTTACGTATTTTCGGTTATAAAACTATTTAATGAATTCCCGATATCTTTCGTCGCGGTGCTAATTTCGTGGTACAACCAGGAAGTAAATTGTTTCAAAAGTCGATTTTTTTGCAGTAAGATGTTATAAATCCTTATTTTTTACCAAATATATTCTTACTGTAATAATTGTGCACAAGAAACCAAATCGTGTCTTAATATGTCATCCTGTTTAGTATATTCTTACTGTAATACTTGTGCTCAAGAAACCAAATCGTGTCTTAATATGTCATCCTGTTTAATATATTCTTACTGTAATAATTGTGCACAAGAAACCAAATCGTATCTTAATATGTCATCCTGTTTAATATATTCTTACTGTAATACTTGTGCTCAAGAAACCAAATCGTGTCTTAATATGTCATCCTGTTTACTGTTTATTTCGATGTTTAGTAAACATTTTATCTAAACGGATCGTGACATTCCAGCGATCGTATTTCCCCACCTAGTCATTAATTGTTTACAGTAACAAAATGAGTGGGGGGGGGGCAGCGAATGACGGTAAGCTGTTCCCCTTTAATCCGAGTACTGATTAAACGTCTAACCATTTACCAATAAACATTCAGTTTTAATATTTTTTTTTTTGCAATAATAAGTCGTACATATAATATATTCAAAAATTAATTGTATCTTTTTCTTATTTTATACGCCTAATATTTTTAATCATCTGGGTTTTTTTTTTAATGTTTGATTTTCAACATCCGGGTTAGTCGGTTACTGTCAAGTAATACATTGGGCTACTTTTCTTTTTCTTCAAAAGGGGTTAAGTATACATTTTACATTTGAAACTATGCTTAGATGATCGTATGAAACTCTCAGTAGGAAATATTTTGAGGTGTTTTTTTTTAAAGCGTTTAAATAAATATATTTTCATTATAATATTAATGTTTATTAAAATATATATGTTTGTTAAAAGTATAATTGTCTAAATTATAATTATCTTTAGCAATGTAATGGCGACACAATGCATCATAAAATAATGCACGTACATACATTTATTCTCCAGAATGGATTCACCGTGTTCAAGCACAACCAGACATGTTAATGCAATACAGGTAGATTGAATTTAATTTGTACACACATAACTGATCAAAGTCTTTAATGTCATATGTATTTTAAAATACTAGTTTTTGATAATTCATCCAAATTGAAAGATTTTACCCCGATTACATAATTATTATTGGAGACAAAGCTTTCGATTTGTTTACATATCTGCAATTAATATAGGTGAATTCTACCGTAATTGACGTAACATTAGGAAAACAATTTAGCCTTTTGAAATTAAACAAACACATTTCCTTTTAATAAGAGACTTTTTAAAACCAGTTTTATTAAATATAAGTTTGAATTAATGTTTAATGCAAAAGTTTAGCAGTTTAACGCTAATCATTTCCAAGATAATATTACATAATGTTTTCGTAACTCAGAAACTTTTTTCTACCCAGTTTAAAAAGAAACAAAGTCCAAACCAAAGTTTTAATAAAATGAAAATTAACCTGGTTAAAATAAAGCAAATGAATTATTTCTTATGTTTGGAAATTCATTTATTTTTAAATTTTCTAAATGTTTCTTTGATTTCACTCAAAACATGAACTTTGAAACCATCTATTCCTTCCAGTGTAATAGGACCGAAAAATATTATGCTTTTGGTCAATTGAAAAAATACTTCAGAGTTTTTTGTTATCTGATGCAAAAATTTAATATCACAGAAACCCAACTTGCCTTTTATTTCAATACTCTGCCAACATAGAATCTTGTTACAAAATCAACAGCATAATAATTTCTATTTCTGTTACAACAGGTAGTTTGTAGTTTTAAAATTTAGTGTGTTTTCTGCTATAAATGTACGGATCATCACTGTTAATTGGCTCGCATTATCTTCAATGGCTTTTTCAAAAGAAGATTTTATTGTTTTTTTCATACTGTGAAGACCATTTTAATATGACATTTCTGAGCTTGCTTTTTCCCTTTAAATTCTGTCATCCAGCTTTCAACATATGTTTTAGTATCTGAACATCTATTTCATTCACTCAAATAGCAGTTCAAGTACGGTACACAAACTGAATTTTTAATAAAATTATTTGGTCATGGCAAATCAGGCTGCAACTTTGAACCTCTTAGTAACAGCATTTAAGAGTTTACATCAGGGACTCAGGTGTCGGCATTCCATCAACCGCCGTCACCGACACTGGTGTCGGTTTTCTAAAAGCCGCCGACACCGACAGCGACACGAAGAGGGGGGGGGGGCGGCGAAGGGAAATAGTTGTGCATTTATTTTCCCTGCATATATCTCATACTATATATAAAGATACACGTCTAATTGTATATTTATACTTTTTTTTGCTATCGATATTTAAAAAAAAAAATTAATGTATACTTTCAATAAACAATATATACTTTTTCTGGTTAAATATATTGCGATATAGTGAAGTATGTTTGTTTAATATATATTTACTTATAATCACAAGATGAAAAAATGTTTCAATAAGCATTTATTGAATGCAGTACGTGGAGAAAAAATAAGAAAATATACACACATATTAAAATGTGTTTATTTTAATAATTATGTACAGGGCGCCGAAATAGTGATCTTGAAAACAATGTTCAGCTTCTAAACCAGACAAGGGCAATCTACGTTTTGATTTGACCTGCAGTACACTCCCCTTTTTTCATTTACATTGATAACATTTACATTTATGTTAGCTCACATAAAGTATTATAAACACCCCAGTGATCTTCTCTTGGTCCAGCCCTTCAATCAAATTTAAGAACCTATTGTGGTTCATCAGTAGTTATAAATTTACATCCCTGATCTGCTATTTTGCAGCATGTCCATTACGATGAAAAAAAAGTTATCAGCTGTACATGTAACATTGAAAGGTCACGAAAAAACACTAGATATGGACATCAAATTAGCTGCAGTGAAAACATTGAATTAACAAAAGTGTATACTCTACTTCAAGACATGCCACAGTATGCGGGATGTTATTTTTATAGTAAACTTGACGCGACCAATTCGCTACTTTTAATAAGTTCTCATTTATGTGTAGGCTTATGCTCAACTATTGGTCAAGATTATTATTAACGATTGACTGTCAGCAAGTCACTGCAAAATACAGATATACCCAACAACACTAGAGCAATGATGCTTGAAAGTTTATAAGTGGCCATTCAGACATTCAGAGAATGCAGAATGCTGAAATAAAATCACGGCAAGGCTACAGACAATGATAAAAGATGGTTGTTCCAGACCTATTTTTAGAGAAGAGACAGACGTATGAAGACACTGCATACTTAACAGTTAAACGAGGAAGGAATCATTATTATACACCCGAATTAAACCAAAAATATATAGTGAAAAATGTTATCTATTGTAAAAAAAAACTCACACATGGCGGCTCAACAGCTCCAGCTACGGACTGGGCTTTTATGTAGTGCCATTGGGACTTAGATTGGTAATGTTTCAGTCTGACTGAGAGAAATTAAGCTGTGAAGAGTGTTAGTTGTGAGTTAATTTTGATTGTTTAAACATTTGAGCAGGTCATTCGTTGAGATTCTTAAAGATTTGAATAGGTTTGTGTGTAATCTTTCTCCAACATGGATATTGATAGAGAGATGCAAACTAAACTTTTCTTAGGATTTGTACGATATGTATAGGACTAAATGGGAAAACTTTGATTTACCTATTTTCAGATCAGGATATTTGTTTTTAAATTGCTTATAAACTTCCATAACACTCATTGTAAGAATTTTTTTTTATATCTTCTCTTTTATATTATTTTTGACCACAATTACAAAGCCTTTAGATTCGGGCATTTGATGGGGTATGATATTAGCATTATAAAAACTTACAAATCTTCTAGAGCAGATATATCAGCTTTTTGTTTTAGTTTTTTCATCAGCCACTGTTTGGAATAGCTGATTTGACTTTTCTAATTGCTTTGCGAAGTAAATGTGGTGTTTTAAAATCTTTGGTTGGTGTTTCTTTATTGCTGCAAATAATATTTTGACCACAAAACTTCAACATTCTAGATTTTCTCATCCTTAGTTTACTGTTTTCTCTTTCAATCTTTTTTCTCGACAAATTCCATTTTTGTCGCGAGGCTTTTTGTTGAATTCTGTTCTTTTCTCGACATTCTTGAAATTTTTCTGCATTCATTCTGGGTCAATACAATTTCATCATTTTTGCTGCACTTTTAGTTGGCATAATAGATAATTAGGTGACAATGAAACAGTCAAAGAAAAAAAAGATTCGTCAGTTACTAAAAATATGTTGCATCAGTTACGTTAATTCGCTAGTTATGTTGCGTCAGTTACGCTAGTTATGTTGCGTCAGTTACGCTAGTTATGTTGCGTCAGTTACGCTAGTTATGTTGCATCAGTTACACTAGTTATGTTGCATCAGTTACACTAGTTATGTTGCATCAGTTACACTAGTTATGTTGCATCAGTTACACTAGTTATGTTGCATCAGTTACACTAGTTATGTTGCGTCAGTTACGCTAGTTATGTTGCATCAGTTACGCTAGTTATGTTGCGCCAGTTACGCTAGTTATATTGCGTCAGTTACGCTAGTTATATTGCATCAGTTACGTTAGTTATGTTGCATCAGTTACGCTAGTTATGTTGCGCCAGTTACGCTAGTTATGTTGCGTCAGTTACGCTAGTTATATTGCATCAGTTACGTTAGTTATGTTGCATCAGTTACGTTAGTTATGTTGCATCAGTTACGTTAGTTATGTTGCATCAGTTACGCTAGTTATGTTGCGCCAGTTACGCTAGTTATATTGCGTCAGTTACGCTAGTTATATTGCATCAGTTACACTAGTTATGTTGCATCAGTTACGCTAGTTATGTTGCTTCAGTTACGTTAGTTATGTTGCATCAGTTACACTAGTTATGTTACATCAGTTACACTAGTTATGTTGCGTCAGTTACGCTAGTTATGTTACATCAGTTACACTAGTTATGTTGCATCAGTTACACTAGTTATGTTACATCAGTTACACTAGTTATGTTGCATCAGTTACACTAGTTATGTTGCATCAGTTACGCTAGTTATGTTGCGTCAGTTACGCTAGTTATGTTGCATCAGTTACACTAGTTATGTTGCGTCAGTTACGCTAGTTATGTTGCATCAGTTACGTTAGTTATGTTGCATCAGTTACGTTAGTTATGTTGCATCAGTTACGTTAGTTATGTTGCATCAGTTACGTTAGTTATGTTGCATCAGTTACGCTAGTTATGTTGCATCAGTTACGCTAGTTATGTTGCATCAGTTACGCTAGTTATGTTGCATCAGTTACGTTAGTTATGTTGCATCAGTTACACTAGTTATGTTACATCAGTTACACTAGTTATGTTGCATCAGTTACACTAGTTATGTTGCATCAGTTACACTAGTTATGTTACATCAGTTACACTAGTTAGTTTGCATCAGTTACACTAGTCATGTTGCATCTGTTACACTAGTTATGTTACATCAGTTACGCTAGTTATGTTGCATCAGTTACACTAGTTATGTTGCATCAGTTACACTAGTTATGTTACATCAGTTACACTAGTTATGTTGCATCAGTTACACTAGTTATGTTGCATCAGTAACACTATTTATGTTACATCAGTTACACTAGTTATGTTGCATCAGTTACGCTAGTTATGTTGCATCAGTTACACTAGTTATGTTGCGTCAGTTACGCTAGTTATGTTACATCAGTTACGCTAGTTATGTTGCGTCAGTTACGCTAGTTATGTTACATCAGTTACGTTAGTTATGTTGCATCAGTTACACTAGTTATGTTGCATCAGTTACACTAGTTATGTTACATCAGTTACACTAGTTATGTTGCATCAGTTACACTAGTTATGTTGCATCAGTTACACTAGTTATGTTGCATCAGTTACGCTAGTTATGTTACATCAGTTACACTAGTTATGTTGCATCAGTTACACTAGTTATGTTGCATCAGTTACACTAGTTATGTTGCATCAGTTACGCTAGTTATGTTGCATCAGTTACACTAGTTATGTTGCATCAGTTACGTTAGTTATGTTGCATCAGTTACGTTAGTTATGTTGCATCAGTTACACTAGTTATGTTACATCAGTTACGCTAGTTATGTTGCATCAGTTACGCTAGTTATGTTGCATCAGTTACGTTAGTTATGTTGCATCAGTTACGTTAGTTATGTTGCATCAGTTACGCTAGTTATGTTGCGCCAGTTACGCTAGTTATATTGCGTCAGTTACGCTAGTTATATTGCATCAGTTACACTAGTTATGTTGCGTCAGTTACGCTAGTTATGTTGCATCAGTTACGTTAGTTATGTTGCATCAGTTACGTTAGTTATGTTGCATCAGTTACGTTAGTTATGTTGCATCAGTTACGCTAGTTATGTTGCATCAGTTACACTAGTTATGTTGCGTCAGTTACGCTAGTTATATTGCATCAGTTACACTAGTTATGTTGCATCAGTTACACTAGTTATGTTGCATCAGTTACACTAGTTATGTTGCATCAGTTACGCTAGTTATGTTGCATCAGTTACACTAGTTATGTTGCATCAGTTACACTAGTTATGTTGCATCAGTTACACTAGTTATGTTGCATCAGTTACGCTAGTTATGTTGCATCAGTTACGTTAGTTATGTTGCATCAGTTACGCTAGTTATGTTGCATCAGTTACGCTAGTTATGTTGCATCAGTTACGCTAGTTATGTTGCATCAGTTACGCTAGTTATATTGCATCAGTTACACTAGTTATGTTGCATCAGTTACAATAGTTATGTTGCATCAGTTACGCTAGTTATGTTGCATCAGTTACACTAGTTATGTTACATCAGTTACACTAGTTATGTTGCATCAGTTACGCTAGTTATGTTGCATCAGTTACACTAGTTATGTTGTGTCAGTTACACTAGTTATGTTGCATCAGTTACGTTAGTTATGTTGCATCAGTTACGCTAGTTATGTTGCATCAGTTACGCTAGTTATGTTGCATCAGTTACGCTAGTTATGTTGCATCAGTTACGTTAGTTATGTTGCATCAGTTACGTTAGTTATGTTGCATCAGTTACGCTAGTTATGTTGCATCAGTTACGCTAGTTATGTTGCGTCAGTTACGTTAGTTATATTGCATCAGTTACACTAGTTATGTTACATCAGTTACGTTAGTTATGTTGCATCAGTTACGCTAGTTATGTTGCGTCAGTTACGCTAGTTATATTGCGTCAGTTACGCTAGTTATATTGCATCAGTTACGCTAGTTATGTTGCATCAGTTACGCTAGTTATGTTGCATCAGTTACGTTAGTTATGTTGCATCAGTTACGTTAGTTATATTGCATCAGTTACGCTAGTTATGTTGAATCAGTTACGTTAGTTATGTTGCATCAGTTACACTAGTTATGTTGCGTCAGTTACGCTAGTTATGTTGCATCAGTTACGCTAGTTATGTTGCATCAGTTACACTAGTTATGTTGCATCAGTTACACTAGTTATGTTGCATCAGTTACGCTAGTTATGTTGCATCAGTTACGCTAGTTATGTTGCATCAGTTACGCTAGTTATGTTGCATCAGTTACGCTAGTTATGTTGCATCAGTTACGCTAGTTATGTTGCATCAGTTACGCTAGTTATGTTGCATCAGTTACGTTAGTTATGTTGCATCAGTTACGTTAGTTATGTTGCATCAGTTACGTTAGTTATGTTGCATCAGTTACGTTAGTTATGTTGCATCAGTTACGCTAGTTATGTTGCGCCAGTTACGCTAGTTATATTGCGTCAGTTACGCTAGTTATATTGCATCAGTTACACTAGTTATGTTGCATCAGTTACGCTAGTTATGTTGCATCAGTTACGTTAGTTATGTTGCATCAGTTACGCTAGTTATATTGCATCAGTTACACTAGTTATGTTGCATCAGTTACACTAGTTATGTTGCGTCATTTACGCTAGTTATGTTGCATCAGTTACACTAGTTATGTTACATCAGTTACACTAGTTATGTTGCATCAGTTACACTAGTTATGTTGCATCAGTTACAATAGTTATGTTACATCAGTTACACTAGTTAGTTTGCATCAGTTACACTAGTCATGTTGCATCAGTTACACTAGTTATGTTACATCAGTTACGCTAGTTATGTTGCATCAGTTACACTAGTTATGTTGCATCAGTTACACTAGTTATGTTACATCAGTTACACTAGTTATGTTGCATCAGTTACACTAGTTATGTTGCATCAGTTACACTAGTTATGTTGCATCAGTTACACTAGTTATGTTGCATCAGTTACACTAGTTATGTTGCATCAGTTACACTAGTTATGTTGCGTCAGTTACGCTAGTTATGTTACATCAGTTACACTAGTTATGTTGCGTCAGTTACGCTAGTTATGTTGCATCAGTTACGTTAGTTATGTTGCATCAGTTACACTAGTTATGTTGCATCAGTTACACTAGTTATGTTACATCAGTTACACTAGTTATGTTGCATCAGTTACGCTAGTTATGTTGCATCAGTTACACTAGTTATGTTGCATCAGTTACACTAGTTATGTTGCATCAGTTACACTAGTTATGTTGCATCAGTTACACTAGTTATGTTGCATCAGTTACAATAGTTATGTTACATCAGTTACACTAGTTAGTTTGCATCAGTTACACTAGTCATGTTGCATCAGTTACACTAGTTATGTTACATGAGTTACGCTAGTTATGTTGCATCAGTTACGCTAGTTATGTTGCGCCTGTTACGCTAGTTTGATTGCGTCAGTTACGCTAGTTATATTGCATCAGTTACGTTAGTTATGTTGCATCAGTTACGTTAGTTATGTTGCATCAGTTACGTTAGTTATGTTGCATCAGTTACGCTAGTTATGTTGCATCAGTTACGCTAGTTATATTGCATCAGTTACACTAGTTATGTTGCATCAGTTACACTAGTTATGTTGCGTCATTTACGCTAGTTATGTTGCATCAGTTACACTAGTTATGTTACATCAGTTACACTAGTTATGTTGCATCAGTTACACTAGTTATGTTGCATCAGTTACACTAGTTATGTTGCGTCAGTTACGCTAGTTATGTTACATCAGTTACACTAGTTATGTTACATCAGTTACACTAGTTATGTTTCATCAGTTACGTTAGTTATGTTGCATCAGTTACGTTAGTTATGTTGCATCAGTTACGCTAGTTATGTTGCGCCAGTTACGCTAGTTATATTGCGTCAGTTACGCTAGTTATATTGCATCAGTTACACTAGTTATGTTGCATCAGTTACGCTAGTTATGTTGCATCAGTTACGTTAGTTATGTTGCATCAGTTACGTTAGTTATGTTGCATCAGTTACGCTAGTTATGTTGCATCAGTTACGTTAGTTATGTTGCATCAGTTACGCTAGTTATGTTGCATCAGTTACGCTAGTTATGTTGCATCAGTTACACTAGTTATGTTGCATCAGTTACACTAGTTATGTTGCATCAGTTACACTAGTTATGTTGCATCAGTTACACTAGTTATGTTGCATCAGTTACACTAGTTATGTTGCATCAGTTACGCTAGTTATGTTGCATCAGTTACGCTAGTTATGTTGCGTCAGTTACGCTAGTTATGTTGCATCAGTTACGTTAGTTATGTTGCATCAGTTACGTTAGTTATGTTGCATCAGTTACGCTAGTTATGTTGCATCAGTTACGCTAGTTATATTGCGTCAGTTACGCTAGTTATATTGCATCAGTTACACTAGTTATGTTGCATCAGTTACGCTAGTTATGTTGCATCAGTTACGTTAGTTATGTTGCATCAGTTACGCTAGTTATATTGCATCAGTTACGCTAGTTATGTTGCATCAGTTACACTAGTTATGTTGCATCAGTTACGCTAGTTATGTTGCATCAGTTACACTAGTTATGTTACATCAGTTACACTAGTTATGTTGCATCAGTTACACTAGTTATGTTGCATCAGTTACAATAGTTATGTTACATCAGTTACACTAGTTAGTTTGCATCAGTTACACTAGTCATGTTGCATCAGTTACACTAGTTAAGTTACATCAGTTACAATAGTTATGTTGCATCAGTTACAATAGTTATGTTGCATCAGTAACACTATTTATGTTACATCAGTTACGCTAGTTATGTTGCATCAGTTACGCTAGTTATATTGCATCAGTTACACTAGTTATTTTGCATCAGTTACGCTAGTTATGTTGCGTCAGTTACGCTAGTTATGTTGCATCAGTTACGCTAGTTATGTTGCATCAGTTACGCTAGTTATGTTGCATCAGTTACGTTAGTTATGTTGCATCAGTTACGCTAGTTATGTTGCATCAGTTACGTTAGTTATGTTGCATCAGTTACGCTAGTTATGTTGCATCAGTTACGCTAGTTATGTTGCATCAGTTACGCTAGTTATGTTGCATCAGTTACACTAGTTATGTTGCATCAGTTACACTAGTTATGTTACATCAGTTACACTAGTTATGTTGCATCAGTTACGCTAGTTATGTTGCATCAGTTACACTAGTTATGTTGCGTCAGTTACGCTAGTTATGTTGCATCAGTTACGTTAGTTATGTTGCATCAGTTACGTTAGTTATGTTGCATCAGTTACGTTAGTTATGTTGCATCAGTTACGTTAGTTATGTTGCATCAGTTACGCTAGTTATGTTGCGTCAGTTACGCTAGTTATGTTGCGTCAGTTACGTTAGTTATATTGCATCAGTTACACTAGTTATGTTGCGTCAGTTACGTTAGTTATGTTGCATCAGTTACGTTAGTTATGTTGCATCAGTTACGCTAGTTATGTTGCATCACTTACGTTAGTTATGTTGCATCAGTTACGCTAGTTATGTTGCATCAGTTACACTAGTTATGTTGCGTCAGTTACGCTAGTTATATTGCATCAGTTACACTAGTTATGTTGCATCAGTTACTCTAGTTATGTTGCATCAGTTACGCTAGTTATGTTGCATCAGTTACACTAGTTATGTTGCATCAGTTACACTAGTTATGTTGCATCAGTTACACTAGTTATGTTGCATCAGTTACGCTAGTTATGTTGCATCAGTTACGCTAGTTATATTGCATCAGTTACACTAGTTATGTTGCATCAGTTACGCTAGTTATGTTACATCAGTTACGCTAGTTATGTTGCGTCAGTTACGCTAGTTATGTTGCATCAGTTACGTTAGTTATGTTGCATCAGTTACGTTAGTTATGTTGCATCAGTTACGCTAGTTATGTTGCGTCAGTTACGCTAGTTATATTGCGTCAGTTACGCTAGTTATATTGCATCAGTTACACTAGTTATGTTGCGTCAGTTACGCTAGTTATGTTGCATCAGTTACGTTAGTTATGTTGCATCAGTTACGTTAGTTATGTTGCATCAGTTACGCTAGTTATGTTGCATCAGTTACGTTAGTTATGTTGCATCAGTTACACTAGTTATGTTGCGTCAGTTACGCTAGTTATGTTGCATCAGTTACGTTAGTTATGTTGCATCAGTTACGTTAGTTATGTTGCATCAGTTACGTTAGTTATGTTGCATCAGTTACGTTAGTTATGTTGCATCAGTTACGCTAGTTATGTTGCATCAGTTACACTAGTTATGTTACATCAGTTACACTAGTTATGTTGCATCAGTTACACTAGTTATGTTGCATCAGTTACACTAGTTATGTTGCATCAGTTACGTTAGTTATGTTGCATCAGTTACGTTAGTTATGTTGCATCAGTTACGCTAGTTATGTTGCATCAGTTACGCTAGTTATGTTGCATCAGTTACGTTAGTTATGTTGCATCAGTTACACTAGTTATGTTGCATCAGTTACGCTAGTTATGTTGCATCAGTTACACTAGTTATGTTGCATCAGTTACACTAGTTATGTTGCATCAGTTACGCTAGTTATGTTGCATCAGTTACACTAGTTATGTTGCATCAGTTACACTAGTTATGTTGCATCAGTTACACTAGTTATGTTGCATCAGTTACGCTAGTTATGTTGTGTCAGTTACACTAGTTATGTTGCATCAGTTACGTTAGTTATGTTGCATCAGTTACGTTAGTTATGTTGCATCAGTTACGTTAGTTATGTTGCATCAGTTACGTTAGTTATGTTGCATCAGTTACGTTAGTTATGTTGCATCAGTTACGCTAGTTATGTTGCGTCAGTTACGCTAGTTATATTGCGTCAGTTACGCTAGTTATGTTGCATCAGTTACACTAGTTATGTTGCATCAGTTACGCTAGTTATGTTGCATCAGTTACGTTAGTTATGTTGCATCAGTTACGTTAGTTATATTGCATCAGTTACGCTAGTTATGTTGAATCAGTTACGTTAGTTAAGTTGCATCAGTTACACTAGTTATGTTGCGTCAGTTACGTTAGTTATGTTGCTTCAGTTACGTTAGTTATGTTGCATCAGTTACGTTAGTTATGTTGCATCAGTTACGTTAGTTATGTTGCATCAGTTACGCTAGTTATGTTGCATCAGTTACGTTAGTTATGTTGCATCAGTTACGCTAGTTATGTTGCATCAGTTACACTAGTTATGTTGCATCAGTTACGCTAGTTATATTGCATCAGTTACACTAGTTATGTTGCATCAGTTACACTAGTTATGTTGCGTCAGTTACGCTAGTTATGTTGCATCAGTTACACTAGTTATGTTACATCAGTTACACTAGTTATGTTGCATCAGTTACACTAGTTATGTTGCATCAGTTACGCTAGTTATGTTACATCAGTTACACTAGTTATGTTGCATCAGTTACACTAGTTATGTTGCATCAGTTACACTAGTTATGTTGCATCAGTTACACTAGTTATGTTGCATCAGTTACACTAGTTATGTTGCATCAGTTACGCTAGTTATGTTGCATCAGTTACACTAGTTATGTTACATCAGTTACACTAGTTATGTTGCATCAGTTACGCTAGTTATGTTGCATCAGTTACGTTAGTTATGTTGCATCAGTTACGTTAGTTATGTTGCATCAGTTACACTAGTTATGTTGCATCAGTTACGCTAGTTATGTTGCATCAGTTACGCTAGTTATGTTACATCAGTTACACTAGTTATGTTGCATCAGTTACACTAGTTATGTTGCATCAGTTACACTAGTTATGTTGCATCAGTTACGCTAGTTATGTTGCATCAGTTACGCTAGTTATGTTGCATCAGTTACGCTAGTTATGTTGCATCAGTTACACTAGTTATGTTGCGTCAGTTACGCTAGTTATGTTGCATCAGTTACGTTAGTTATGTTGCATCAGTTACGTTAGTTATGTTGCATCAGTTACGCTAGTTATGTTGATTCAGTTACGTTAGTTATATTGCATCAGTTACACTAGTTATGTTACATCAGTTACGTTAGTTATGTTGCATCAGTTACGTTAGTTATGTTGCATCAGTTACGTTAGTTATGTTGCATCAGTTACGCTAGTTATGTTGCATCAGTTACGCTAGTTATGTTGCATCAGTTACGCTAGTTATGTTGCATCAGTTACGCTAGTTATGTTGCATCAGTTACGCTAGTTATGTTGCATCAGTTACGCTAGTTATGTTGCATCAGTTACACTAGTTATGTTGCATCAGTTACGCTAGTTATGTTGCATCAGTTACGCTAGTTATGTTGCATCAGTTACACTAGTTATGTTGCATCAGTTACGCTAGTTATGTTGCATCAGTTACGCTAGTTATGTTGCATCAGTTACACTAGTTATGTTGCATCAGTTACACTAGTTATGTTGCATCAGTTACACTAGTTATGTTGCATCAGTTACGCTAGTTATGTTGCATCAGTTACGCTAGTTATGTTGCGTCAGTTACGCTAGTTATATTGCATCAGTTACACTAGTTATGTTGCGTCAGTTACGCTAGTTATGTTGCATCAGTTACGTTAGTTATGTTGCATCAGTTACGTTAGTTATGTTGCATCAGTTACGTTAGTTATGTTGCATCAGTTACGTTAGTTATGTTGCATCAGTTACGCTAGTTATGTTGCGTCAGTTACGCTAGTTATATTGCATCAGTTACGCTAGTTATATTGCATCAGTTACACTAGTTATGTTGCATCAGTTACGCTAGTTATGTTGCATCAGTTACGTTAGTTATGTTGCATCAGTTACGTTAGTTATGTTGCATCAGTTACGCTAGTTATGTTGCATCAGTTACGTTAGTTATGTTGCATCAGTTACACTAGTTATGTTGCGTCAGTTACGCTAGTTATGTTGCATCAGTTACGTTAGTTATGTTGCATCAGTTACGTTAGTTATGTTGCATCAGTTACGTTAGTTATGTTGCATCAGTTACGCTAGTTATGTTGCATCAGTTACGTTAGTTATGTTGCATCAGTTACGCTAGTTATGTTGCATCAGTTACACTAGTTATGTTGCATCAGTTACGCTAGTTATATTGCATCAGTTACACTAGTTATGTTGCATCAGTTACACTAGTTATGTTGCGTCAGTTACGCTAGTTATGTTGCATCAGTTACACTAGTTATGTTGCATCAGTTACACTAGTTATGTTGCATCAGTTACACTAGTTATGTTACATCAGTTACGCTAGTTATGTTGCATCAGTTACGCTAGTTATATTGCATCAGTTACACTAGTTATGTTGCATCAGTTACACTAGTTATGTTGCATCAGTTACGCTAGTTATGTTGCATCAGTTACACTAGTTATGTTGCATCAGTTACACTAGTTATGTTGCATCAGTTACACTAGTTATGTTGCATCAGTTACACTAGTTATGTTGCATCAGTTACACTAGTTATGTTGCATCAGTTACACTAGTTATGTTGCGTCAGTTACGCTAGTTATATTGCATCAGTTACACTAGTTATGTTGCATCAGTTACACTAGTTATGTTACATCAGTTACACTAGTTATGTTGCATCAGTTACACTAGTTATGTTGCATCAGTTACACTAGTTATGTTGCATCAGTTACACTAGTTATGTTGCATCAGTTACACTAGTTATGTTGCATCAGTTACACTAGTTATGTTGCATCAGTTACACTAGTTATGTTGCATCAGTTACACTAGTTATGTTGCATCAGTTACGTTAGTTATGTTGCATCAGTTACACTAGTTATGTTACATCAGTTACACTAGTTATGTTGCGTCAGTTACGCTAGTTATGTTGCGTCAGTTACGCTAGTTATGTTGCGTAAGTTTTATGAATTGCTATATATCACATGAACCCTCAAGCTTTTAAGTTTTATTTTTTGATTTGGGGAATAAAAATGTAAGAAAAAAACAATTTTTTAGAAAAATATTTTCTGATTTGTTAGCATAATTAAAAAAAAAATTAATAACAAGTAACTGACGTAACATTGGATATTGAATACTTGTTCATCTCTATTATCAACCAAAATTAAATGATTTTGTTTTATAAAAAGTATTTTTAATTGTAAAACACTAAAAACATAAACAAAAGAAAACTACCTTGTTTATTAACAATTACTTCAGAAAAAAAAACTTTATACCAAAATTATTTTTTTTTTACAATCTACACACACTTTTAAAAAGGCTACCCCACAGACATTCTAGTATTTATATTGAAATAAAAACTTCAAAATTTTGTACATAGAACATTTGTTAATAAAAAAAAAATTAAACAGTAAAAAAAAAACAACAATAGCATTTTTTTAAAAAGTTACATTTTTGGTGAAATTCATTTATATAATATTTAGAAAAAAGAATTCATTTAAAGCTATTGAACAATAAAAAATGAAATCAAAATTCTCTTATAATTACAGTTTCTACTATAAATTAATTCTTTATTATTATATTTATGTCGTATTTGTATTAAAAAAAATGTGTGCAGATATTCAATTGATTGTTTCTTTAATTTTTTTATAAGGTTTGCTTAAGAGACAAAAGAAAATTCAGCCAGAGTATCTCTTTAATGACAGGTAAAAATTTTTTGAACTCATTGTATTTTAAAAAAGGGTTAGATAGTTTTAAATGTTTAATTAACTGTTTTATCATTCTATGCCATATTTCAGAGCTCACCCCAAACTCGCATTTGTCCGGTAAGTCCAACTTTAAATTTAGATACAATTGTTTACAGTTTATAGAAGAAAAAGAAATTATCCAGAAGTTTTATTAGTTTACTTGATAAGAATGTGCTGATAAAAACATTTATATTATAATCTCAATTTGACATTTCAAGAAAAAATGTGTATTACCTTTTTTTAAAAAAAGTTGTTCACCTTTAGAAAACTTTTTTTTGCAGGTAGTAATGAAACTCAGGTGTCAGATATCGGAGAAGGTCACTTACATCAAATTCTTACTGACTGTCAAAAGAATCCAGGCCATACCAAGTTTATACCTGTTATATTGTTTGACATTCAACATCTACCCAAAGGATATCAAGACAATGAACTACTGCAGTTTATCAAAGTCACAGCTGACCTAACGGTTAGAGTTGATGTTAAAATGACCAGTCCACAAAGATCCCAGTTTTACTTAGGCACTGATGTCCCTTATCCCTTCTATAACATGAGGAACAAAACAACATTGAGACTTGGAAGTGGGGAGATAAATATCAGGAAATTTATTGATGGACATGGTGTTAATCCAGCGGGAGAGGAATTCGATATCATCGGAACAAAATATGTCAGTCAGTTTAAGAATCTAACCATAGCATGTCCATGTACAAAATGTCAACATTCTTACAAACCAAACAATGTCTGGTGGGAGATTTCAGTGTTCACAGCTACACATGTCGTTTTTGATTACATTGAAGCCAAGCACACGTCCTGCAGGTTGTTTTATGATGGGACAGATAGTCCGCTGGTCTCTCTGGATAATGTCAGTGCCAGTTATTTTAACATTCAGAGAGACAGAAGTGAACTGAAGTATGTAACGTGTGAGTCTCTGGGAGATAAACTGTACACACTTGCGGCACTCAGGAATGAAATTTGGGTGAAAGTTTTGAACAAATACAGGACTAAATCTGATGTCAAAATGAGCTTCATAGTGTCACATCCTCATGGCTGTCATAAACAGGTCAGCGTTGGTAATTTGCAAAAAATCTATACAGTCAATACACTGAATAACCATTTAGATGTCACACAGTTGACCTACACAACATGTACATGTCCAGGAAGTAGTGGAGCCCCAATCTATTGGTTGGGGTCAGGTAATAGACATTTTCACAATGGTGCTTTGGGCTCTGGACTTAATTTTAGTGATGTAGGATACTGCATGAAATGATTCCCTCTGTAATTTAACAAACTTTATATTGGTCTGCCTTGGTTTTTTTATTATATTCATTGTAAACATCATCTTTTAGAATACATATTGGAGGTGTTTGTAAATACAAGTAGTTACAGTTTTAAGTGTTTGTTTCATTTGATACTTTATCAATTTATCTTCTAAACGTCTTTGTGTTTGATCTGCATAAAGAAATCAAAATATGAATAAAACCGATAATTTTCTTTTCTATATCTTCTAGACTGGTGTTTATCAAACTTTCGATGCCTTGCTCCACGAAATCCTTTAAAAATAAGTTGCATTCCCCCTAACCCCAAGACATTATTATGATGTCCGTCACCTCCTATCAGTCATATTGACTTTACCAGACCACAACTGATTACTGTTCCAAGACATTGTTATAATTTCCATCACTTCCTATAAGTCATATAGACCTCAAACACCACACCACAACCGATTACTGTCTTAGGCATTCCGTTCAAGGTTATTTCAGGTGTTGTCCACCATGTTCAATGCCTACTCTGGGCATCCATCTTGTTAGTGTCAGATTAAACTTCACACATCCAGCTGTTTATTTAAATTCCTCCGTTTTTTCCGCAGGCAGTAGACAGGTAGTGCGTCTTGAGCGGTCGCCCACAGGGGCAAAGCTAGACGGGGCGCCGAAATAGTTATCATGAAAACGAATTTCAGACTTGAGACTAGGAATGGGACAACTGCAGACAATGTGTCAAGTACAACCCACAAGGCGGTTTGGTCCGGCGGGCAGTTCACTCCCCTCTGTTCCTTTACATCAATAACGTTAACATTTTAATTATGTTAGTTCATATAAACACTCCATTCATTGTTAGTTCATATAAAATGATAAACACTCCATTCATTGTTAGTTCATATAAACACTCCATTCATTGTTAGTTCATATAAACACTCCATTCATTATTAGTTCATATAAAATGATAAACACTCCATTCATTATTAGTTCATATAAACACTCCATTCATTGTTAGTTCATATAAACACTCCATTCATTGTTAGTTCATATAAACACTCCATTCATTGTTAGTTCATATAAAATGATAAACACTCCATTCATTATTAGTTCATATAAACACTCCATTCATTGTTAGTTCATATAAACACTCCATTCATTGTTAGTTCATATAAACACTCCATTCATTGTTAGTTCATATAAACACTCCATTCATTGTTAGTTCATATAAACACTCCATTCATTGTTAGTTCATATAAACACTCCATTCATTATTAGTTCATATAAACACTCCATTCATTGTTAGTTCATATAAACACTCCATTCATTATTAGTTCATATAAACACTCCATTCATTATTAGTTCATATAAACAATCCATTCACTTTCTCTTTATCGGTCCTTTCCGAATTATTTAAGAAATTATTGTGATCCGCAGTTCAAATTGTTGCCTATTCACAATCAAGACATTTTACGTGGTTATATATTTAACCTGTCATCTTTTGTCGTATACTTCAAACTTGCCCTCAGGCCCAAATTAATGTTGTTGTGGTCTAATACCGAGAAATGACAAATTATGTCAGACATGCAAGAATCAAATGAGGGACAATTTTTTGTTCCTTTAGCAATGGAGGGCCATCGGGGCAGATGAAGTGTAGAATTCATCTGTTTCTATAACCTCGGCATATAAAGATATTGTGTTGTTAGCACAACGCCCAGCCGCCTTTACCTCCCCAACTTAAGTCAGGTACCCTTTAAAGCTGGGTGGACTTGTGGGACGACTTTGAAACTCATTTCACCTGGAAAAATTCCCATGGTTCTCACCGAGGATTGAACCCAGGACTCTTAGGTGGACAGTCGACTGTCTACACCACTCTACCATCCGTCGCACTCTTCCTCAAATGGTTAAACCATCACTGCTTGCTCTATATAATTCAAAGTAACACCTTGTGTTAATGCCCCAATGGTTAAACCATCACTGCTTGCTCTATCTAATTCAAAGAAACTTCTTGTGTTAATACCTCAATGGCACAAATCATCACAGCTTGCTCTATATAATTCAAAGTAACACCTTGTGTTAATACCCCAATGGTTAAACCATCACTGCTTGCTCTATCTAATTCAAAGAAACTTCGTGTGTTAATACCTCAATGGTTAAACCATCACTGCTTGCTCTATCTAATTCAAAGAAACACCTTGTGTTAATACCTCAATGGTTAAACCATCACTGCTTGCTCTATCTAATTTAAAGAAACACCTTGTGTTAATACCTCAATGGTTAAACCATCACTGCTTGCTCTATCTAATTTAAAGAAACACCTTGTGTTAATCTCACTTGTAATGTGAAGAAAATATGAAAATATCTGGTTGGTGAAATAACACAAAAATTGCTAAGTGATGATAGGTTGCAGAGGACATGTTTAGGACAGTGAGTCGAATATGGCTGACCTAATATAACGGTGTTAAAGTACAGGCACCGGCTGCATATACATTGTATATAATGTTTGTTTTTTTAACAGTGATCCCATGAAATGGAAAAAAAAATGACTTTGGGTGACATTTGAACTATTTTGCAAAAAATTCATTACGATTAATTTCCATCGGCGCTCCGCAGATTACAGAGTCATAGTTAACATTTAAATGTGTTTCTATTTGCAAATAAATGGAAAAAATATAAAAGTTAATGTTAACTCGGCCGTAGACATATCTGTGGTATTTCCGATATTATCCGATATACTATTTATAACTTATATCCGTGTTCATCTTCAAACAGCAATTTTTATGTTTTCAAAAGACTTGTTAGGAGTAAGTACATATAACTTTACATATCTAATGTATCAATACATATGCATATCTATCTATCTATCTATCTATCTATCTATCTATCTATCTATCTATCTATCTATCTATCTATCTATCTCGGCTTAACGCAAAACTCCGTGCACCGATTCTGCTGTAAACTCTTTTATTAATGTAGCTGTAATTGAAGCAGTTCTAATGGATCTAATTATAGTAAATGTCATTTGATCTTAGTCTTTATAAGGCAAGTAGAAAGGATGGTTCATCGTAAGCTACTTTTGGGTCATCAGGTACAATCCTTAATCTTGCATTATCAATAGAAAATTAATATAAAATGCGTCTACGTTTGAGCTTTTTAAATCAGGAAATAGGTGATGGATATAGAGCCAATAATTATAATTTAGTATTTAGCCAATCAGATGTGTAGCTCTCAGACGACAGAACAACCAATAGTAGCATGGATGTGTGGATTACCTGTAGGGATGAGATCTCTTAGATCCTATGACCCATTTTCGGACATATTTTAGCAGTACTCTTCTTTCGATCTAACACGATAACCAAAAGGGAACAGGCAAAGGATTCACCACGTGGATATTATTATGAAGGGACTTAAGTCGTAACTTGTAGAAATTTTCGATGGATGAAAAGAGATGTGAATACGCAGCATCATGTTAATTTAAAATTAGCAATTAAATCATTCAGATGTATTAGTTAAACAGAGGTCTAGTATAATATTTCGTCCTGTATTAGTATTTGTACATTTAATTTAATGAAACACAGATTTTATAAATATTTAACTCAGCAAAATCAATCTGTGTACAATTTTACAAATATATGATGCAGGTATTTGATCCCTTAAGTGATTAAAAATAATCATATGAATATTACAGATATTTTTCCAATGATTAAACAAAAATATATTGAAAAGCTGATATGTGAATGTACAATGGTTCAGAAATAGGATGTAAATATTTCATCCTTTATAAGTATTTGTGTGTACAATTTTACAGAAATATTATGTAGATATTTCTTTTCCCATTGAGCCATCAAAAAATATATTAAAAGTTGGTTGGAGTATATAGTCACCAGACAGTTGGTTGGAGTATATAGTCACCAGAAAGTAGGTTGGAGAATATAGTCCCCAGAAAGTTGGTTTGAGAATATAGTCACCAGAAAGTTGGTTGGAGAATATAGTCACCAGAAAGTTGGTTTGAGAATATAATCACCAGAAAGTT
The DNA here is from genome assembly GCA_021962125.1 of Bulinus truncatus. NCBI lineage: Eukaryota > Metazoa > Mollusca > Gastropoda > Planorbidae > Bulinus > Bulinus truncatus. The sequence continues at coordinate 281,951 of JAGDYQ010000163.1, read as the reverse complement.
GGTTAAAGTACATAGTCACCAAAAATTTGTTGGGGTTTTTTTTTCAAATCTTCAGATAACTTTACTCATTATATCTGCCTGTCGGAGAAAAGATCGTTCTTAAAATTGAATTTGATCAAGAGCTATCTGTGATCATTGATGACAAAAGGGGCAGACGAAATAATCTGGCAGTCATTAGTATTGAAAGGCCTAGTATTTGGCCTATTGGGCCTATCAAGATTTTAGTTTGAATAATGATTACTATGATTGTTTTCCCGATCGTGTTTTTTTTAAAATAACTACTAAACCACACCTAATATTCATATTTCATTTCCCTAGCGGAATAATGATACAAAAGGTTGGAATGCATGCATACTAAACAATTCATCTATTCTTTATTGACTGGAATTTTTTTCTCTATTTTTAGATTCTACCGAGGAAAGAAATATTTTTAAATGGGTGTATTATGGTCAGCTATCATCAGTACAACTACTGCAATACAGGTAGATTAAATACATCTTTCCTAGACTGATATGAACGTTAATATAGACATTGATTTGGATGATATGGACATTATTATGGACATTAATATGAACATTGTTGAAAAAATGAATTTGATAAAGTAAATAATAAAAAAGAATCGTTGTTTAATAAATCTATTTAATTTCAGAAAAGGTTTTGAATATTTTTTTCAAAACAAACACTAAAATGTCAAAATCTTTTTAATTCTTCATAGATATTTATATTCCTATAAAATCTTTATTGCTTTCTTGAAGGTAAAATCATATAAATGTGATAGTTTTGAAAGTTAATTCCGAGATTTTCAATAATCTTTATACGTGTGTTGAATTAGACAAAAATAAAATAAATAATCTCATTCTTAATTTTTAAGGATATTTTTTTTTATGTAAAGTTATATTTCATGTACAATTTTTTAATGTAAATTTACATTTTAGTGGATCGCATTTTTTTGAGAATACATTTATTACCAACACACACTTACACATACACACACACAAACATATACAGCTTATCTACCATTAACTATGAGAGGGCGGATGGTAGGTTAGGTAAAGCGCATGGCTGTACAGTAGGGTTAGTACTTTTTAATTTTTTTTTCAGAATCTTATTTTACATGGCATTTTTTAATGAACAATTGTGAACAAAATATGAAAATAATATTAATTTATTTTTCACTCAAAAAAACCTTCACCACCAACGCCATCTTGTGTTTACAAATAAGAAGCGTTTTTCAATAAAATTACTTCTTTATGGATTGCGCATTAACAAATATTTAATTACATTAATTACATCCAGGAACTTTATAGGGTATTTTTTACCTCCATGTCTGAAACAAAATAAATCAAAATAGTTTATTTTAAATTTTAAGTGCACTGTTTGAATGTATTATGCGTCTACTGCAACTGTACCAACAATAATCAAATCTTATGATACCTTTGTTTGGTAATTGTCACGAGTGGTCTGCTTGGAATTTGGAAAGTCTGCTTGGTTGATTTGAGAATATTGTATTCTTTTATTTCAATTTCATTCGTCTGTTTGTAATTAATTTTGTAGAAAAGCAAATTTGTCAACAAATAAAGCTTGTAAAGTTTTAAAAATAATAAGCGAACACTCTCCCAATATTGAAGCTCCTTCGCAGTCAGGAGTGTATAAGGCAACCTATAAATAAACAGATTTGTTGAAGTTGCAGTTTATAAAAACAGCTTACAAAATTTTGAATGGTGCATACATTTTGACAGAAAAAGAATAGAAGGAGAAAAACAAGTGTAAAATGTTGAAAAAGAAATTCGATTAGCCATATTGTCTCTGACAAATGGAAAAGCAGAGACAATATTTACAGCGAATAGGGCTGTTCTAGCTGAATACGAACTGTATTCATGTATTCGAGTAATTATTTGTGATACAAGGAATACAAATTCTGGCAGCAAAAATGGTGTGGTACGCAAGCTGCAAAATTACTGTTAACAGAACAGTGGACAAATCCCTCAGTACATAGGCTGCCAGCTTCATGTTTTAGGCCTAGTACTCAAACATGCTATGGATTCTGTTTTCGGCAGGGAAACGTCTAATCTAAACAAATTACGAGTCACTTAAAGAGTCACTTGATTCTCAAGATAGTAGTTCAGAAATCATGTAAGAAAACAAAGGATGGAAAGACGACATGAAGTTCTCACATCATTTGACGCAAGTATTTCACTATTACGAATGAAATAAAACCTTTCCAGTAATTCACTTCCAGAAACTGACGGCTTTAAGTAATGCTCGTTGGAATTCAAGTGCAATACTAGCACTTCTGGCATTCCGGAAAATAGAAACGAGAAATTTGAACTTGTGTGTATTTTCATAGCGAAAACATGCATGGTCTGAAGTATAGGGGTGTGCCGGATCTGTTTTTTCCAACCGGATCCGGATCCGGATTTTCTTATGCGAAATCCGCCGGATCCGGTACCGGATCCGGATTATTATTCCGGATTTTGGTACTTTGCAGATACCGGCAAATCTGAGGGTTTGGATGCCTTCTGAACAGTTGGCCTAAATGGCTAAATGACATTGACTGATTGGAAGTTGGAAGTGAAGAACTTTGAAATAAATTAGAAAATAGAAATGATTCAGAAATCACTGAAATCAGAATATAACGCAGATTGATAATAAGTTATTATCCATAAGTAACTAAACTCGCTGTTAAGTTCTAACTCGCTGCAAGGTGAAAGGAAAACAACTTTACTATTGTATTAGTCTATTAATTTCATTACTTTGGCACTTGCCACTTGGTAGTGTAATTTTTATTTAGTGCACTAATTGTTTTGAATCTGAGGAGAAAGTCAGACTCATCATCTGAGTTCATCTCGTCTTGTCATTGGCTCATTGGATGATGGATGCTTATTGCTTATTGTTATTATTCAAATGTTCATAGTTTATGATGTGTATTGAAATGGATAATTAATTGGAAAAAACAAATAACAAGATTGAATTGAATTGAGAATAGAGAACAATAATTCTGTATTTCTGTACTTTACAAGTTTGAAAATTGAAATACAAATTTTAATGAATTCAATTGGCATTTGACAAAGCCATTATTCAAGCCTAAAGAAGTAAGAATAAGATGTTGATAACTAACTAATGACTATTAGTTTGTTAACAGTGTTAAGTTACTCCAAGTTCACAGCCAAATAATGTACTCATTCCAGTGATGCCACACAATCACAGCTGAGCGCCGCGGGCCGCGGCTACGTCATACCGTCGTTTAAACCAAAGAGCACAGATCATAGCGCAAGCCAGAATCGCCGAAGATGGCTTGGTGACATAGAGATCACCAAAGACCTTTAAATTTATACTAGACCGCTTACGTAATGTTAATTTTTACTCAAAAATGATAAGTATTTTTAACAATTGAGTGAACGATAATATAAATTAAAATATGAATTAAAATTACGGTAAATTTTTTTAAAGCATATTTGACTTTTAATTCCTTGTATAAATAGAATTTTAATAACCTTTTTTATAAAATAGAATTAAAAAATAAAAAAAAATTGGGAAGGAATTGCTTTTAATGGAAGACGTTACGTTAGGGTTAGATTACCAACTCAGTGACTTGTTATATTAATTAGTGTTAGAGAATTAGTGTTTTTTCACGGAAATTTCAGAATGGAAAAATATTCTATTTTTCATTTTACAATATTTAATATTTATATTTGAACTATTTTTTCAACAGGAAATCTCGTTGGGTGATGCATTTTAATTTAATAACAAAGAAGACATCTTTTCCATCTCTCAGAGAAATCTAAATAACTTAAATGTTGAATTTATCAAAAACCATTCATTTCTGTTATTTATTTTGTTATGAAGGTGGCGGGCTGGCGGCCAGGGGCTTGGGCAGTATAGTTGCTTATTATTTCTGTTACAACGTCATTGGTGATTGCGGTTAAGATGACGTCACGAATAATAATTACTCATCCCCGAACTATCATGTATGGGATTGGGCCGATTGGCCACTATTAGCGGTGCTGACTCCAGCCTCTGGTATGTTCAAAACATTAAACAAGCTCAACGCTCGAAACAATTGATTAATGTACCGTGATCGTGTGGAATTCGGGAAAGAGAATTACTTTTATTTCCGATTATGATCCGGTGAGTCACAAAATCTGGCAAACTCAGAAATCCGGTATTTTCCGGATTCCGGAATCCGGTTATTCCGGATACATGTAAATCCGGCAGAACCGGATTTCATCGGATAGTGCAAAATCCGGCGGAACCGGATTCCGGCACACCCCTACTGAAGTATGGTTTTCAGATCAAAGGGACTGGAAAATAGGAAAAGAGATTTTAGCACCTGCTTGGCATAGATACACTGAAGCAGAAAGATGCTTCTTGAAGCACTGGGTCTGTGAAGATTAAGCAATACCTGGTATAGAACGAAGTAACTGCTATGCAGAAAGAGCTATACAAATAATGCAAGATATTATTCAACGTTGTGAGACTTCAAAGACACTGTGGCGTTATGTTATTTAATATATATCTATGTATAGCAGGCTCGCCAGGTAATTTAACTTAATTACCAAATCTTTAACTCTAACTCACTGGTATAGGTACTAGTATATAACAACACAACTCTTAGGAGTGTACTTTACAACACTGATTTAATGTACTATGATAATATTTTACAAGTCTAATAATCCAAGTCTACTCTAAGTATAATATATTCTATAAACTTCCCTAAGTCTACTGGGCCGCCCTCTGTCGAGATACATTCCGCGTTCACTTTATAAAGGCTGGCGGGGTGCGAGTGGGACCGTAGATAATCCGTGTGCAAAGGGGGGGGGGACAGCTGGCATGAGTCATTAGGGTACTGGGAATAGTAGATAATGGGACAGTAGTAGAAAGTCCGTGTGCAAAGGCAGCGAGAGCTGATAGAAACAACTTTTAACTAGTATGGAAGGGGTTAAGTTTGACCCGTTACATGGGGGGGGGAGAGGTGCGGTGAATTCTTGACGTAACATATCCATGGCTGATGAGGAGCGAGAGGGTCCGTATTGGCGGGGTAAATTTAAATTGGCAGTGGAGGTGGAAACGGGGAGGGGAGGGTAAATTCTAGATGTAACATTTCTGACCATGACCCTGGGTTATGTTCCATGGCCAACTGATGAGTCACTCGCTACTGGCGGGAGGTGCGTGTGCAAAAGGGGGGGGGGGTAACTTCTAAACGTAACAGACACTATTAACTGTTTTATTCTCACTAATGATGAAGCATAAAACTTAATTTATGTTTCCTATGCTGTTCTTTATTATCATTCATATTTTTGACATCTCTATACTCATGCTTACATGCATTGCACTTGTTGTTCTTATGTAACTTTCCATTACAGTGTTGTGTTGTATATATTAATATATAATATTCGTTTTATGGTTTGGTGGGGAAGGTTTTTCAAATATTTTCAGAAAAGGTTATTTGTGTCATAAAACACTCATGAAAAGTCACCTTTTCTTGACATGTAAATATGAGGTTACAAAAAAGTCATAACCCTACTGTACAGTGTTCACCTTAGGGTTTTTGGTTCAACCTCCAGTGAAAAACAAGGGAAACTGGGACCTCCATGGTCATTGTACTATCGATTATGTTGGAGACTTAAGAAGGTCTCAATAAAAGAAACAGATAGATAATGGTTGGCGTTGGTGCTTTGCCCGGTGTTGGTGTTGGTACTTTGCCTGGGGTTGGTGTTGGTACTTTGCACAGAGTTGGTGGTGGTACTTTTCACAGAGTGGGTCTTGGTACTTTGCACGAAGTTGGTGTTGGTACTTTGCACGAAGTTGGTGTTGGTACTTTGCCCGGGGTTGGTGTCTGCACAAATGCCTGCTGACTTCAGTGAAAATGTATGATAAATACCCCCTCCCTTTCCCCTTTTCCCCCTGGTTCTTTTCTTTTGGAGATTTATACTATAACACAATTGTGACCTGTTATTTAAACAATTGTATATATTTGGTATCCATGTTAATAATTTTTTGTTTATTAAACCCTTAATATTTTGTAAATATGTGTCATAATATTTTACTTAGTTCTGAAAAACACATAGAATATTGAGTGTACTAGCTGTACCCTGCAAAACCTTTGCATAGAGTTATATCCACTTAGGTTTGATCAGATCAGTAGGCTAGGTTATTTTTGGTTTTGGACAGATCCGAATTTTTCATGATTTTTATTACTATTGTATACGTTTGACGATTTTAAACTGGAATACTGTTGTATTAATTCTTTACTTTCGATTTAACGCAGAACCCACACCGCTATTATTTATATAGATGCTGATATTGGATAGTCATACAACGAATACAAATCCAGTGCATATGGAATAGAATATACACATGTTACACATGTAATTTTTACCATTTTAACTTCAAAGACCAAAAAAAAAACCTTTTCAAATGCAATTTATAATTATATGGCGTAATTTTATAACGGTCACTTACTGCCACGTTTTCTTTTACTTTTTAAACAACTTATTGTGAAGTGGCAGTAGTATCAGGACGGTATTGAAAACATCGAAACTGTGTGCATTCTACGTTAGTAGCCTATAAGAGTTGACTGATTGAGGTAAATATGTTCAGTCAATTTAAAATACAGTTTTAAACACTTCATTTACACTAAGCTAGCAAAAATATTTGCTTTAAGATTTTCTCAAATGAAAATGTGTTAGGGGTGGGTGATAAATATGTTCTCCGTGTGCGCCCCAAACAGTCCGACCCTCTCCCAATGTGTGTTATCCTGATTAATTACCAGGTACTGAATTCTTCCGACACCCCAGCCCTGGTTTATATGATCTAAGAAATAAACATCATATCCTTACTGGGACTTCACAGGTCATTAACTTTAAATCTAGTCTTGTGAAACGAGTTAAAAAAAGTAACGAGTGGAAACATTACTTTAAAATCTGGCGAAACATCATTAAGTCTTCAGGAGAGGTCAAAAGTTTAATTGGGGTCAAGCGACCAAGACTATTGAATTTTATCTCAAATCCTATAAATCACTATTAGACGGTTTTTTTTTTTTGCTGTGTCCTTCTTTCACCCCCATCATAGCCGATATTGAAATAACCATGAAAGCACCACTAGTGGAAAAAAGCTTGACTGTCAACCTGAGAGTGCCTGGTTCGATCTATAAAGATCCTAGTTCACATTTTATAAAGATCATAGTTCAACCGTCATAAAAATTCTTGTTCAAATTTTGTGAAGATCCAGTTTCACATCCAACAAAGATCCTAGTTCAAAAACTTGTCCATCAATTAAAAAAAAAATGCTTTCTTCTGTATAGCTAAGCTCTCTGGCTTAAAACAAATATATCTAATTGTAATTTTTTTTTCTTTTGTATTTCATTAGATTTGTTCAGTGAAAAAAAAATCCAGTCAAGGAACGAACTTTCATCTGTTTGGTGAGTAATACTTGAGTGAAGTGTATTTCATAACTTGATTTTCGAATATAATAAACCTGATGAGTTTGTTGTTCTTTGGCTGTTATTCTTATTGATCTGTATGTTGTAAGTTACGGGGTTCAAATCCCTCATGAATTTCCTGACCTACTTAAGTCTTTCATGGCGTCTTCAATACTCACACAGCTGGTACCACAGATATCTACTACAAAAAGTGACTCATTTATGATTTATATGATTAAGAGACACGAATAAAATTCTTAGAAAATTTTATTTTTACTTTTTGTATGCACATACATTTACAAAAAATTACTTGGTATTCACTTGTAATCAGTGTATTTATTTGAATAGCATGTAACCACTTGATTGTCTATTTTTATTGATTTAACTTTTCAGGTAAACATGAAACCCAAGTGTCGGAAGGTGGAGAAGCTGATTTACAAAAACATTTTGTTAACTGTAAGAAGAATCCAGATCATGCAAAGTTTATACCTATAAAAACATTTTCAATTAAACACCTGCCCGAAGATTTTCATGATTATGTCTTGTTCGATTATATCAAAGCTACGGCATCCCTGACAGTAAGAGTGGACGTCAGAATGACCAGTCCACACAGACCAGAGTTTTACCCTGACACACGTGTTCCATATCCTTTCTATAACATGAGAAACAAAACAGCATTGCGACTTGGAAGTGGAGAGATAGAAGTGAGGAAGTTTATTGATGGATGTGGGGCGAATGTAGATGGAGGAGTATTTAATTTTAATGGCGATAAACTTGCTAGCAAATTTTTAAAGTCAACCAAAACATGTCCATGCAGAAAATGTAAATATACCGACAAACCCAACGATGTCTGGTGGGAGATTTCTGTGTACACCGCAACACATGTAGTTTTTGATGAGAGTGAGGCAGGTCAAACCTCCTGCAGATTGTTTTATGATGAACACGATAGTCCGATGGTCAGTCTCGATGAGTTCAGTGTTCATTATGTGAACATTGAGGAGGACAGATGTGAATTAAAATATGTGACATGTGACTCACTAGGAGATAAACTATTCAACCTGGCGGTGCACAGGGCAGATCTCTGGAGGGAAGTTGATAACAAGTACATGAAGAAATCTGACGTCAGGTTGACTTTTATAATATCGCATCCACATGGATCACATAAGCAGGTCAGCGTTGGTCAATGGGTGGGTAATCACAAAGTTAGCCAAGTGAATGAGCATTTGAATATGACAAAGTTGACCTACACAACATGTACATGTCCAGGAAGTAGTGGGGCCCCAGTCAATTGTGTGGGGTCAGGTCATGGACATTTCCACAGCGGAGCTTTGGACTCTGGACTTAATTACAGCGGAGTTGGTCTCTATAGTTTGTCATGCCATCAGGACCAGGACTTAACGAACAAAAAAAATAGAAAGTTAACTTTAATGACATAGGACTCCTATATTCATAGGGTTCTAGAGCAAGTTAAAGGGGTTTATACGATGTGTCGGCACCCAACGCTCACTCTTTGTAAAATAAAATATGGATATGTCTATTAATTAATAAATATTATTGAGAGCCATCATAACTTTTTTATTATTTGTTCACAATTATCTTATATATATATATATATATATATATATATATATATATATATATGTACACACACACATATACATATATATATATATATACAAGGCCGTAGCCGGGGGGGGCTAGGGAGCTGCAGCCCCCCCCCCCCGAATTAATTCTAAAAATCAAATTTTGTAAAATATACTTCTTTATCATTGTATTCCGCTTTTTTCTTATATAAAACTCTCCGCACAGCCCTCCCTACCCCCAAGCCACACAGCCACCCCCCAAAAAAAAAACAAAGTCCTGGCTACGGTCTTGTATATATTTATATATATTAGGGTGGGGCAAACTGCTGTTGTCTCTGTCAGACAATTATATATAGATGCTCCGTCATCTAGTGATCAATTTAACAATTCATGTTCATGTGTTTTTTTTTTCATGTCTAGGGTGTCGCAACTTTGAAAAATGCAGTTCTTATAGTACATTTAATGAATATTAACCCCTAAAGCGCCAACTAATATTAACGAAATGCATCTAGAATAGTTGTCATATTTATGTTTGGTAGAATTGTACAGCTAAATGATAACTGTTTACATTACTATTATTATGTAAGCTTTTTGAATTTTTATTTTATTTTTACTATAAATATTTGTGGGTATTAAAATGTGCAGCTTCTAGGCCCCCGTAAAAAAAAAATTTCCAATGGCGGTAAAATTAATGAAAAAATATAAAAGACGAATGTTCACTTGTTATTATCTATTTAAAAAACGATTAAATTAAATATACAAACTTTCCCGAAAAGAATCCATAACAAATTAATTAAATAAAATTTTATAAAATCATTTATATCCAAGAAAAGCTATGTCGGCCAATAAAGAAAAATCCCATCAAAATCACTATCACTCATTTAAAAAAAATTAAAATCCTTTCGACAAAATGGCGAATCAATGAAATAAATTCCGGCAGAAATTAGAAAACAGAAAAGCTGCAAAGTTTGAAACAAAAACAAGAGCGCAGATAGATGAAGGCACCATTGTTACAGAAGACTTGGAAATAGAAACGATTCAGAAGAGATAAGCGAAATAATGACAGCAGTTATGTGCATGATGAAGACACAGAAGAAGATAGTGACAAGGAAGCGCGTTCCAGCACTGTTCCACAAAATAGATGGCTGTATCCAGAGCTTTGCAAAGCTGTTGATAGGGGCCAATGTCAGCAACCGTGATACCGTTTTGATTGTAAATGCCGTCTTGAAAGATCTTGGACAGTCGACACCTGAAAATGCTTTGCACCCCAGCAAGCTGCGCCGTCCAAGAGATGTATGGAGGAAGAAGTCAGTTCAGGATCACAAAGAAGAAAGTGAAGGGATTGTTTGTCTCGGTTTTGATGGCAAGATTGATGTCACTCTAAAGCATACTGGGTCTACTCGTCGCAAAGTATAAGAAGAGCACTACGTCTTAGTATCATTTCCTACCCGCAGCTATGTTGAACATGTTGTTCCAGCATCAGGAAAGTCCAAGGACATTTCCAGAGAAATTATGCCAGTGGTTACAAGCAGTGAATCGGAGCTAACTTTACAAGCAGTTGTTTGTGATGGAACACCAATAAATACTGGTAAACATAATGGTGTAATCCGACAACTTGAACTTCAGCTACGAAGGCCACTTCAGTGGTTGATTTGTTTAATGCATGCCAACGAATTGCGTTTAAGGAAACTAATAGAAGTCGTTGATGGTCCAAATACTTCAGAAGGACAGATAGCAAGCATGCTGGAATTTGATCCCCAGCATTAATCAATCATCGAATTTTCAGGTTCTGTTGTTGAGGTTGAAGACGAGGTGATGAAAGATCTAAGTACAGATCAGCAGTATTTATTGAAAATGTGTCTGCTTATTCAAAGTGGTTGCACCGCTGGTCAAAGTTACATCTCAACTTGGACAATCAGTCATGCCAGATGGTTAACTAAAGCTAACCGAATACTCAGGTTGTATGCCTCCGAACAAAGTTCTTCTGCCGACCTTCAACGAATTATGAAATTCATACTGAATTTTTATGCTCCATTCATGGTTTTGCATCAAATCTCATCCAAGCTGCCAGGATGGAGCCAAGAACTACTTCTTCATGATTTCACTGAACCAAAAACTTGACACAAATGATCAGGCTGTCGTGGCTCCATTGCTTCAAAACAACAGCTACTTTTATCATCCTGAAAATATCTTGTTGGCGGCTGTGGGCGACAAAGACGAAAACATTAGAAAATTTGCATACGAAAAAGTGTTGCTGGCTCGAAGTACTCACTCAAGTGACACGTGCATGATTCGTTGTTTTGAGAACAGAATTAAAATAAACTTTTCAGCGGAGTCTTACATTTGCATGGTTAACTGGGAACTGGTCGAGTTTGATTCACCTCCACTGCTGCAGGACATCACTGCCGAAGATATTGCCAGTAACGGCCAGGTGATTCTACCTCACTTTCCATGCCATTCGCAAGATGTTGAAAGAAACATCAAGGATGTCACAGCAGTTTGAGCAAAGTGTACGGACATGATAGACGCCATGGTGCTATTATTCAAAGGAAGAAATCAAGATCGGACGTGCCAACAATAGAAACAAAGGCAGACTTTCTGCACTAATTTCACATTTGAAGTGCGGTACTGTTGCAAATAAATTTGTTTTTTTTACTAGAAATTGTTGTTGTTGAATATGTTGTGTTTGATTTTAAGAACCTTTAATATTTTTAATAATTCACTCTGTTCATCAGCGTTATATTTTCAGAACACATTTAATTGCGTTTTTTTAAAGACAGAGTTGCTAGAAAACGGTTATACAGAAAATAAAACTGTTTCTGTCTACGCTTTTACTTTCATATGGAACACTGATTTTGGTTTGTCTGAGACCTTAACTCCAAAATTTGTCAGTTTTTGCCCCACCCTAATATATATATATATATATATATATATATATATATATATATATATATTAGGATTACGTTTCCATTGGAATCACATCTTAGGTTATTTTATAACAAAGCACATATTAAAAGTTTGGATGGCTGAGTGGTGTTTATACTCGACTGTTAACCTTAGAGTCTTGGGTTCGATCCTCGATGTGAATTTTTCGAGGTGAAATTTATTTCAAAGTCATCCCACAAGTCCACCCAGCTTTAAATGGGTACCTGACTTTAAGTTGGGGAAGTAAAGGCGGCTGGACGATGTGCTAACCAAACAATCCCTTCATATGCCGAGGTTATAGAAACAGATGAATTCTACACTTCATCTGCCCCGATGGCCCGTTAGGGCTAAGAAGGGAAATTTACTTTTTTTTATAGTAAAACTTGTATAGTTCTACATGTGATCATAATTGTTTTTAGTTATTTAAAATTGAAGATTTTATTAAAAAATAATCTACCGAATCCAGACGCAGGTATAGTTTATATTGACCTGCAGCAGACTTGAAACCAAAAATGTTTTATATATATATATATTATGCCAAATAGTCTATTTTAGTTGTTTTTTTTTTAATCGGACATACTTAGAAAAAAATGAAAACATAATATAGAGGAAACATTATCAGGCATTTTATTGAATACAAATCAATTCACTGAATCTATTCTTTATCACCTCTTTCATAGCTTCTAACAAATATAAACTCAAACTACAGATTGAACCATTACATGAAATATATTTAAGTTATTAGAATTGTTCGCCACATTAAATCTATCCATTTAAATGTGAATTTATGAGTTGTATTAACATTAAATTATTTTAAAAAAAAATAAAAAACTTCTGAAATTCTAAACAAGGACCAGGAAAACTTTATTACTAACATACACTCAAACTATTTACAGAAAAAAATGCACATCAAAACAAATAATAGTCATTTCAATACTTACATTAAAACTTTCCTTTATGTAAATAATAAAAGTTAAATTTAAAGAAGTAATATACAAATACTCTTAATAGAGGAAATAATAAACAAGAGATAACAATGACCCAGTGTTTAGATTTATGTGCATCAGTCCATGTATTTCTACGTACATCTTGTGTGCATCGGTCCATGTATTTCTACCTACATCTTGTGTGCATCGGTCCATGTATTTCTACGTACACCTTGTGTGCATCGGTCCATGTATTTCTACGTACATCTTGTGTGCATCGGTCCATGTATTTCTACGTACATCTTGTGTGCATCGGTCCATGTATTTCTACGTACATCTTGTGTGCATCAGTCCATGTATTTCTACGTACATCTTGTGTGCATCAGTCCATGTATTTCTACGTACATCTTGTGTGCATCAGCCCATGTATTTCTAAGTACATCTTGTGTGCATCAGTCCATGTATTTCTACGTACATCTTGTGTGCATCAGTCCATGTATTTCTACGTACATCTTGTGTGCATCAGTCCATGTATTTCTACGTACATCTTGTGTGCATCAGTCCATGTATTTCTACGTACATCTTGTGTGCATCAGTCCATGTATTTCTACGTACATCTTGTGTGCAACACAGAGGGTCTCAAACCGTTCTGGCCATGGTACATTTTTGATCTGTTGTAAAAACAACTTAAGTCATAAAATTTACTTTTCCTAATGCTATTGAATTAATCTTATCAATCTCTTACACTAGATAGGATTTATTATAAGTCTATTTCAGAAATAGAATATGTGTGGTAGGTAGACAAATAGAAAAGAAATATAACAATATATTGAATGAGTTAAAAATGATTTGATTGTTTACATTTTAATATAATGTTACTGTTGCAGGATAATTTAAAAAAATGCATATTTAGATTCAAGAAAAAAGTGTGTGTGTGAAGTCTATTAGTTTTATACATTGACAACAGTAAAATGTGTGTGAAGTCTATTAGTTTTATACATTGACAACAGTAAAATGTGTGTGTGAAGTCTATTAGTTTTATACATTGACAGTAAAATGTGTGTATGAAGTCTATTAGTTTTATACATTGACAACAGTAAAATGTGTGTGTGAAGTCTATTAGTTTTATACATTGACAGTAAAATGCTACCGAATTAAAAAAAATACTGCCAATGTGTCAATCTATTAATGACAAAGTTTTAAGAGTTTATGACTTATTTCGGCACACTCGTAGGAATAAGAGATTTGCACGGATTTGGTGCGCCGATCACATGCACTTGATTTAACAATTCAGGAAACTCTAAGAACGTTGGATACGTATCAAGACACACATCAAGTGCGCACTCTCTGACAAACACATACAGATCTTCACAATATACCAGAGCACCAATCAACGAGTTCTTAAAATTAGCAAACGTTGTCACGTGATTGGTAGTGGCTCCACCCATTCCTATATCTATAAGGTATATCTCGCCACAAGACGTCAAGAGATAGAGTTTATCTCCCTTCTGGAAAGTTGAAATGTTCTGGTCGACAACACCCTGAAGGGTAACGTTGGCCGTCCACTCTTGTATTGTTGTGTCAAAGACATTTAACACGGCTGATTTGTCCGCGTCGCCACTGATAGCGATGATAGAACTATTATACGGCGTGACATGGATAACTGGCATTTCACTTGGCACAGATGTCATCCGCTTTAAATCAGTGCGGTTTACAGGGTTCCATGTAAAAATGTCTCCGCTACTGGTGTGGACAATATGTACGCGGTCTGCAACGGAGAAAGAAATCAAAGTTTGTTGCGCCGTTTGCAAATGACCACCTTCCCCCCGTTGATACATGCCATAACCCAGGTGCAGGCTCGCAACACTCTGCCACTGGCCCTGGACGAGTAAAAACACAGACAATGTATCGTTTATGTTGTCAGCGAATCCACAGACATAAGGTTCCGAGTTGTGCTCATTCATAACAGCATTTTCTGGCAGCTTCGCTATATCAATTATTCCTATCATTTTCTTCTCCGTCAAACTGAACTTGATAATATTTCTCACCCCGCTCTGCATTAGAACTACGTCATCCCAGCCGCTACTTTTCCTATGTCCTGCGAACGTTGGCCAGTAAGTGGGTCTGCATCCCATTCTGTACATCAGGACCTGCATGATGAGGTCACGGGCTTTTATGTTGTCTGAAATCAGCCGATGAAGAAGTAATCCTCTCAGATAATCTTCGCTCAAGGAGGCCAGTCGAGAAACTGATAACAGTGGTACCAGATAGTCACATCTTAAGTTAGCACTGTCTGGCATTATCTCAGGTAAACTTGTAGTAGTTTGACCGGCCCACTTTAATATTGCATCCACAACATTTTCCTCCCCGCTTGACTTTAGATTCGGATCTCGGACAATGGTCAGCAATATATGACCCTCTAGCTCCATTATGCATCCACTGTCCGTGCATAGGTCAAAGTTACTTGTGATGTAGTCCAATATTTGACCTATGACGTTTTTCCCTAGCAGCTTAGCGTGGCAGAAATACCTGTAACAATTTTTCTCATTCAGAGTCTCCATGACCAATTTTCGACATGCCGAGACTATGAAGTCAAACTGGAGAGCGTCAGCTGCCTTCCAAACGTCCAAAACGTTTTCGTCATTAAGCGTGTATTCATGGAGATATATAAATCTGTATATCAGTCTGAATGTCTCAGAGGAGATGTCATCAAGGTGGACGCTGTTATGTTTGGTCCCCTGAACCGGACATCGAAAGAGAGTGCGGAAAAATGGAGAACACGCACTGAGGATAAACTTATGGCAGGGGAAGGTCTCGTTCTCAACCTCCACAGTGATGTCACTGTACACTTCATCTTCGTGACTGTTGAGATTCTTAAGGCAGCTCAAGAGAGCTTTGGTGAATTCCATGACAGCTTTTATCTATCTGGAAGAAAATAAAAGAAAGATGAAAATAGAAATGCGTAAATAAACAAATTATAAAAAAAATAATGGCAGCTTATTACAAATTGTAAACATTTTAGAATAATGGCAGCTTATTACAAATAGTAAACATTTTAGAATAATGGCAGCTTATTACAAATAGTAAACATTTTAGACGATATAAATCAGTTGGACTCAATAGATGTGTGACGGCAAGTGGCCGGACTATTCGACCCTGTCAACTGATGCGAATAATACTTGAATATTTTTTTCTTTGTTTTAAATATGTTTATTAACTTTGTTCAACATGTGTTTAATTGTTTAAGATATGTGTATGTTTTATTTAAAATATGTATTATAAATGTTTTAAATGTGTATTTTATTCTTTATAATGTCTTAGCAATAGACACACATTGTGTGATGATTATGTGACGTAATTTTCCCACTCAACACAACCTTTTGACCCTTCTTTTGATTCTAACCACAAGCTATGGCAAAAAATTAAATGCTTGTCAATCTCACAGCTCATGTCGTGTTTAGCAAAACGCAAGTGTGGTAAGTGTTGCCAGATAGGTATCAGAAAAAAATGTACAGATAAGTCAACAGGTTAATGTTATACTGAACCCATCCACCTTGGATATTGGTCACTTAAATCATTTGTGCCAGTGGCTAGAGTAGACAAATCAATGTGCCAGTGAAGCTCATGTGCAAGCACGAGCAGAGTATGCGAGATTTACTGTCGGTCTTCAAAAAACTTTAGAACTTGCTTAGAACATAACGTAAATCAAAACTCAACCCTCACAGAAACACATTATTTAGAAAATTACAAAAAAAATATTTAAATGTAAACAATAAAACACATTTTTTGAACAAACTTTATATAATATCTTTAACAGTTAAACAATGTTGAACAAAGTTAATAAACGTATTTAAAAAAAAAAAAAATAATAATTCAAATAGAATTTGTATCAGGGTCGAATTATCCGAGGTCAAATAGTCGTGGAACTGTTATGGGCGACCAGTTGCAGGCATTGGCAGTAATACATGCATTGATAACCGAATAGGGCTTTTTGATGAGTAATACACTAACGGGATATTCATCTATTTATTCATCTGTATATTGTATAATACATACTAAGATTTGTTACATTTACTATGACGCCTAGCTACTTTATTAAAAAAAAATATGGAAAATGCGGTTCCCATGGGCATCATGTTTGCCACAACGCATACACACAACGCATACACACAACGCATACACACAACACATACACACAACACATACATGCATTTACTGTGCACAGTGTAAAAACCAATTACAAATAAATAAATGAGAATACAGTCAGCAGACATTCATTTAGAATACAGTCAGCAGAAATACATTTAGAATACAGTCAGCAGAAATACATTTAGAATACAGTCAGCAGAAATACATCTAGAATACAGTCAACAGAAATACATTTAGAATACAGTCAACAGAAATACATTTGGAATACAGTCAGCAGAAATACATTTAGAATACAGTCAGCAGAAATACATTTAGAATACAGTCAGCAGAAATACATTTAGAATACAGTCAGCAGAAATACATTTAGAATACAGTCAGCAGAATTACATTTAGAATACAGTCAGCAGAAATACATTTAGACATTGGGGAAATTGTTTTCAATTATTTTGATCAGCAACAACAAAACATTGCGACTTAGAACCCAAATGGTGAATGAACTTTTTGTCAAACCTTAGGGTAAGAGAACCCAAATGGTGAATGAACTTTTCGTCAAAACTTAGGGTAAGCACAAACCAAAACGAATTTCGAGTATCTATGACCTTGAAAATTTCGTGGCAATGTATTAGCACGACCTGCTTTGTATGGATTCGACTCCCGACTAGTCACGTTCGTCTACATGTCTTCCATGGCCATTGAACTATCGGATACGGTGGAAATGAAAAAAGGGAACTGCGAAAACCCTCCTATTTGTGGTTTATTAAGATCTAAAACATAACTATCTCACCCTGTAAAGTAATTCTATAAACAATCGGACAATTTCTGTGGAGTAATTCTATAAACATTCGGACAGTTTTTGCGGAGTAATTCTATAAACAATCGGACAGTTTTTGCGGAGTAATTTTATAAACAATCGGACAGTTTTTGTAGAGTAATTCTATAAACAATCGGACAGTTTTTGTGGAGTAATTCTATAAACAATCGGACAGTTTTTGTGGAGTAATTCTATAAACAATCGGACAGTTTTTGTGGAGTAATTCTATAAACAATCGGACAGTTTTTGTGGAGTAATTCTATAAACAATCTGACAGTTTTTGTGGAGCTCTATCTGTCTATGTACGAATAGTGCGCTAAAGATATAACGAACGTATGGAGACTGGCGGCCGGCCACCAAATTATAGTTAAATTAACTAATGTAATGAAATATACAATAATACTAAGTAGCGAACATTTCATAAAGTAACACCACAATCAAGAAGTCAATGTAAACATAAAAAGAAGTAAACGTACTAGTTTTTTTTCTTTCTCAACGGTAAATAAAAACTGTGAACACATCCAGGTAAACAAAAATAAAGAGATGACTTGAAGGGTTGGTGAAATCAAGCAAGATAATCAGAAATTATATACTGGTCCTCAGTCGAAGGCGGAGCACTCTCAACGTGTGTGGGTCAGTCATCCATAGTTTTGAAGAAACAGCCTGACAGCCTAGTACATTGCATCAACTGATGACACATTGGATCTCGTTGTTTATGAGTCCTAGTAACACATCGAATGTATTTGTTTTGCTAACACTGGATCGTCCAGTTTGAGTCCTAGACACACATTGGATCTCTTTGTTATGAGTTTGAGTCTTGGATGTCAACTAATGGGTGGGTGATCACTCATTTTTGTTATAATGTAATGTAATGTTGTTGTTTTTTTCTATTTTAATTGAAAAGTAAACAATTTTTAATCATCATACTTCACAATATCTGTTAATACTATTAGCAAGTTGTACACTCAAGCTCGCAACATTGCTTACAACTAGGCTCGCTGCAGGGCACGTGACCCAGTCTATAATGCTACAAATGACTCAGTCTATAAGGCTACAAGTGACCCAGTCTATAATGCTACAAATGACCCAGTCTATAATGCTACAAGTGGCCAAGTCTGTAATGCTACAAGTGACCCAGTCTGTAATGCTACAAGTGGCCCAGTCTGTAATGCTACACGTGACCCAGTCTATAATGCTACAAGTGATCCAGTCTATAATGCTACAAGTGACCCAGTCTGTAATGCTACAAGTGACCCAGTCTATAATGCTACAAGTGACCCAGTCTATAATGCTACACGTGACCCAGTCTATAATGCTACAAGTGACCCAGACTATAATGCTACAAGTGACCCAGTCTGTATTGCTACAAGTGATCCAGTCTGTATTGCTACAAGTGACCCAGTCTATAATGCTATTTCTGTTTTGCGAACGGGACCTTTCCGTTGGGCAAGACGCTGCTATATCTACTGTTGCAGAAACCATCCAGTCACGACGTCATATACTGTTAGTCTTCTTGATGATTTCCATTTCTTTTTAGAAGTTGGAATAAGTTCCTTAATTTAACTCACCTTTAAATGGGTACCGACTTATGTTGGGGAAATAAAGTCAGCTAGGCTTTATGCTAACTACAAAATTCCTTTATATACTTGGGATACTGCAACAGATGAATTCTATACTTCACTTGACTAGCCACAAAATCTTATGATAATGGCATGGTCAAAAAACTATTTCTGATTTGGTCTAGTTTATGCATAAATAGTTCATGGCCATTTGCTAAATATTTGGCATTTTGATAAAAATCATATTTGTCACCCGTACACCAGACCGTTAATTAAAGTCCTTATTTATAAGCTGAAAGCTCATTTGTGATCATTAGTTCTACCAGACACTATAAGGGGACGGATGGTCGTGCTGTAAAGCGCTCGACTGTCGACCTGGTTCGATCTCCGGTGAGGACAAAGGAAAATTTTAGGTCTTGGCTCATGTTCCCGTGGTGCCTCCATGGTGGGGAAATCTTAGAGATTTCATCTCATCCTTACAGGAACTTCACACACACACACACACACACCAGACACTGTGGACCTGATCATTAGTTCAAGCAGACATTGTGGACCTGATCATTAGTTCTACGAGACATTATGGACCTGATCATTAGTTCAACCAGACACTGTGGACCTGATCATTAGTTCAACCAGTCACTGTGGACCTGATCATTAGTTCAACCAGACACTGTGGACCTGATCATTAGTTCAACCAGACACTGTGTACCTGATCATTAGTTCAACCAGTCACTGTGGACCTGATCATTAGTTCAACCAGTCACTGTGGACCTGATCATTAGTTCAACCAGACACTGTGTACCTGATCATTAGTTCAACCAGTCACTGCGTCACTGAATTCAGTCAACAGAATGTCATATTAAGACAACATGGTCTCCAGTTCCTTACAAATTATCTCCACTTGGCTCCATTTAGTCACCCCCCCTCCCTCTCCCGCATTCTGCAGCGAAAATATAAAAACAAAATTAAAGCGACGGGGCCCATGAAAAAATGTTAGATTTCCCTCTCCTTGTGCATTCACACACACACACACACTGATAAGATGACAAACTTTCATTTAAACGAAATAGAGGACATTTATAAAATTATCACTTTTTACAAATCATAGGAAGACATCACTTCAAGAAGAAAAACAGTTATAAATAAAACATTTAACACGTTGCAGCAGTTATAAAATTAAATGATAAAAACATTAACATTTTGTATTGTGTGTTTGATATTTCATTTGTATTTTGTAATTAACCTCATTTTGTAATTAACCTGATTTTCTATTCATTTTTTTTCATAGGTACTATTTTCAGCTGTTTTATTGAACAAAATATTCACATGGGACTCAAAGGACTGATTTTATTTTCTTCGGTTCGGGAGATTTACACTTTCAGTAGCGAAGGGAGAGTATTTCAGGTTGTAAGCACTTCGGGTTGTGAGTACTTCGGGTTGTGAGTACTTCGGGTTGTCACACAGGGTGCCGAACTAATAGAGAGAACTGTTCAATGTTTTTGTAATTTACAGATTGAGAGGAGGGAGCCAAAAGTAAAACCCACACAAGGCGCCACAATAGATATCAACGGCTCTGTACAAGGCGCCACAATAGATATCAACGGCTCTGTACAAGGCGCCACAATAGATATCAACGGCTCTGTACAAGGCGCCACAATAGATATCAACGGCTCTGTACAAGGCGCCACAATAGATATCAACGGCTCTGTACAAGGCGCCACAATAGATATCAACGGCTCTGTACAAGGCGCCACAATAGATATCAACGGCTCTGTACAAAATCATAAAACTCACACAAGGCGCCACAATAGATATCAACGGCTCTGTACAAAATCATAAAACTCACACAAGGCGCCACAATAGATATCAACGGCTCTGTACAAGGCGCCACAATAGATATCAACGGCTCTGTACAAGGCGCCACAATAGATATCAACGGCTCTGTACAAGGCGCCACAATAGATATCAACGGATCTCAAGGCGCCACAATAGATATCAACGGCTCTGTACAAAATCATAAACAAGGCGCCACAATAGATATCAACGGCTCTGTACAAAATCATAAAACTCACACAAGGCGCCACAATAGATATCAACGGCTCTGTACAAAATCATAAAACTCACACAAGGCGCCACAATAGATATCAACGGCTCTGTACAAGGCGCCACAATAGATATCAACGGCTCTGTACAAGGCGCCACAATAGATATCAACGGCTCTGTACAAGGCGCCACAATAGATATCAACGGCTCTGTACACATTATCATTTGTATATCGACAAGGGGGACATTTGTTGAGAGAAGACGGAACCTCAACAATGCCCCCCCCCCGAAATGTATTTACTAATGCTTACTGAATAGGGGAATATTGTCTGGTATTTTGAAACACGTAATCAAGAATATTTTTAAGCAAACCTTGACCTACTTTCAGTTTCGTTGTTGCACGGGTTTCACTATCGTTAATCCATTCGCAGGGCCTCTTGTTTGTCAACAAACTTTCGGAGATATCCTATGCCTAAATAATTGTTGAAAAAAATAAAACGGAAATTACCTATTTCCATGTCATCTAAACCTGCTAAACAACGTTGAATTTGATTGTCTGAAAACCATTAAATATACAACAGACATTTATATACCTTGTAAACAATGTAGCCTACATATTGTCTGCAGCTATGTCAATGTAATTGAAAGATAAATAAATAAAACATCATTTCCAAAAAATATAAAAAAAGAACTTAATATGTTTAGATTAGAAGCTTGAAGTGTTCATGTTATCTGTGATTACAATATAGCTAAAAATAGACATTAGGTGGATCCCCTAACCAGCTGGTTTATACTCGATCCTACGCCGCAGCGGTGTGTTTATAAGGAAAGTAACGGCTACGACATCAGTACCAATCAGACCTTATAGTAAACAACTGTGATCTCCCCTCTGTTTGGATTGTTTCATTTTGGATTTCAATTTTTAATAAGGTAGGAAAACATTCTTTAATGGTATATTTTTTTTTTACATAGGCAAGTAAGTGAGAAAAATGATGTGATAGAGATAAAAAACAGAATAGAAGTAGGAATAGAATATATCATACACTGCATAAAATACTGAAACACAGACAAATCTCCAGAAAACTTAAAAAAAACCATATACAAGACAATGATACGACCAGCAGTAACATATGGTAGCGAAACATGGACCATCAGCAAACAAGCAGAAAATATGCTAAACACTTGGGAAAGAAAAATATTTAGGAAAATATATGGACCAGTAAAGAACAATAACGAGGAGAGAAATAGAACCAATTAAGAACTGTACGAATTATACAAAGAACCAAATATAACAGCTGAAATCAAAATGAATAGATTGAGGTGGGTAGGGCACATAGAAAGAATGGAAAACAACAGAGGTCAAAAAGCAATGTATAAGGCAACACCCAATGAGAAAAGACATAAGTGCAGACCAAGAAGCAGATGGTTAGAGGAAGTGGAGAAAGACCTTAAAGCCATAGGAGTGATAGAGTGGAGGAAGAAGACCATGGATCGGGAAAAGTGGAGAAGCATAGTATGGCAGGCCCTACATGGGCTGAAGAGCCAAAAGAAGAAGAAACATGTAAATGCTTGCAACTAAACCATAATGATTATTATTACATTTATGGTTTCTAGTCTTTCTAACAAATTATATCAGTTCAAAATCAAATCTACCTATTAAAATTAATGATAATAAGTTCTAACTATATAACGAATATTCTTTAAAACCCTTTTGTTTAATAAACTTAATATATATATCTTTTTAAAACTAAAGGTCCCTAAATGAGGCAATATTAATATAGTAATGATCAAAATATGAAGTAGGATTGATTTATTATTGTTTTCAATTTGATGTATCCATGATTTCTATTGGTATTCATTTATATAACTCTTCTTTTGGATAGGCAAATTAAGTGACTTACATTGTAACCCCTTCGCTGATTGGCCCGTCTAGGGACTTTAAATTTAACGTAAACCAATAAACAAATATTAACTAGTTTTAAAAAAATATATATATCTATGGTGTTAATAGCATTTTTATATACACGGCTTAAAAATAAATTATGCCTAAAGGTCCTAAATGTAATTTCCCTACCCCTACCCACATTCAAAATGTAAAATGTATTTAAATATTTGAAAAAATGTGTGTTGCATGGATTATACATTGGCTAACTAGTGCAACTACTACGACACAAAATATCCAATTTAATGACAGACACCATTTAATGAAACCCCTTTTATGACAGACATCATTTAACAAAAGACACAATTTAACGAGACACCATTTTATGACTACACCATTTAATGACAGACACCATTTAATGACACACCATTTAATGACAGATACTATTTAATAAAAGACACCATTTAATGACACCATTTTAATGACACCGGAAGAAAACTGCTATACACTGTTTTATTGTTGACTGTTCATATTTTGACAGGATCATGGGTGGCAAGAAGTTGCAGAGAAAATGTCACAGGAGTAGAAGAAATAGGTCAAAGTCACAGAACAAAGATCAAGGACTTCGGACTGTTGTACATTATCATAACGAAACAGTCCTCAAAAAAGACATAATAAGTCATTTTGACGGGGTGTCGTTTCCAAACCAGACAAGTGAAGGAAGCTACTGCAATAAACATAAAAATGTCGTCTGCTGCTGCAATAATGCTATCTCTCGTAAACTGAAATCTTCCACTCAATGTCGGTTGAGCTGTACAAATAGTATTAGGACAATGTCTCGGACAGCACAAGGCTTAGAGCTGGCTGTCTACGACCCTACTTTTGCCCGAGATCAGATCGTGCAACATTCAGGAACGTGTGTCGTGTGCAAGAAACATGATTATTTCATGAAAACTTGCAGCCGGTGTCACGTGATGAAATATTGCAGCCACGAGTGTCTGCGGCAGCACTGCAAGAATGACAGACAGAAAGTGATCTGTGGTGAGTACACAGTGGTATCACATTGATGGTATCATAGGGATAGTATCATAGGGATAGTATCATAGAGATAGTATCATAGGGATGGTATCACAGTGATGGTATCATAGGAAAAGTATCATAGGGATATTATCATAGTGATGGTATCATAGGGCTAGTATCATAGTGATGGTATCACAGTGATGGTATCATAGGGAAAGTATCATAGGGATGGTATCACAGTGATGGTATCATAGGGAAAGTATCATAGAGATGGTATCATAGTGATGGTATTACATAGATTGTATCACATTGATGGTATCATAGGGATAGTATCATAGTGATGGTATCACAGTGATGGTATCATAGTGATGGTATCACTACATTGCGTACATTTTAAGGTTTAGTTAAACATCATCAAAGTTAACATTTACAACATTTTATTCAAGAAAGAGTCATTGGAAGTACACAACATTTTAGGTTCTTAGTCACGGTCCAATGCGCTCTCAATAAATAAAAAAGTAATTAGGTCACCGAAATAGAGAGAAATTCAACTGAGTGTTAAAAATGCAAACAATCTTAATCCCAACAATATTAAATAAAGGTAATGAACAATGTATATTTTAGTATAGTCGAAATAAATGAACATACCAATTTTAGTGATTTTTGGATAAACTATTTGGATTTCTATGCCGGTGAAACGGACATATACACACCACCACATTCATTATTATATATCAAGATGTTGTGTGGTGTAAGTAAATGTGACACAATATTATATAAACATTTTTTAAAACGTGTCTGAGTTCATAAAAGTATAACCACACCAACACGACGGTGCGTCAAACGCACGTTTGACGTACTAGACACGACAGGCCATTCTCGTGTCGTTTTCCAGCAAAACACACTGCCACGACGTGCGTTTTCTAAAGTATGCTCACTGACCTACACAGTTCAGCTAAAAATTCTCTTAAATTGAATGCACTCACCTAAACAACTTTTACATCCCTCTGAGTTAACATGAATAAATACATTCACCTTTTTAGGCCAAAGTTAATAATAAGATTATAATAATGAGAAAATATGGTTGATTCATATATGAATCATGGGGAACTGTAGGGTTAAGTAATCAAGTTATTTATTCATTTAACCAGGAACAGCATTATTCTAGTTCAGGGCTTCTTAAACTTTTGTAATTCATGACCCCATTTATGATTGCAAGTTTCTTGACGACACCATACAAATATAAAAGAAAAATAAATTAATATTTTACAAGTTAAAAAACATTTTCTGTTAAATTGTATTTTTATCTCTCGCGACCCCAGAATTTTGCTACGCGACCCTAAATGGGGTTGCGACCCATAGTTTAAGAAGCCCTGTTCTAGTTCTATACTTATATATAGATATACAGTTCTAAACTTAGGAACTGGGAGGACCTGGAGGGGGCTTGACCTCTTTGGGGGGGGGGGGGTCCCTGTATTTTGACTTTCTACATCATGATATGAAATAATGTACTTAATATTTAATGTAAAAAAATGTTTGGGGGCCAGGTGGGGCATTCGAGTCAGTTTGGAACCCCCACTCTCACCCTCCTGGTTATGCCCCTGTATATATATATATATATATATATATATATATATTCATTAATATATATAGCCAATCTTAATTATAGAAAGAAAGCTACCATTATAGTATGATTATAGTATCAAAATAGAGAAATGATGTACTTTTAACAACCAAATAACTTTCGGTGACAGTAACTTCGTATCTATTTAAATTATACAAATACTATTCAACTAAGCACCAAATTCAGCTCTATAAGACTACTAAGAGCTACTAATATATAAAAAAGCCTGTAATCCAAAGCACTCATTGTAATCCAAACAGATTTCCAAATAAGAAATAACAGAATCTCAGATTAAAGACTTTAAATATCCATACAAGTAAAGATATTCTAATGCTTATCAACTAATACTATTAGGCATCTTTATTTTTAAAATTATCATATCATTTTTGAGTCATGCAAAAACACAGCTCTTTTATTGAGCTATGTAGTGTGTAATATCTTTTAATATAAACAGTCAAACATATGATGCAGGAACTAAAAACTTTCTGAATTACAAAAATGCTTTATTTTAAAATAGTTGTAGGCTTTTGATATCTTGAAAACAATCTTTTTTATCCTTTGATCATAAAAAGTATTCAATTTCTCATGCCATAAAAGGTTCTAGAGATAGTATGTATTGTCACCTAAAACCATATAGAATTCTTTTTGGTTATACATATGTATTCTTAAAGGCACAGAAATAACTTTTTTTAATGACAACATTTCAAAGTAAAAAAAATAATTGAATGATAAATTGCATCTTTATGATTTGGAAAAGCACACATTTTAATTAGCAATAAAAAGTAAAAATACTTTTGTGTTTAATAGTTGTTTTGCAATTTAAAAAATGTAAAAAAAAAAACTTTTTAAAAATACTTTTAATAAAATAGCTTAGATCATATAAACATTTAAATAAATTTATTCAGTTATTTAATTTTTATTCTGGCGGCCACGCTTTTATTTAATCAATATTTATACTTTTTAGTGTCGAAAGTAATTATCTTGTTTTTGTTTGTGTAGTTAGTATAAATTAATAAGTGATGTACATAGTGGAATAACAAAACTCTCAAATTTAGTAGTTTTATATTCTATTATATTGTTAAAAGAATTTCCCTTTCTTTTGTGGGTAAAGTTTATATACAACATTAAAAATAGCACACCAGACTAAAAAAAACAGCTTCAAAACTCATTAAATTCATAAACCAAGCAAAACTTGAGATGCCATTCTGCTATATCCCTTGCCCAGCTGCCGTTACTTCCCCAACTTAAGTCAGGCACCCATTTAAAGCTGGGTGGACTTGTGGGACGACTTTGAAACAAATTTCACCTGGAAAATGTTCACATGGTTCTTACAGTGGATCGAACCCAGGTCTCTCAGTTCGACAGTCGAGTATCTACACCACTCGGTCATCCGTCCCTCTTTATATAAACACTATAAAAAAATTAATTCACTTTGGGCTCCATAAGAATTTAATAAATAGACACAAACATTCTATAATAGTGTATTGTCATCAAGAATACACAAGTTTTAGAGATTTCAAATCGATTGGTCTTCGCGAAGGTGATAATTGATTATAAATTTCCCAAAACACAGAATTGGTCTGCCACACCACCTGAGAGTTACTGTAATAAAATTAAAAGCCTATAAAAAAGATTGCAAAGTAGGTAAGGTATATACATAACAAAAAAACATGCTAATTCTAAACATTCAATTTACGGTAACTGTGATCATTGCCACAACCATGGACTAAGGAAACAGTAAAAAAAAAAGTGTTTTAGTAGAAAAAAAAAAAACCTAAATTTCATTGTTTTTTTTATGATTAGTATAAATACAAATGTAATATATATTGTTATAATTCTCTATTACATTATAATTAGCTATAATTTAGGTCACAAGTAGAAGAATGTTTTGTTTACAAAGTGAAAAGTCAACAAAAATAGTTGTGTTAAGCTGAAATATATGTCAATTAAGAATGTTATAGTTATGTTAATGTTTGGTTGTTTACAAAGTCCAAAGTCAACACATATCAAGAAAAAAAAAAAATAAGAGTAAAATACTAAGTATTTTTAATAGCAAATACTGATAGGCCTAACATTATTTGAGAAAGTAAATATAAAAGCATTGAAATGAATCTCTCTAACTCTAGGTATTCAGAATTATTATTTTCTTATTAATAAATGAAAATGATTATACTACCAAACAGTATGTAAATTAGCCAACGAATGTTTACTAATAACTAATTGCTAGTATAAGAGACAATTAAACTTGAGAAGTAGTATTAGAAGAATGATAAGTTTAAAAAGTCAACATTAGTCAACATATATCAAGGAAAAATTTTTTTTTACTCTAGTAACCCATTTTATTTGTAATTAGGTCTACAATGAAAGACTTAAGAATAATATTACTATTTTTTTTGTTAAATAATGTCTACTTGGATAATATATAATAGTCTAGTCTAGTTTAGTTTTTAAGAGAGGGTGTTAGTATTAGACTAATAGTAATAATATTCATGCAGATACAGATGTCCAGAAATGACTTAGTTGACAAATGGGAACTTTAAGTGAAACTTGAAAGTGTTTTAAAAAAATAGGTGCAGAAAATTCTAATCATGTATTCTTTTCTTATGCACCAAATATAATAAATGGCAATGAAAACGCCAGCAGTCGACCACCGCAATCAGCTTTATTTTTGTAAAGTGTTTAATAAAATAAAATGTTTAAAATTAATACCATGCCTTGAGTTAATTATCCTCATTGTACTGTTTGAATAGTAAAAAAAAAAGATTGAGGCCTATAACTTAAATAGCTTAAAAGTTTTACATTTTCTATAATAAAAATTCATTCTCGGCTGACGTCAGATTAAAAAAAAATGTTTTAATTTTTTTTTCAAGATCAAAATTTTCTTAATAAGGCACATTCATCATCATTCATTAAAGTATTTAAATTGAAAGTTTCAGGCTTCCATCTTTCATGGTTCAAAAGTTAAAAGAAATTTTTAGCATTAAAATGTTAATCTTGACCATCAAATTAAAAAAAGATAAGTTTTTGTTTTTAAATGAAGGCTTGATATGATAATGTACATTACTTAACTTTCACTCAAGGATCTAAATTGAAAATTTGAGGCCTGCAGCTTTAGTAGTTACAGTTTTTTTAGTATAAAAATGTTTTTCTTGGCGAGTCTCGGCCTTCAAAATTCTAAATAAAAATATTTTTGTTTTGTTTATTTTTTAATAACTTTATTAATACTGGACAATAAACAAAACACATCAAAGTATTTATGTTGGAAATTTGGAGTATATACATTCTATAGATAAAAAACTGTGCAATTTTATCTGCAGCTCATTGAGACTTTGGTCAAAGTTTTTTTTTTTATATTCCTTATGTTATGTAAAAGTGACCCCCCCCCCCCCCCTTTTTTTATACCTGAAAAAAATTATAACATCTGTTCTAAACGACATAGAACACTAAGTGTGGTATCATTGGAAAGCTTGCAACCAGCTCTATCGAATTAAACATATTAAACTTTTATATTACTGTTTTGAATTTTCTCATCGTCATCGAAGTACCTAATATGTTACTAATGTTAGACTTATAATATATATAATTAGTCTTAGTAGGCTAATTACTTGAACCGGAGTAAAAAAAAAAAACTAGTACAGCAGAAAACTAAACATGAAATAAATTTGAATTCAGTTAAGATACATTTGACAATTGGACTTAAAACTGATCACTTGACTTATTACATCGATAGATGTTGTGATGGTTTGGTCATTGTGTGACTTGCTGTCTCGAAACTTAGTCGAGTCGTGTGATACCGAGTTTAATACAAACTTTTGATAATGATATTGATTAAAACAAATGTAATAATTGTGTATACTACATTTTTTTATATTATTAGTTTGTATCAGTGGGCGAGAAGCAGTTATTAATAATATTAAACAAAATACTTTAATACCCCATCCCAATGGCTTCGGCACTTAGTCTTAGTATTTCTCTATTTAAACACTGTCTAAATCTAAAATGTTTCACAAATAGTTATTTTTGTGATTTACTAAATTATTTTTTTCAGCATGATATAATTCACTTTTTTCTTTAAATTTGAATATTTTTTTTCACAATAAAACAAATATTTTATAAAATTTCATTGTTTTAGTAATTGAATGGGTGTCGTCAAGGCATCCATTTTGTATTGTTTACAATGCGTTTTTTGAGAAAGTACATCAAAAACGCAGACACGCACGACAGACGACGTGCCGGTCTGTGTTACCGCTTGGTTCGTGACGTCACACGGTTTTCACACGAC
Source organism: Bulinus truncatus (assembly GCA_021962125.1). NCBI lineage: Eukaryota > Metazoa > Mollusca > Gastropoda > Planorbidae > Bulinus > Bulinus truncatus. Next base: position 251,727 of record JAGDYQ010000163.1, on the reverse strand, counting down.
TGACGCATGACGCATGCGTCAAAGAAAACGCAGCGGTATGTTTTGACTCTTAAAGTCAATTACATGAATAGACATAAACAATAATCGGAATTCTCCAATTCTCACATGTAAGAAAATGTTCATTGAACATGTATTTATTGTTTTATATTTTCAGTTCGCAACATTTTGTTCACCAACGCTAGGAAATATATTCCGCCAGAGATGAAACAATTTATTTTAAGCATAGGTTGCAAAGAAATCAGCCAACATCTGTACACTATACCTACACGAGAAATATGTAAGTAGATACTTTTTGTAAGTGAATACTTTTTTATAAGTGGATACTTTTATAAGTGGATACTTTTTATAAGTGGATACTTTTTGTAAGTGGATACTTTTTTATAAGTGGATACTTTTTATAGTGGATACTTTTTATAAGTGGATACTTTTTTATAAGTGGATACTTTTTATAAGTGGATACTTTTTATAAGTGGATATTTTTGTAAGTAGTAATGAACCACAATAGAACGTTCGATGATTTTAAGACAATTTATCGGTGGATTAACAGACAATTATTTCAAAAAGTCAGTTTATTTAAACCTAGTATGCAAGAAACACAAAACTGTATGAGCTTAATGTTTACAGTAATATTGTTGTTGAACATGCACACACATTCACATACGCTCTCACAGTCACGCGCGCACATCCTTGAATCAAATGAGTTCATGTATTAATATTTCTTATGTTGTTATCTCTTGCTCTGTTTGCTGTGGACAGTTCTCATGATGGGAGGTTCACGTACCGTCGTATTGCTTCAGGTGTTCAGTGTCAACTTGAACCAGTCGCATCACGCTATCCATGTTCTTGTGCAAGTAAGTATCGCGCAGTATTATTTCTATTTTTAAATTAATCAATCTATCAATCAATCTAACATACAGGTGACTTTTCACCATGCTGCCTCTGTAGCCATGGCACACTTGGTTGTAGTGGGGAGGTTTAAACTGGTTTAAAGAATCAAGATTTTGAAAAAAACTTCCTCCTTACAGGGGCTTTAAATGACCTATAAAAGGTCACTTTAAAAGTATGTTCATCAATATACAATCAATGATTTGGTTATACCTAGCTATGGTTATACCTAGCTATATGCTATATACCATCAATGATATGGTTATACCTAGCTATATACTATATACCATCAATGATCTGGTTATACCTAGCTATATGCTATATACCATCAATGATCTGGTTATACCTAGCTATATGCTATATGTATCAATGATTTGGTTATACCTAGCTATATGTTATATGTATCAATGATCTGGTTATACCTAGCTATATGCTATATACCGTCAATGATCTGGTTATACCTAGCTATATGCAATATACCATCAATTATCTGGTTATACCTAGCTATATGTTATATGTATCAATGATCTGTTTATACCTAGCTATATGCTATATACCGTCAATGATCTGGTTATACCTAGCTATATGCAATATACCATCAATGATCTGGTTATACCTAGCTATATGTTATATGTATCAATGATCTGTTTATACCTAGCTATATGTTATATGTATCAATGATCTGTTTATACCTAGCTATATGTTATATGTATCAATGATCTGTTTATACATAGCTATATGTTATATGTATCAATGATCTGTTTATACCTAGCTATATGTTATATGTATCAATGATCTGTTTATACCTAGCTATATGTTATATGTATCAATGATCTGGTTATACCTGTGCATTTGCCCATAATTTGTTTCATCTATAACGAAGTAATAGTAAATGTATTTTATTTGTCTTGTTCCCAAACTAGGACATCGATGGTAATATAACAGTACTTCAGTTCCAGCCACCCACAGAGTCAAACAACTCAAATTTCAATGCTTGGTTTCAAAAGTTGCAGGCCATGTTGCCAGCCAAAACATTTATTCTGCTGTTCAACGCCCACTGGAATGTCCACGCGGACAAAGCCTCGGCTGCGGTACACATTGCTAACCTGGAACAGATCCTCACTCTACAGCACACAGACGAGATATTTGAGTCCGTGACAAGCAAAGACGAAAAATGTCTTGCACGTGAGTTCACAAAGTTTGGCTCAGAGTGGGAGAGCAATGTCACAATACAACACAGGACATAATAAAGGAATTAGTACAGTTTTAGAGACATGTCAGAGTTGACGGGTTTTGTTCCAAAAAGAAAATCGCCGAAAAAAAATCCGTTTCCTTTTATAATAAAAAAAAATGTTAAGTATTTTTTAATGTATAATTAAGCTTGTTTACTGTTTATGTTGATCAATAAAAACATTTTCTTTTAAAGTTATATAATTTGGTTTATTTTGTCACCGATTACTTTAAAATACATAGTAATGGTGTGATATTGTGTCAATTATTTTCCTTACAATTTCTATTAAATAATAATTAGCTGTACCCTCTAAAACCTTTGCATAGAATTATATTCCCTTTGTTTTGATCAGTAGGCTAAGTTATTTTTGGTTTCGGACAGATCCGATTTTTTTCATGTTTTTTTTATTACTGTTGTATCCTTTTGACGATTTTAAACTGGAATAACTGTTGTATTGTTGGACGGATGGCCGAGTGGTGTAGATACTCGACTGTCGACCAGAGAGTCCTGGGTTCGATCTTCGCTGAGAACCATGGAAAATTTTCCAGGTGCAATTTGTTTTCAAGTCGTCCCACAAGTCCACCCAGCTTTAAATATGCACCTGTCTTAAGTTGGGGAAGAAAAGGCGGCTGGGCTAACCAAACAATCCGTTTAAATATCGAGGTTATAGAAACAAACGAATTCTACACTTCAACTTCCCCGATGGCCCTTTGTTACTGTTGTATTAATTCTTTACTTTCGATTTAACTCAGAACACACACCGCTATTAATTATATAGATTAATTATAATAAAAAATTCAGACTATCAAATTGTAAAAATACAGTCGGTGCCAAGCCTGACCTATCAAGCACTCGAGTGAAAACAGTCTTTTCCTTAACCCATCATTACGTCAATCGGGGGCAGATGAAGTGTAAAATTCAGATCTTTCTGTAACCTCGGAAAATAAAGGGAATGTGTGTTTAGCACAACACTGTATCGTCATCACTTCCCCAACTTATGTCAGGCCTCAGTCTAAAGTTGGGTGGCAAACTTTCCCTCGGAACAAGGAAAATTCCCTTGGCACTTACTGAGTATCGAACCCAGGACAATCGGGCATCTGTACCACTCGGCTATCAGTCCCAAATGAATACAGCCAATAATTCTGATTTAAAAGAAGCACAGAAATTTATGCACTCGGAGTACCCTTCCTTGCATAATTTGAGTCTTTTTTTTTAAAATTATCAATAAATAATACTTTTAAGCTAGCTATTTCAAAAGTCTGATGAAAATAGCTGAAAAAATGTTTTGAATTATTATCAATGAATTTGGCCATATTTTATTATGGCATCTAACTAATGGGAACCTTTTTTTTTTTATAAAAAAAAAGACATTTTCGGAATTTTGTAACTAAATATATAGACATTTTCGGAATTTTGTAACTAAAAATATAGACATTTTCGGAATTTTATAACTAAATATATAGACATTTTTGGAATTTTGTAACTAAATATATAGACATTTTTGTAATTTTGTAACTAAAAATAAAGACATTTTCGGAATTTTTTAACTAAATATACAGACATTTTTGGAATTTTATAACTGAAAAGAAAATTATATCATGAAGATATTTTACTTTTTAAAAAAACATAATAGTGCGAATTCTTGTTGATTATTATAAACTATAAACATTTCAAATTTCATTCCTTACTCATCAGTTTAATTCCAATAACCTACATGGTACAAGTTTTTTGTATTAGAATCGCCCATTTTGTATTGAAGTCGAATGTGAAATAGAAATATAATATGGCTTCATGAACTTACAAGTTTACATTACAATGATCAGATATAAAGTGTGCTGTTAACTGGAATATATAACGACCTTACAGTGTACTGTAAACTGAGATATATATAGCGGCCTTACAGTGTGTTGTAAACTGGGATATATAGCAGCCTTGCAGTGTTTGTAAACTGGGATATATAGCATCCTTGCAGTGTTTGTAAACTGGGATATATAGCGGCCTTACAGTGTGTTGTAAACTGGTATATATAACAGTCGTACAGTGTGCTGTAAACTGGGATATATAGCAGCCTTACAGTGTTTGTAAACTGAGATATATAGCGGCCTTGCAGTGTTTGTAAACTGGGATATATATAGCTGCCTAACAATGTACTGTTAACTGGGATATATAGCAGCCTTACTGTGTGCTGTAAACTGGGATATATAGCGGCCTTATAGTGTTTGTAAACTGGAATATATAGCGGCCTTACAGTGTTTGTAAACTGGGATATATAGTGGCCTTACAGTGTTTGTAAACTGGGATATATATAGCTGCCTAACAGTGTACTGTTAACTGGGATATATAGCAGCCTTACTGTGTGCTATAAACTGGGATATATAGCAGCCTTACAGTGTCCTGTAAACTGGGATATATAGCGGCCTTATAGTGTTTGTAAACTGGGATATATAGCGGCCTTACAGTGTTTGTAAACTGGGACATATAGCAGCCTTACAGTGTCCTGTAACCTGGGATATATAGCGGCCTTACAGTGTTTGTAAACTGGGATATATAGCGGCCTTACAGTGTGCTGTAAACTGGGATATATAGCAGTCGTACAGTGTGCTGTAAACTGGGATATATAGCGGCCTTACAGTGTTTGTAAACTGGGACATATAGCAGCCTTACAGTGTCCTGTAAACTGGGATATATAGCGGCCTTACAGTGTTTGTAAACTGGGATATATAGCGGCCTTACAGTGTGCTGTAAACTGGGATATATAGCGGCCTTACAGTGTGTTGTAAACTGGGATATATAGCAGTCGTACAGTGTTTGTAAACTGGGATATATATAGCTGCCTAACAATGTACTGTTAACTAGGATATATAGCAGCCTTACTGTGTGCTGTAAACTGGGATATATAGCGGCCTTACAGTGTGTTGTAAACTGGGATATATAGCAGTTGTACAGTGTTTGTAAACTGGGATATATATAGCTGCCTAACAATGTACTGTTAACTGGGATATATAGCAGCCTTACAGTGTGCTGTAAACTGGGGTATATAGCAGCCTTACTGTGTGCTATAAACTGGGGTATATAGCAGCCTTACAGTGTGCTTTAAACTGGGATATATAGCGGCCTTACAGTGTGCTGTAAACTGGGATATATAGCGGCCTTACAGTGTGTTGTAAACTGGGATATATAGCAGTCGTACAGTGTTTGTAAACTGGGATATATATAGCTGCCTAACAATGTACTGTTAACTGGGATATATAGCAGCCTTACTGTGTGCTGTAAACTGGGATATATAGCGGCCTTACAGTGTGTTGTAAACTGGGATATATAGCAGTTGTACAGTGTTTGTAAACTGGGATATATATAGCTGCCTAACAATGTACTGTTAACTGGGATATATAGCAGCCTTACAGTGTGCTGTAAACTGGGGTATATAGCAGCCTTACTGTGTGCTATAAACTGGGGTATATAGCAGCCTTACAGTGTGCTTTAAACTGGGATATATAGCGGCCTTACAGTGTGCTGTAAACTGGGATATATAGCAGCCTTGCAGTGTTTGTAAACTGGGATATATAGCGGCCTTACAGTGTTTGTAAACTGGGATATATAGTGGCCTTACAGTGTTTGTAAACTGGGATATATAGCGGCCTTACAGTGTTTGTAAACTAGGACATATAGCAGCCTTACAGTGTCCTGTTAGCTGAGATATATAGCGGCCTTACAGTGTTTGTAAACTGGGATATATAGCAGCCTTACAGTGTTTGTAATCTGGGGTATATAGTGGCCTTACAGTGTGCTGTAAACTGGGATATATAGCGGCCTTACAGTGTTTGTAAAAAAAGGACTAACTTATAATGATTCTAATGTTACTATACCAGCCTCTAAAGTTGACGAGTAGTTTTTAGTACGCTTTGTTTTTATTAACATTGGTATCTTAAGACTCAAAGAGTATATCAAAAGATAGATAGATAAATAGATACATAGATAGACATATACATAGAAAGATAGATAGATACGTAGAAGGATTCATTACAAGCCAAATTAGATATACTATTTACAATTTAATAATATTCTAAGCTCTAGCGGCCCCCTTGAAGCCAACAATTAATAGTCTAATATATAACGATATACAGCAATAAGCATTATCAGAAATTTTTTAACTTGTTTACCATCAGCCAATTTTGTCTATAGAGGGCTTGGTTCTACCAATGTACACCATTCATTAACAACTTTCATCGAATAATTTATTTTTAAATCTCTGGATAATGTTAAATTCATTATAATCATTTTAGCCGTTACAATGTACTATAACTTTGAATCTAAATAACTGCTTATTAGTTTATTAAGGTTAGTTTATTATGTTATAACGGTATAATTACATTATATTTTACAGAGATGTGTACTAGCCGATGTCGTCAATAAAACATTTATATAATGTCTGTAGATAGGAAAATTATATGAACATTAATTGTATTATTGAAAACTAATGTTTTTAGAGCATTTTCGAAAAAAAAGCTCTATTGTCCCCGTTTTGTCTGTCTGTCTGTCTGTATGTCCGTCATCACCCTAGATCTCAGCAACCATGAGTCCTAGACCCATGATATATATATCATTTTGTAGGTCTTGGCCTGCCATGTGTGCATCAAAAGTTCATTTTGCGATCTGACCTCTGAAGTTCGAAAAAGGGGGCTTATTAACGTACCGTTTTTTTTTTACTGTATAAGCTATATTATCAAAGGAGCGCCCTAGAACTCAGCAACCATAAGTCCTAGACCCATGATGTATATATCATTTTGTAGGTCTTGGCCGCCAAGTGTACATCAACAGTTCATTTCGCGATCTGACCTCTGAGGGCCGTAAAAGGGGGCTTATAAAGTACCGTTTTTTACTATATAAGCTATATTAATAAAGGAGCGCCCTATATCTCAGCAACCATAAGTCCTAGACCCATGATGTATATATCATTTTGTAGGTCTTGGCCTGCCATGTGTACATCAAAAGTTCATTTTGCGATAGAACCTCTGAGGGCCGGGCTTCAGGGCTCCTAAGGGGCTTATATATTATATATATGACCCCATTCTACACCTTTTACGTTCAATAACCCATTCATTTGGTGCGAAATACTGCAGCACGTAGTTTCACCAAGATTTATTAAGAAACTCATCAAATGAAATAGTAAGCTTGTGTTCTGAGTTTAATTGAAAGTATCAGAGCTATGCAACAATTGACGGAGTTTTTGGACGATTAAATGACTACAATTTCGAATGTTTTCAATTATGAGTCCTATTTCAGTAACCACAAACCACTTGTAGTTAGATTTAAGAGAAAATAATTTTTTTTTCAAATATAAAGAAACGTCTTTATAATATTTTTTTCAGATATATGCATTACACAATTGAATGTATAAACATTTCCAAAATTTCCAAATATTTACTGAAAGCTAACAAACGTACTGAATCATAACACGAAAATGCGCTAACACGTCCTGTGTCCAGAATGGAACAGGCTTAATTGCTTGTTTTTTTTGGTATTATTTTGGGACTTAATTTCTTTTTAGGTCTGAAATATGACCGTTCACTTGATTGTTACTGTTAACAATACACTCACACAGACATTGGATGCCAATCAATATTAACATGTTATTTAATAACTACCCTTAAAGTAAGTCATTATGCTTTTAGAACGCTGTGCACAACTAATGTACTGTTCAGAATAATATACGTATTACTTACAATATTTTAAACATTACGGTCCTTTTTATTTACATATGTTAAAATAAAATCACTTTTAAAAAGAACAAATCCTTAAGATTCACAGCTCTTTTTTGTATCGTTAAATAAATAAAATAATATGGTAAATTCAATAGTTTATGATTAATATCTGTTTCGACGAGTCTAAAAATAACATTAATTATTTATTGACTTTATTATTTTTTTGAAATCCGACGTTATTACTTCCCTTCTATCAGTGCTCTAATTAAGAAAAAACCAGTGCCGGAGATGATAAAAAAATTTCTGCATAGCCGGGGATACATGTCTATGGTTTCATCTCCGGCAGGGATATATTAGCTAAAGCAGAGCCGGGGATGACAGTTCCCCGGCGGTAAATCGAGCCCTGTCTTCTATTGATAGGAATAATTGCTACATATGTTCTGTGAGCAGTGCCGTTAGTAACTAAAGCGGTCAACAGAATTAAAGACAATTCACTAGACTGCAGATTGTTTCTACAACTTTGTTATGAAAATGATGAAAACAATGTTCAGTGGTTTCTGATCCATCCAGATTTCTTGAAATAACGACATTGTTTAGTTAGCGGGCATATTTGAACAATTTGAATGAATTAAATCCACAGCTTCAGTGTGTTGAACTACATTTAATCAATACATGTGTAATGTTATTAATGTACAACCATATTTAGGACGATGGGAATGCAGTTTCCAAATTTACTAAAGAAGTAAATCAAGATGAAGATGTAAGTAATGGTTGCCAATGAAACTATTCATTCAGATTTTTATTAAATTCGAAGACATTTTGAAAATTTGTCACATTTCGGATCTTTTTTTCAGCTGTGAAAGAAAAAAATCTATAACAGCAGAATCTATAAAAGAATGATATATAACAGTCAATAACAGAATAAGCTATAATAGTCAATAACAGAAGAATCTATAACAGAAGAATCTATAACAGAAGAATCTATAACAGAAGAATCTATAACAGAAGAATCTATAACAGAAGAATCTATAACAGAAGAATGTATAACAGTAGAATGTATAACAGAAGAATCGAAGAATCTATAAAAGAAGAATCTATAACAGAAGAATCTATGACAGTAGAATCTATAACAGTAGAATCTATAACAGAAGAATTTATAACAGAAGAATGTATAACAGAAGAATCTATAACAGTAGAATCTATAACAGAAGAATTTATAACAGAAGAATGTATAAAATAAGAATCTATAACAGTCAATAAGAGAAGAATCTATAACAGTCAATAAAAGGAGAAAATATAGCTTTGCAAGAGGAATTGATAGAACGTCAACACATGAATAACTAAAGAATTTAATTTCAATTTAGTTATCGACACTTCTGGTTACAGACACAGACATCTATATTGTACCCGGCTAAACGAGGTTTAGAAAAACATCCAAAATGACATTTCTATCAACATATTTAGTAAATTTAGTGCTCTAACCAATCTATTTACAAATTAGAGCAAATCAACCGCAAGTCGTTCAACATGGGGATATAAAATTACTACTCACTAAAATAGATCCGGACATGCGCAGAAACAAGTCAATTCACTAAGTTCACCTACTCTTTAGAATAATTTGTTTAATGTGAAAATGAAAATTCTTTAATTCATATTTTTTGTGTTTTATTCCATGTTGTTTGTATAATTCATGTTAATTAGTTTCTCTACATGGACTTATTAAATCGTCTTGATTTGCCATGTTCCAGTATGTCTTTGCTTCTTTTATTTGCAACAAATTATTTCTATTTAACAATTAAAACGTATTGGGTACTCAAGATATCAGTATTGAACATTTCCCTTTCATGTTTGTTCATAAGATATATTGATTTAAAGATTTCGACTAGAGGCTTGGGTGTGGGGGTGCTATATTTTTTTTTTCGAGCAAGTGGCGACATGCTGTAAAAGTGTAAGAATCACTTAAATAAGATATGCATATTTCATACTTACATTTAGTGAGCAAAAAAAAACAACAGCATCTTAAGCCTGTTCCATTCTGGACACAGGACGTTTTAGCGCATTTAAGTGTTATGTATCAGTACGTATGTTAGCTTACAGTAAATATTTGTAAATTTGGAAATGTTTATAAATTCAATTGTGTAATGCATATATCTGAAAAAATATTAAAAAGACGTTTCTTTATAATTGAAAAAAAAATATTTTCTCTTAAATCTAACTAAAAGTGGTTTGTGGTCACTGAAATAGGACTCATAATTGAAACATTCTAAATTGTAGTTATTTAAACGTCCGAAAACTCCGTCAATTATTGTTTGATAAATTGTTGTTGCCAATCTTGGTGAAAGTAGTTGAATGTTGAAGTTTGTTTCGATAAAGTTTTCAATTTCTGCCCCGAGCTCTTTGAAATCTTTATTGAAGTACCAACAAATGATGACGTTTAGCTGGTTGAGCTGTGCTGCAAAGTTGTCATTAAATTCTGAACACTTTAGTGAAATAGATAAAAATGTTTGCATGGAAAATGAGGTCATATGACACTTCCAGGAGGTCGAACTGCCACTACAAGAGGTCAGATCGCGAAATGGACTTTTGATGCAGGAATGGCAGGCCAAGACCTAAAAAAGTATATATATCATGGGTCTAGGACTTATGGTTGCTGACATCTAGGGTGATGACAGACTAGGGTGATGACATACTAGGGTGATGACAGACAGACAGACGGACAAAACGGAAACAATAGCGCATTCGACTTCTCAAAAATACGCTAAAAAGATAAGCTTGTGGATTTCATGCAAGTGTGAGGGCGCCACATGTCGGTATGAGCCATGAAATGATGTGCAGGTTATGCAACTACGAAATACACTCTGCAGGCAATGCGAATGGCTACGATATTGACAGATTCAAATCGGACAAATCTAAACACTTATAGCTATATACAGGGTTGATTTACAGATAGGCTGACTACGCCTGGTCTAGGGCCCCTGCGAAATAAGGGGCCCCAAAATGTAGAGTAGTATACAACAAACAACAACTTAGCATTACTTTTTATTTTTTAGAATGGGGCCTCAAATATTTGTAGCCTACCTAGGGCCCCTAAAATTGTAATTCCGGCCCTGGCTGTATACCCTAATAATTATTACACTGACTCTATATTTACCTTGCAAGGAAAACGAGATAGGAGGAATAAAGTATAAAAGGAATTTCGAAATACGTCACAAACAATATCATGAATAAACATTGACCTACTTTCAGTTTCGATATCGCTGGAGTTTCACAATCTGTAATAAGTTCATGTTTGTCAACAAATTATCGGTGTTACCCGTCGCCGTAAATAATTCCTGAAACCAAAAACGGAAATTTCCCATTTAAATACAACGAATTGAAGTATTTGTATTCTCTAAATAAATAGATCTATACTGGGATGTGTTTAGATCAAATAAAATGAAAATAATAACACCTGAAGGCATTTATTAAACATCTGTCTAATAATATAATTGTAAGAAATTTATTACTCTCATTTATCAAAACTATGAGAACAAAAAATGTCACAGAGTTCAAGCTCAAACCACATGTATACATACACATCGATGACAGTGCAGCTAAAAATAGACATCAGCAAATCTAATGTCTGGATTTCGTGGCTTCACGGAATATATAAATAGCGATAACTAGATCGGCTTAATCCTCATTATCAATAGACGGTTATGATAAAAGGTTGTAAAGATTTATTCACTTTGGATTGTTTTGTTTTATTTTGGATTTCAAATTTCTGTGACAGGTAGGTTGATGACAAGAGATGTGCCTACTTAAATTATAACTAAACTTTTAATTAGTGGATAGCGGGTTATGAGGCCGCACGGGATGCTGAAAGGGCTCGGATAATTGTTTTCACGTCAATAATGTAACTCGCACGGGGCGCTGAAAGGGCTCGGATAAATGTTTTCACGTCAAATAATGTAACTCGCACGGGACGCCACAATAACTAGCTGCAGCTCTTTGAACAAAACAGTTTCTAAGAATTAATATTACTATTAACAGTTATTATGGTTATTATTCAGTCCTGTAGTGTCCATACACATTTCTTACATATGATATCGTTAAAAAACCGACACACATATAAATGGTGAAATAACAATAAGCTCTTCATTTATCAGTTTCGTTTTTTACTTTGACATCACTGTCTATTTTAAAACTTAAAGCTGACAGCTGAGATAGTAACAGTGAAGTGTAAATATAAGGCCTACATCATCCTCCTCCTCCTCATCATCATCATCCTCATCATCATCATCCTCATCATCATCAACATCCTCATCATCATCCTCATCATCATCATCATCATGATCATCATCATCATCATCATCAACATCCCCATCATCATCATCATCATCATCATCAACATCAACATCTTCATCATCATCAGCATCATCATCAACATCCTCATCATCATCATCATCATCATCAACATCAACATCCTCATCCTCATCATCATCATCATCATCATCAACATCCTCCTCCTCCTCCTCCTCCTCATCATCATCATCTTCATTCTCATCATCATCATCCTCATCATCATTATCCTCATCATCCTCAACATCCTCATCATCATCTTCATCATCATCATCATTCTCATCATCATCAACATCCTCATCATCATCAACATCCTCATCATCATCAACATCCTCATCATCATCATCATCATCATCATCCTCATCATCATCATCCTCATCATCATCAACATCCTCATCATCATCATCATCATCCTCATCATCATCATCATCCTCATCCTCATCATCATCATCCTCATCATCATCATACCCTTGTCCGATTTGGTCGTTGGGGGAACCTATGGATACATCAACAGACATAGTATATGATATTCTTTCATACGTGTTTTCTGTGGGCTTGTAGACTTGGTGGCGCTCATCTCCTCTCCAATTCAGTGGCGACCATTCACTATCGACTCACGGGGGACGGACCATTCACTATCGACTCACGGGGGAAGGGCCATTCACTATCGACTCACGGGGGACGGACCATTCACTATAGACTCACGGGGGACGGACCATTCACTATCGACTCACGGGGGACTGACCATTCACTATCGACTCACGGGGGGCGGACCATTCACTATCGACTCACGGGGGACGGACCATTCACTATCAACTCACGGGGGACGGACGGTCATGTGGTAAAATGAATTCTTCAGGTCATGGTGAAAGTTTCCTCTATGGTTCCCCCTGGTTGTGTAGGTCACTACAAAAACTTACAAACTTCCCCCTTTATATTAGCGATTTTTATTTAGTGTTTGTGTGGGGGGGGGGGCCTGCTGCTAAACAGGCATGCTATGGGTTACGGGTTCGACTCCCAAGTTTGTCGTCAACTTCATTTTTCTACCGTGGCAGATCCATGGCCATTGCATTATCGTCTATGGTGGGGATGAAAGTAGGGCACCATAAAAACAGTCCCATTAGTGGTGTATAGGATCTAAGAGATGTCATCTCATCCTTGACAGGGGCTTGACACCGTGGGGACGGATGGTCGTGCGGTAAAAGCGCTCGACTTTCGACCTGAGGGTCCCTGGTTCAATCTCCGGTGAAGACCAATGGATATTTCAGAACATGGCTTAAGTCCGAGCTATATCTCCGGTGGTGCCTTTGTGGCCATTGCACTATCGAGCACAATAAAAACAGACCCATTAGTGGTTTAAAGGATCTAAGATATTTCATCTCATCTTTACAGGGACTTCACTCACACAAAAACTATCGACTAAGGCTTACATTAAATAGACTACATTTAATGTGTGATGTGTGTGACCTAAAACCATCCATTAGTTGATCACCGTAGATCGAACCAGGGACTTCACCTCACGACCATTCATCCCGACTAAATTTGAATGTAGCGCCGCATCCATTACATAGGATAACTAGGAAACAGTCTTGGGTCAGTCATTTCGAAAGTACGTAATGAGGAGCTTACACAATCCTATCAAAATAGATAGCGAAATATGCACTTTTGCCCAAGGTTTACACTTCACACTGACCTGATAACGCATCTCTCCCTTTGAACCCAATTTTTTAGGGCAGTTTTTTTTTCTAAAATATGTTTTGTCTTAATGATTAAAATAAAAAAAAGTTTGTTAACAAACAAACAGCAAAACAATGAAATCTTAATATTTACTTTTGGCTTCGACCTATTTTTATTTTTTTACAGAGTCATGGGTGGCAGGAAGAAAAAGAATCACGGTAGAAAAAAACCACATTCAAAGAAACAGACTGAAGTCCAACGCCTTGGGTCAGTTTTACATCACAATGGTGATGAGGTCATTACACGAGACACAAATGTCCATTCATTTCACGGAATGTTGATTTCCAGCCAATCATCCACAAGTAAAAACTATTCAAGTGATGAGAACAAACATGTCATCAGCAACAATGCTACATCAGAGAAAGCGCCAACTTCAAATAGATGTGATTTAAAATGTAAAAATGGCATTCAGACAGGTCCTCATTCAGGGCATAGCCTGGAGCTGGCTGTCTACGATCCTACATTTGCCCGGGATCAGACAGCGCAACATTCAGGAACGTGTGTCGTGTGCAATAAAAATAAATATTTCATGAAAACTTGCAAACAATGTCACGTGATGAAATATTGCAGCCATAAATGTCAACGTGAACACTTCAAAAGTGATGGGCAGAGGGTGATTTGTGGTACGTATAAAATATTCTTATATCTTGAACATTAGGCTACAATAGTATACTTGAACATTATAGGCGCAGTACAAGAGTATACTTGAACATTATTGGCGCAGTACAAGAGTATACTTGAACATTATTGGCGCAGTACAAGAGTATGCTTGAACATTATTGGCGCAATACAAGAGTATACTTGAACATTATAGGCACAGTACAAGAGTATGCTTGAACATTATAGGCGCAATACAAGAGTATACTTGAACATTATTGGCGCAGTACAAGAGTATACTTGAACATTATTGGCGCAGTACAAGAGTATGCTTGAACATTATTGGCGCAATACAAGAGTATACTTGAACATTATAGGCGCAGTACAAGAGTATGCTTGAACATTATAGGCGCAATACAAGAGTATACTTGAACATTATTGGCGCAGTACAAGAGTATGCTTGAACATTATAGGCGCAATACAAGAGTATACTTGAACATTATTGGCGCAGTACAAGAGTATACTTGAACATTATTGGCGCAGTACAAGAGTATGCTTGAACATTATTGGCGCAATACAAGAGTATACTTGAACATTATAGGCGCAATACAAGAGTATACTTGAACATTATAGGCGCAGTACAAGAGTATGCTTGAACATTATAGGCGCAATACAAGAGTATACTTGAACATTATTGGCGCAGTACAAGAGTATACTTGAACATTATTGGCGCAGTACAAGAGTATGCTTGAACATTATTGGCGCAATACAAGAGTATACTTGAACATTATAGGCGCAATACAAGAGTATGCTTGAACATTATAGGCGCAATACAAGAGTATACTTGAACATTATTGGCGCAGTACAAGAGTATACTTGAACATTATTGGCGCAGTACAAGAGTATGCTTGAACATTATTGGCGCAATACAAGAGTATACTTGAACATTATTGGCGCAGTACAAGAGTATATTTGAACATTATTGGCGCAGTACAAGAGTATGCTTGAACATTATTGGCGCAATACAAGAGTATACTTGAACATTATAGGCGCAGTACAAGAGTATGCTTGAACATTATAGGCGCAATACAAGAGTATACTTGAACATTATAGGCGCAGTACAAGAGTATGCTTGAACATTATAGGCGCAATACAAGAGTATACTTGAACATTATTGGCGCAGTACAAGAGTATACTTGAACAATATTGATGCAGTTGAACTAGAGCTATGTAGTCAAGACATACATTATTATTATTAGAGCCCATTCAATAATTAGATCTTTGGCAAAGTATGGCTCGCGGTTTAAGTACTGGTCAACGGCCCTTTACGCCCAGCTCCTCTCAGCTCATTCTCATAACTTAATTCATATTTTTACAAATCAGCACCCGTCCTACTGCACCAGTCCATTTCTTTTATAATGTTTAAAGAACTGAATCGTTTGCCCACCTCTGCGTTAGATCCTATACGGAACGGATTTTGTAGTCGGGTGGCCGAGTGGTGTAGATACTCGACTGTCAAGCTGATAGTCCTGGGTTCGATCCTCGGTGAGGCCCTTGAAATTTTTCCAGGTGAAATTTGGTGCAAAGTCGTCCCACAAGTCCACCCAGCTTTAAATGGGTACATGACTCTAAGTTGGGGAAGTATAGGCGGCTGGGCGTTGTGCTAACCACACAATCCCTTCATATGCCGAGGTTATAGAAACAGATGAATTCTACACTTCATCTGCCCCGACGGCCCGTTAGGGCTAAAAAGGGAACTTTACTTTTTTTTACTTTCACCCCACTATAGACTATGGAGGCACCACGTTAAAAGATAGGTAACCTTCACCAGGACTTTAAAAAAAAAACCGAGTGATCGAACCCTTGATTTACACAACGCGACCATTTATCCCGTGGGACGGATGGCCGTGTGATAAAGCACCCGACAGTCGACGTGACGGTGCCTGGTTCGATCTCCTGTGAGGCCCAGTGGGATTTTTTTTTTTAGATCAGGATTTTTAAAGTCCTTTCTATGTCGACATGATCATTTCACTATAGGTTAAGGTGAGAATGAAAGAAGGAAACTGCAAAAACAGTCCTATAAGTAGTGTATAGGATCTAAGAGATGTCATCTCATCCTCACAGAGACTCCACACATATACTATTCAATTCCACAGGGATATACAGTTTCCAGCTTCATTTACTTCCAAAAAGTTCTGGAACATTGATCGGACTTTCTAAAAGTTCCGTAATTTACCTGGACTAGAACAGTGGATCTTTTAGCTTGCAGCCCTCATTGTAGTATTTTTGATGTTGATATATTAACATGACATTGCAGTATTCTTGATGGCTCGCTGGAGTACTCTTAATGTATTGATGTATCATTGGAGTATTCTAGATGTATTGATGTATCATTGGAATATTCTTGATGTATTGATGTATCATTGGAGTATTCTTGAAGTATTGATGGATCATTGGAGTATTCTAGATGTATTGATGTATCATTGGAATATTCTTGATGTATTGATGTATCATTGGAGTATTCTTGAAGTATTGATGTATCATTGGAGTATTCTTGGTGAATCGATGTATCCTTGGGGTATTCTTGGTGTATTGATGTATCATTGGAGTATTCTTGAAGTATTGATGTATCATTGGAGTATTCTTGGTGTATTGATGTATCATTGTAGTATTCTTGATGTATTGATGTATAATTGGAGTATTGTAGATGTATTGCTGTATCATTAGAGTATTCTTGATGTATTGATGTAACATTGGAGTATTCTTGATGTATTGAAATATGGCAGAACCACGTGATTTCTTGAACGTTCTCTGAAGATAAACATTTTGTTGATGTTTCAAAAAGCTCTAATTTGTCTATTACACTCTTCTTCACTCCTTCGTCCATGTCAGCCAAACAACGTAGAATTTTTCCGCTGACGTCCATTTCCTTACTTAAGGCACATAATTCTAGAAAATTGGATGTTACTGACATCAGTATTGTCAAAAACTGATCCATCGTGCTTCAGAGTAGTCGGTAATAGGTCGTTATACTTTTGTTTTGTTTAGCAAGTGTTCTGAGCTCTTTTGTTTTTTTGTTTTTTATTTTTTACAATAGTTGAGAAATTTCATGTGGAAATAAACCACGGGGTTCTTTTTCATTCAAACCGTGCACCAAAACCAGATCAATATTGTGACATTCACAGCCGATCCATGGCATCTCTTTATTATCTGGTAAACCAGAATAGGGTGAAACCGCAGGACAGATCAAACAGCCCAACTGATCGTACTTGGCTAGTGAGTTCTAATTTGTCAGTGTCTAGCCTAGACAATAGTTGGTCCATGTGTATGAATTGTCAATGAAGTTCACATGACCAACACCTGGGATTACATCATGTTGTCTCAGAGAGTCTCATATCTCGAACTCATGGTCAATTATCTAATCTCTGGTTCTAATGGTCACTTATCTAATCTATAAAAGTGATCAAGGATTGAGAATTGTAGATTTCCTCCCCACGGGATTTCCGCAAGTTTAAAACCAACCCCGCGGAATCCCCGTGATTTGTTGTTCCATTCCTTCGGGTAACCCGCAAAATCCGTCCCCGTGCAGCTCTCTACTACGAACACCCAAAACCTTATATATATATATATATATATATATATATATATATATATATATATATATATATATATATAAAGAGAGAGAAACTGAACAAAGAGACACAACTATATTTAAATATAATATTTTTGTTATTTAGAATATGTTTATTAATATTCTTTTAGTTATATTAAATAACAATTAACTAAAAAATATATTGAATAAAACTAACCTGTTTCACTAATTCATTCATCATTATGCTTTATTTCAGTACGTAACATTTTGTTCAACAAAGCCAGAGATTATATTTCACCAAAGATGAGATTAGATCTAGTCGTGAAGGGGTACAAAGAAATCAGTTCCCACCTGTACAGCATACCTAGAAGAGAAATATGTAAGTACATTTTTTTTAAAAATTAAAACATTTTAATTAACATGACAGTGGTTCTCAAAAGATATGTATCTGTAACTTAATGTATAACATTGTTATCTGTAACTTAATGTTAACATTGTTATCTGTAACTTAATGTTAACAATGTTATCTGTAACTTAATGTATAACATTGTTATCTGTAACTTAATGTATAACATTGTTATCTGTAACTTAATGTATAACATTGTTATCTGTAACTTAATGTATAACATTGTTATCTGCAACTTAATGTATAACATTGTTATCTGTAACTTAATGTATAACATTGTTATCTGTAACTTAATGTATAACATTGTTATCTGTAACTTAATGTATAACATTATTATCTGTAACTTAATGTATAACATTATTATCTGTAACTTAATGTATAACATTGTTATCTGTAATTTAATGTATAACATTGTTATCTGTAACTTAATGTATGAACTTTTAAAAATAGTTTTAAGAAATGGTTTAGTGAAAATATAAAAGATTTGAATAAAACTATTTTTCAACTGTATGTTCAATGGGTTATTTCAAACAATTTTATTTTTTGTGTACAGTTCAAATGATGGATGGTTCTAGAAGTGTAATTCTACTGCAGGTATTTGGTGTCCACTTAAATCCACTGACATCGATTGCGGAAGCTGTAGCACAAGTAAGTATCGCTATATAGCTTATATCTGTCTGTCTGTCTACCATCTATCAATCTATCTATTTATTTATTATTTGTAATTAAAACAGTTACACATTTCATATATTGGGAATAAATGTAATATCTTTCAGTTATAATATAATAATTCATACATTTTTCATTCCTATACACAAAATATATCAATCCATCAATTCAATTATTGATGTCTATTGATCTATTTTACAACAGGACATAGATGGCTGTATCACAACACTCCATCTGTATCCTCCACCAGGGACAACCAACTTCTTCCAGTATTTGTTTTGGTTTATAAATGTCCAGGTTATGTTGCCAGATAGGACATTTATTCTGCTGTCAGACGCCCACTGAAATGTCCACGCGGACAAAGCCTCGGCCGCTGTGGACGTCGCTAACCTGCAACAGATCCAAGTCATACATCCCACTGACCAAATACTAAAGGCAGCCAAACTACAAAACTTAGACTGCTTTTCGAGAGAACGTTTTAAGTTCGTCAAACTTTTGGAATCAAATGTTGCAACTTAATTAATTTAGTTCTAAGATTCCACAACGGACTTTTCAACGACATTTGAATTAGATGGTTTTCCTGTAAGGACATTGAAGCAGCATTCAACTTTATACGGTGCTCCATTGTGACACTGTATTTCGAAATTCATTGTGTTCCCAGAACGCATTTGTTTACATTTAATATATTTATTATTATGTTCTACTGCTGTAATTAAATTTATACATTTGTAATTACTGGCTGATCAGTTTGTATTTTGCTGAAACCGTATTTACATAAATAAGACTATATAAGACCGATAGGCAAACATTATCAATGCAATTTGCAAAACTTAAAAATGAAAACTGTATTCTAAAAAAACTGTCTTTTAATAAAATATGAGGCCAACTAATAAAAAAACAAAAGGCCAAACAACATCCTTTCAAAAAAAATGATTTTTTTACCCCATGATAAAGAAATTTCTACAACAGTAACAAAGGAAGATCCAAAATAATAAAATTAGATCTGAACTGATATCAACAGATAAGAATAATATAACCTGTTTACCATTATATCTACCATATTTACCATTACATGCAAAAACTACCATCCTAATACCACATGTACCATTACATGTAAATACTGCCATCCTAATACCACATTTACCATTACATGCAAATACTGCCATCCTAATACCACATTTACCATCAAATGTAAATACTGCCATCCTAATACCACATTTACCATCACATGCAAATACTGCCATCCTAATACCACATTTACCATCACATGCAAATAATGCCATCCTAATACCACATTTACCATCACATGTAAATACTGCCATCCTAATACCACATTTACCATCACATGCAAATACTGCCATCCTAATACCACATTTACCATCACATGCAAATACTGCCATCCTAATACCACATTTACCATTACATGTAAATACTGCCATCCTAATACCACATTTACCATCACATGCAATACTGCCATCCTAATACCACACTTACCATCACATGCAAATACTGCCATCCTAATACCACATTTACCATCACATGCAAATACTGCCATCCTAATACCACATTTACCATCACATGTAAATACTGCCATCCTAATACCACATTTACCATCACATGCAAATACTGCCATCCTAATACCACATTTACCATCACATGTAAATACTGCCATCCTAATACCACATGTACCATCACATGCAAATACTGCTATCCTAATACCACATTTACCATTACATGCAAATACTGCTATCCTAATACCACATTTACCATTACATGTAAATACTGATATATTAATACCACATTTACCATCACAAGTAAATACTGCCATCCTAATACCACATTTACCATTACATGTAAATACTGATATATTAATACCACATTTACCATCACAAGTAAATACTGCCATCCTAATACCACATTTACCATCACATGCAATACTGCCATCCTAATACCACACTTACCATCACATGCAAATACTGCCATCCTAATACCACATTTACCATCACATGTAAATACTGCCATACCTAATACCACATTTACCATCACATGTAAATAATGCCAAAACTTATACCACATTTACCATCACATGTAAATACTGCCATCCTAATACCACATTTACCATCACATGTAAATACTGCCATCCTAATACCACATTTACCATCACATGTAAATAATGCCAAAACTTATACCACATTTACCATCACATGTAAATACTGCCATCCTAATACCACATTTACCAAACTGCAGTCGAGAATGACGAAAGTGGGCAGCTGGGTGTCTACGTGGCAGCGAGCGGGGTCTTCATGCTGTAGCACATCCCGCATGCTGTATCACATCCCGCATGCTGTAGCACATCCCGCATGCTGCAGCACATCCCGCATGCTATATCACATCCCGCATGCTGTAGCACATCCCGCATGCTGTATCACATCCGCATGCTGTAGCACACCCCGCATGCTGTAGCACATCCCGCATGCTGTAGCACATCCCGCATGCTGTTTCACATCCCGCATGCGGTAGCACATCCCGCATGCTGTAGCACATCCCGCATGCTGTAGCACATCTCGCATGCTGTAGCACATCCCGCATGCTGTGGCTTACGGGTTCGACTTCCGGCGAGTCCCAGTCATCCACATATAACCCCTGTGGTGCTTTCATGGCCATTACGCTATCAGTCAAGGTTGACGGGGGGGGGGGGACGGGGGGGCACTACAAAAACCGTCACATTAGTTGTTTGTGTTTCATTGTGTGCATATCCCGTTCTTTCATTGAGGCTGTCTACAAATAAAATAACAAACTACCACACTCAGGTTAGGTTGGTGCATTTCGTTTAATTTAAATTATATATATATAAATATATATACATATATATATATATATATATATATATATATATATATATATATATATATATATATATACACACATTAAGGGCTTTGATTTAGTTTTAAATCACAAAATAAGATTATCATTATATAAGTCAAGAGTAAGTGCAAAATAACTGAGCGATCTTCAATATAATACATTCAAATTGTATCACTAATATGTTTGACGTGGTGACTGAATGGATCAGCTGCTCCCTATATTTTTAGAGCATTTTCGAAAAAAAAGCTCTATTGTCCCCGTTTTGTCTGTCTGTCTTTCTGTCTGTCTATCCGTCTGCCATCACCCTAGATCTCAGCAACCATAAGTCCTAGACCCGTGATGTATATATCATTTTGTAGGACTTGGCCTGCCATGTGTGCATCAAAAGTCCATTTCGCGATTTGACCTCTGAGGGCCGAAAAAGAGGGCTTATTAGATACCGTTTTTTTAAAACTATATAAGCTATATTAACAAAGGGGCGTAACTCATTATTAATTTTGTAACAGTTATTCAACATGACTTACTTCCCTTACTTTTTATAAAACCCATAATACATAACACGCTTTACAAATATTTACTGAAAGATAGCATACGTACTGATACATACACGAAAATGCGCTAACACGTCCTGTATCCTGTATGGAACAGGCTTAGATTGCTTGTTTTTTTATGCTGGCTTTCCAGATTCGTCTCCTCTTAAGGACATTACGTTTTATTTTTTGTTTTTTTTTAAATAATTTATCCTTTTGGTTGTTTTAATGAAAAGTAACAACAACTAATTAGATATCTTTAACAATTTAAAAAAAAATGTTTGAAATATTTTATCCTTTAGGTTGTTGTTAGGAAAAGAAACAACAACTAATTAGATTTTTTATTTCGTTCATTATTTTAGAAATTTAAAAAAAAAATATTTATCAAAGCCAAACAATAGTTTATCTCTATGTTAAGGTTTAGCAGGGTACATTTAGTATATATATTTATATACATAATCGGCTAACATAGACGGTGGACCGTTTGACAGACCTTCACACCGTGCGGTGTAAAGGATGTTCATGGTAGGGAAGCGGCCGATAATCGGATCGGTATCGGTATCGGACCGATATGGGCACTATCGGTTAATATCGGATCGGCCGATTGTTGTAGGGAACGACCGATAGTCAAACCGATATTGGCACTATGGGTTAACTATCGGACCGGCCGTTTTTTGGCTGCCGATACATTGTTTTTTTTTCACAACAGAGTTGCAGGAAAAAAAATCAGTAAATAACCCAATTCTATAACCAGATCAGACAAGATTTTTTAAAAAAGGAAAAAAATCCCGTACACAGAAATTGTCACGTCTACATCAGAGATATGACCTTGAAACAATAGGATTGTCGTTTCTTAATTCTAATGTATGACCTTGAATGATACAATTAGTGAACATCTGTGTGTATTTTTTTTGGGATGGGAAGTTGGGGGGGGGGTAAACAAGACACGCGTGGGCGAAGTGTTACAAAATATGTGAACATGGGTCATATACGTCATACAGCACGAGAAAAACACGTATTTTGCATTGTTGTTGCTTAAGGGGCTGTCCATTAATTACGTCAACAAAATAGCGGGGACGGGGGGGGGTCAGAAAATTTTTGACAAAGGGGAGGGGGGGAGGTCAAGAAAAGTTGACGGCAACAATGTTACTTTTTTAAATTTAATATAATTACTTAATAAATAGGAAAATTAAACAGCGTTTGTAGTTCTGTGTTACACACTCGCTTAATATTCAGTATTTTAATTAAACTAACTATATTCCTACTAATTTTGCCACATAAACATTTTGGAAGCCACCTTTTTTAGTGGGGAGGGGTAATCAAATGTTGACTTAATTTTTATAGGGGGGGTCTCTGGAAGTTTGACAAGTTGTTGACAAGGGGGAGGGGGGGAGGTAAAAAAATCGCCAAAAATTTGTTGACATAAATAATGGACAGCCCCTAAAAAGAAAATATCGGTATCGGTAAAAATGCTGGGGGGAAAATCGGTATCGGACTATCGGTAAAAAGGCATATCGGTTGCCCCCTAGTTCATGGCAATAAAAAAACACATGTCTGCACGTTATAAATACACGGCACCGCACGAGTTGATAGAGTACATTGCTAAAAAAAGTCTCAATTCTACGTCACACCTTCGCGGAGTTAAAAAAAACCAGCGCGTCAGTATAAAAATAGTCTGGGGAATTCCAAAATTACTAAATGCGAGTATATTTGGTGCGCAGTTTGTTTATCAATTATTTGTCGTGATTATTTAATATTTCTTCTTCGTCGTGAGTATTTACTATTTCTTCTTCGACTGCACACATTTAGAGATTTCTTATTATTGGTAATGAGTATTTAATATTTCTTCTTTGTCGTGAATATTTACTTTATGCATGTCTTGAGTGGAAGGGGGTGGTGTTCTAAGAGAATTGATAAATTATAAAAAAAGAACTATTGAGAAAGAGTCCTTTAAAATATTATGAACGAATTAAGATTAGTCAATGATATGGTGTTGTGAGCGAATCACCATTTTCAACCAAACTGCGTGCCTAATTGCTAAAATTATACTAAACGGGAATTCTATCGGTTGCTTCCTTACTTATTGCCAGGTACTGTAGAATGCAGTTATTGCAGCATTTTAGAAATTCAAGTAGAATAAAAACTAACTAGAAAAATTGTAAAAGATGTCTATACAATTACTACTTTATTTGTCTTTTAAGATAGTAGATGTCTATGCAGTTACAACTTTAAGCCACTAAACTAAACATTTGTCAATCTTCAAAGTAAAGGGTACATCTGTATAAACAATTAGTGACGCCACTTGGTCAATCTATATAAACAATTAGTGACGCCACTGGTCAATCTATATAAACAATTAGTGACGCCACTGGTCAATCTATATAAACAATTAGTGATGCTTGTAATCTCTTTCTTTTATGGTAGTTTTTCTTTGAAGGCAGGTAGCGAAAAATACAACTAATGATTTTTATGGCGGGTCAAAATAATAAAATTTTTTCATAATGAAGCGTGACGTTAGAACATCACTGCCACAAATGAATCCCGTTTGTTTTTCCATAATTTCAGGGTCATGAGTGGCCTTAAATAAAGAACGGTATCCTTAGTCAATGTTTTACACAATGAAAAAAAAAGGAAATAAATGTATCGATTCAAAGAAAAAATAGTTATATGTAATGTAATCTTAAGGAACGATAATGTTGTATATGTCATTGTTAGGAGATAGCGTTGGACTGAGAGACCGGAGATTTTTCTCTTCAATGTTGTGATATAAAATAAATAGGGATAAATGTATCCAAGGTGATAGACGACCTAAGAGAAGAAGGTGGTGAGAAAACAATAGTAAAACAAAGGTGGGACGACCGCGGGCTACGTAGAGGCAGAGTGATTTGTTGTATTCATATATGGACTTGGTGAATTGTTGTATTCATATATGGACTTAGTGATTTGTTGTATTCATATATGGACTTAGTGATTTGTTGTATTCATATATGAATTATTGTGTAAATAGATGCAAATAAATAGTTGTGTTAACATCGTATTTGGATCGATTGGTTTTTGAGTTGTGTCTAAGGAATCAGTAATGGACGTGAAATAAGTAGAAAGTAATCTAATCGGCATGGGCAGTTATATATGTTGCCTGTTCTAGAATGTGTCCTGCATGGTACAACGGAACCAAATGGCGTGACGTCTGAAGGATTATGGAGTGACCTTCTAAATCCGACCCGTGGTAAAGGCATCAAAGACAAGAACAGGCCATAATAGCCCAGTTCCCAACTGGGCATTGTCCGATTGGTGCTTTTTTTTGGGTACCTGAGACCCAATCACGACTCCCATTGTCGCCACTGCGGAGAGGACGAGGAAACTGTAGAGTGTGGACTACTTGTTGTTCGAGTATCCATGACCGGAGGAGTTTAGGTTGGACAAGTCAAGAAGCCCGCTGGCCATTAGGCTTTATGTCAGTCTCCTGGAGCTGAGAGACACAGCAATATAATATCACGAGCACTAAGGGACCAAGTCTCGGCTCGATCCCATAAAAGAGAGTTCAATCAGAGTTAGCAACCATACAATCTGTATATATGCAAAAACAATAAAACATAAACTAAAAAAAAATTATCAGCATGCACTGCATTAAGAAACATACTAAAAAATTAGAGACGTTTTCTCAATAATTTACTCTTACATTAAATTTTAAAGTTTACTTAGCCACGGCAAC
Source organism: Bulinus truncatus (assembly GCA_021962125.1). Lineage (NCBI taxonomy): Eukaryota > Metazoa > Mollusca > Gastropoda > Planorbidae > Bulinus > Bulinus truncatus. The sequence goes on along the minus strand of JAGDYQ010000163.1, from coordinate 225,460 downwards.
TCATGTCCGGGTACAGGTGGTATTATTATACAATTTTGACGTTCTATAAATTGTATTTAGATGCTTATGCATTAGAATATGTAAAACCTTCTTATTTTTGTTTATTTCCAGGATACCAGTGAATGTTGAGTTCCTTTTTGATGAGAGAACAATACAGGCAAGAATTAAGTCAGAAATTAAATAAACACTAACTGCAGACAGCAATCTTTTTACTGCCGAGTGGTATCACTTGCAGATCGAGTTAATTCAAAAATTCCATCAGATTATTCACTTTTTTAACATCAGTGTCAATACACTTGTATGTGATTGCCTTGCTTTGGATATTAGACAATAATATAGTTAAGGTCATAGACATTTCGGAATATCTCAGGATCGTTTTGCAGCTGGACACCATATTTGTAATTAACGTCTTCACCTGATGCCTCAGTGTAGAGTATTTTAGGAAAACATTATTTCATCTGCTGGTGTCGATCAATGGAGTAGTAGTTTTGAACAAATATAATATATTTTGAACAAATGTATTATATTTTGAACAAATGTAATATATTTTGAACAAATGTAATATAATTTGAACAAATTTATTTGTCGTAAACCACTTGCGTTCCAACTAAATAAAACGACACAATCATTGTAGTATAAGAGAATTAAAACTGAACATTAATACATAATATTTACAAATGAGAATCCTATTGAATAATGTACAAACTCTTGAGGAGATGAGCCAATAAATCACCAACTTATTATAATATGTACGAATACATTACTCCACATGTATCTACTCTGTATTACTCACTACTTGACTTTCTAACAAACATTACTCTACTACACTGTTATTGGTCACCGCTTTTTACTGGTCTCCGCACTATGACTGTTATCTCTTCCCCCTTCTTATAGGTAGTTCACCCCCGCATATTACGTCATACTTTCCCGCCAAGACCACAGAGGTCAATGCGTAGGCAGACCCCTCGCCAGACCAAAGTTGGAGGTTACTGCGTGGGTGATTCGCGCCAAACCCAAGATGATTATTGCGTGGGTGAATGACACTATTTCATCATTCATATTAATACATGATTGACCTTACTAAAACCAGGTCACAAGCACTTAACATACCAATTAAGGAAATAACACAATAATTAAACAATGCGTAATCACAAGGGATAGAACAATACCAAATAAGGAAATGCGTAATCATAAGGGATATGACAGTAATATATTTTGAACAATTGTAATGCATTTTGAACAAATGTAATATATTTTGAGCCAATGTATTATATTTTGAACAAATATCATACATTTTGAACAAATGTAATTTATTTTGAAAGAAATGTAATACATTTTGAACAAACGTATTTTATTTTGAGCAAATGTAATATATTTTGAACAAATGTAATACATTTTGAATAAATGTAATATATTTTGAACAAATATGTAATATATTTTAAACAAATATAATATATTTTGAATAAATGTAATATATTTTGAACAAATATGTAATATATTTTAAACAAATATAATATATTTTGAACAAATATGTAATATATTTTAAACAAATGTAATATATTTTGAACAAATATGTAATATATTTTAAACAATTGTAATATATTTTGAATAAATGCACTATTTGTTTCGAGAAGTTCTTGCAGTTGGGAAATGATGAACTTTTTATGTCAGTTTCTATTCCACAGTGTGCATTTAATTCATCATTACTATCTCCGATGAAACACATTTGTTAGAATTTATGTTGACCATCTGGGAACGGAAGCACAGATCCAGCTTTATGATAAATGTGTCTTTTCCCTTTAAAATATAGCATGAATGTAGCTGTAACGATTTCTCCGCCAAATATTATTTGGAAACATGAGTTGTATTTCCTTATGTTAGATAAGAAATGCGTTGATTCGCTGCTATATCCAGGAAACAATTTTTTTTTACTATTGGTTCTCCAAGTTAAGGCAGTTAAAATTTTTCAAAGGCACACTACATCTCTTTGGTTTCTCCATTAAATATGACAACTTTGGTAAAGAGGACACACTTTATGTCTAGAAATTCATGGACTTCATAAAGATTGGCGAAGTGAAGACCATGCCTGCAGTAAAAAGACAAAGATGTATAAAATCTATGCATGAATAATCTTATAAAATAAAAATGATATTACCGAAATAATGTTATTTTAAAATTTTCTTTAGCGCACTTTAGCATTAGAAAAAGTAGAAACTAGTTCCACAATGTCAATATTTCTAGTCAGTGACGTAACTATCTAGTTAATTCATTTTAGATGAATTTGATCAAAGAGATACTTTATTAAAAGACACCAATAAAAGACACCAATAAAGGACACCAATTTAAAGCCATTAATCAAAAAGTCTGTTTTATTATTTTTATTATTCATCGCCATTCCTAGTATAACTGGCATGTTTGCCTCCCACACCAGCTCTGTTAGCGGCGCTGATGCTTGTCTGCCATGCCTACAAAGCGGCGGGGGGAGTGTGCCCTCCACATCTGCCGGCATGGCATATAAAAGGGTTTTTAAGGTGTTTTTTTTCCTTGCCACTCAGACAGAAGGGAGGGTGTGATGTGCCTGCCCAACCTGACAGAAACGGCTGCGAAGGTGTGCTTGAGTGGGACAGAGTGGAAGGGTGTTGTGTGCCGAACACATCTGTCACCACCGCCAGCTGTAAATACTGTTGTCTCGATTTGTCCTCATTGACCACAGTCACAAAAAATGTTTTTTTTTCCCCATGGCCAGAAGACCCCCAGTGATCTTTCTAGGGAGCGACCGATAATCGGATCGGTATCGGTATCGGACTGATATTGGCACTATCGGTTAATATCGGATCGACCGATTTTTGTAGGGAGCGACCGATAGTCGAACCGATATTGGCACTATGGGTTAACTACCGGACCGGCCGTTTTTTGACTGCCGATACATTGTTTTTTTTTTCACAACAGAGTTGCAGAAAAAAAAATCCGTAAATAACCAAATTCTATAACCAGATCAGACAAGATTTTAAAAAAAGGAAAAAAAAAACCCGTACACAGAAATTGTTACGTCCACAAAAATTGCATCAGCGATATGACCTTGAAACAATAGGATTGGCATTTTTTAATTCTAATGTATGACCTTGAATGATACAATTAGTGAACATCTGTGTGTATTTTTTTGGGATGGGAAGTTGGGGGGGGGGAGGGGAAACAAGACTTACGTGTGGGCGAAGTGTTACGAAATATGACAGGGAAGGGGTGAGCATGGGGTGACATACGTCATTAGCAGTAGCACGAGAAAAACACGTGTTTGGCATTGTTGTTGATTAAAAAAATATCGGTATCGGTATCTGTATCGGTTAAAATGCTGGGGAAAAATATCGGTATCGGACAATCGTTAAAAAGGCATCTCGGTCGCTCCCTAGATCTTTCCCCCATAGACCATGGAATGTTTTCCTAGACCAGGTTAGCCAAATAAATAAGATCCATTACAGTGCCGAGGCTACTGAAACGGATGAGCCGCTAAAAGTTTAAGGGAACTTTACCTATTACTACGTAAATTGCAGATATTATACTTTGATGTTAGTCAAAGGACGAGAAGCGATAAATTATCAGAAATAGATTAGTTAACCCTTTCTGTTAACTGTAAGAAACCACAGCAAAGTAAAAAGTGTTAAGTTATTATATATATATATATATATATATATATATATATATATATATATATATATTAGTAAGTATAGTAGGAATAAAGGTTCAACATATTGTTCATACAATAAAACAAGCAATCTAAGCCTAGATACAGGACGTGTTAGAGCATTTTCGTGTTATAAGTAAGGGAAGTAAGTCATGTTGAATAACTGTTACAAAAATAAATAATGAGTTATGCCCCTTTGTACGCCTCTTTTGTTAATATAGCTTATATAGTTAAAAACGGTACCTAATAAGACATCTTTTTCGGCCCTCAGAGGTCAGATCGCGAAATAGACTTTTGATGTACATATGGCAGGCCAAGACCTACAAAATGATATATACATCATGGGTCTAGGACTTATGGTTGCTGAGATCTAGGGCGCTCCTTTGTTAATAAAGCTTATATTGTAAAAACGGTACTTTTATAAGCCCCCTTTTTCGGCCCTCAGAGGTCAGATCGCGAAATGGACTTTTGATGTACATATGGCAGGCCAAGACCTACAAAATGATATATACATCATGGGTCTAGGACTTATGTAAAAAAAATATTTTATTTACCTCCCTTACTATAAACTAGAATATCATACTCTTGAGATTTAGAATTTGTTAATTCCCTTCCCTTTGTTATATTTTAGTTACTCTAAAGGGGCCATTCACATATTATTCATATTTTATATAACGCCTAAGGGGGAGGGGGTGGTTGCAAATTTGTTATTTTTGTTATATTTTTATATCACACAAGTGTTATATGTGAGAGGGAGGTTAAACAATTGACATTTTCGCGTTATATATTATGTGAACGTCCCCATAGATGAGCAAGGGATGCAAAAAGGGTTTCGAACTTGAGGCTTTAAAGCAAACTGTCGCTACTGACTAACCGGCATGCCGGTATGAGCCGTGAAATGGTGTCAGTTGTTAGGGCGGCACATGCCGGTATGAGCCGTGAAATGAAGTCGCAAACTGTCGCTACTGACTAACGTAAGTACCCTAAAGGCAGTACACGATGACTTGCTAGCCTTTTGAAGGCCGTGATTTGCTTTTAAAGGCCGCAAGCCCTTGTGATAGGGTGTTGTCGTGACCTCGGGGCCGATACCCGAGAAAAGAACGGTACTCTGTACAATAAACAATAGGAGCATGTTTGAATCATCTATATCAGTGGTTCCCAAACTTTTTTGACCCCCTTTTTGCATGGACCCCCTTTTTATAGTCAAAACTTGTCCACGGACCCCAAAGTGAAAAAGTTATATAAATGCAAAGCATAAAAATTACATATAAAAACAAAAAGACATTTTGTTGAAGAAGTATTTAAAGAAATTATATTTTTTTCTTAAATAAAATAAATAATAAAAAAGAATGACTTTGATGAATATGGTGAGATGTTTTGAGCTTATTTATGTCTGGCTCAATGTTTGTGAGTACCAACCGTGTACTATTTTCTTGTCGGTTTTTTCGTGTGATGATGTTCATGACGTCACTGAAGCAACGTTCAACCAAATACTAAGACGGAAAGTCAACAACCTCTGTACAATAACCCATAATGCAGGATATAAAACTGGGATCTGTTTTTGAAACCCGAATTTGTGGTACCCTGGTTCAAACATTGGTTCCTCATTTGTGAATATTTCAATAAGCTGCTCCTGAATTCATCTATGTTTGGGATCTGAGTTTGTCCTGGCACGAAAGTGTTCAACACCCAGTTGGGAATATCCAAGTAAAGAATGTCTTCAAATCTTTGGGTCACGCCTGCTTGAAGCGCCGTTAAGAGTTGACAGTGGAAAAACAAATCTTCATCTTAATTCTGCAATTTAAAAATATTTGGAAGGTGAGAACATTCTCCTCTTCCCAAGTTTTGTTTGTACAGAAAAGATTTGCCACAAACGCAGACGGTACGCTTCTAGTTCTTTTTTTTTTTTTAAATTGTTTATCTAGTAAATTCAAATTAGTTTCTTTATATGTGTCACATAAATCAGTCATTTTTTAAATTAATTGAATTGTGTCGCAAATCATTGTCTTTGCTTTCCAGGAATTACAACACAGAATTAAAGAGCGCGTCCAATAGATTTAAGCATGCACCTTTAGATAACCAACGTACTACTGTGTGAAGTAGTAAACGGTTATAGACTTCGTCATTTTTCAAACAAAGTTGAGAAAATAATTTCTAATTTTAGACATTCCTTCTAATTTTATGAACTGCTTTAATGACATAATCTATAATCTATCATCCATACAAACGTTCACTAATCTATAATCTATCATCCATACAAACGTTCACTAATCTATAATCTATCATCCATACAAACGTTCACTGAGGTTTTTTGTGACCAAATGATGTCGATGAATGGCACAATCATTTTTATATCTATGGACTGAATGCACTGAAAATACTTTCCGTGCCACAGACTAGATATAATATCATATCTCTGTTCGGTGCAGATTGTTTTAAGTATGCCAGACATCCTCAGTGTCTTCCTACCATTGCTGGAGCACAGTCACTAGTAACATAAATTATATTAGTCAAGGGTATAGATTGTTAAAATCGTTAAAATCTTTTTAATTCAGTCAATAAAAGTTGTAAAGTTCCCTTAGCCCTGCTGGGCCATCTGGCAGATGAAGTGTAGATTTAATCTGTTTCTTAACTTCGGTTATTTTTATGATGATAACTAAAATAGATTTGGCATCATTTTTCCCTCTGTTAACTTCAGGTACTGGAATACGGACAGTAAACCCTACAGAGGCTTCAGAATGAGATTTATCCGACATTAATTTCATCTTTTTTGCTTGAATTTCTAAACATTTTTTAGTCTTTTCTCTTTCTCTTTAAATATTAAGTTCATTAAAACACAATTTGCAGATAGATTTTCTGCTCAACTTCATCTTCTGAAACATAATCTTCCGAACATGATATATGGACATTTGAAGCAAACTATATCTTCACTGCTTTCTTTTAAACAGACAACACATACTTTCGTAATGGGATTATTTAATACTCTTTGTTCAACTACTTTTTTCATTATCAAATGATATGTTACAGATTATTTTACACTTTTTTCATTATCAAATGATATGTTACAGATTATTTTAAACTTTAACTGTCTCTCACTAGTTAATTTATAGAATACCTAGTTATTTCATGGAATAACTAGTTAAAGTGTCAAATTAATAACATATTACACACTTTAACGGACACGATCAGTTATTTCATGGAATAACTAGGTATTCTATGAAATAACTGCATTATATACTTTAACGGTAACATGTACACCACCATCTAATTCAGTAAATAACGTTTCGATTTTTGTATTGGTTTCCAAACATTTAGCAAGTAACATTCTTGACAAAATTTTTCTTCTTTTACAAACCTTACACACAAGCTACAACTAACGTTTCGTTTCCTGGTAAAGTGGACTCGTCAAGCTGTATAGCAAATTAATGTCAGGATAACTTGTATTGGACATATTCTGGTTCTCATTGAAGGCAGGGCGATGTGCCGAAATTGCTCCACGTTCAAGACGCGATTATAGAGCGATCAATGAAGGTTGCTTACCGGATATATAATAGTGGAAAAGACAAACTAGATATTTCGACGGAATATATATTATAAAATTAGTATAAAAAAGTTTTTTTTCCCCATTTCTTTAATATCTATATACATAATCGTCTAACCTATGCGTACGTTCAACAGATCTACACACCGTGCGGTGTAAAGTATGCTCATGGCAATAAAAGCCGCATGTCTTTACGTTAAAAATACACGGCACCGTACGGGTTGAAAGCTTACATCGCTAAAAAAAAGTCCGAGTTCTACGTCACACCTTTGCGGAGTTAAAAAAAAAAACAGTGCGTGTCATCGACCGTCTATATAAAAATAGTCTGGGGAATTCCAAAATTAAAGAAACTAAAAAGAGACAATGTATGTTAAATGAGAGTATGTTTGGTGCGCATTTTGTTCATCAAATGAATCTTTCTTGAATAAAAATGGGGAATTCTAAACACAACAAGGATTTCTTATTAATGAATTAAGATTTTTAAATAATATTGAGTAGTGTGCGCAAATTATGTTTAATAGTCGGGGGGTTGTTTTTGTTAAGCTTCTGTACCCATAATGAGGATTATTTTCTTTGGGATGAATTATATAAAAAGCTATTTTTTGTACATAGACTGATTGTTAACGCGCTCAAATATATATTACCGAGTTGGTTGGGATAGGTGTGGGAATAAACCAAATGGTTGCAGAAAGGGGGGGGGGGGTCAAGCAGACGATTCAAGTTGCAACACCGCTAATTATTTTAACCTCATGTCTCTCTTTTTTTTTAAATACGTCATGTTAAACATGATAAATTATAAAATTATAAAAAAAAGAACTTGGAATGGGGGTGTAGGGTTGGGAAAGGAGTGTTTAACGGGGGGGGGGAGGTAGGGAGAAGTGTCACGTGGTATTGTTAACAGGGTGAACATGCAGTTATACTAAATGCCCCTTTTTGTAATTTTGTACATTGAGTGGAAGGGGGGTGGCGGGCTGGCGGGGGAGGGAGGGAAGGATGGGTGTGGGGCTAAGTGAAAGAGAATTGATACATTATTAAAAAAAATAACTATTGAGAAAGAGTCCTTTAAAATATTATGAATGAATTAAGATTAGTCAATGATATGGTGTTGTGAGCGCATCACCATTTTCAACTCCAACTGCGTGCCTAATAGCCGGTCCGGGTACCGGGCCTGTTCAGCTAGTAATTAATAAATCTTATAGCAATAAAAATGACATTATTTTAAGTATTATTTCCATCTCATTTAATTTTTTATAAAACACATAATTCACAATCAATAATGGAATGATAAAACGTATGTTTATGATATTTATCGAACTATTTGAAATTATAAAGTTACAGACACATTTTCTCCCATTTTATAGGATTTACAGAACATCTACAAAAGAAAACGATTATTTATTAATGATATTTTAATAATCAAAGTTGTAATTTTATAAATATTTCTACTTTTTTTATTTATTGTAACAGTAGAGAAAGTTATATTTTTTAAACCTGGAATTTATCCAGTGTCCTGAGATAAATTTGACCTCATTTTAAAATGTATTTTTCGAGAGCGTATATATTGTGGTGGGCAGAACCATTTGAACATTTCTATAAGACCAACAGAAATTTACATTTTGGCTCAAATGCAAAGTTACACTTAGTGACCTTTGAAACAAACAGCTGTCCAGGTCACGGCTTGCAAAACATGGGACTTATGCTCAATAATTACTTCTGATAAATAACGGCCAATATGACCACTTAACTTCTTACGACCTGACACCCATGGAGGTCCCCCCGTTGCCCTTCCTTTTGGCGGGCCTGACAGTTAGCCGATTTGGCAATCCAGAATGTGAAACTTGACCATAGCATTTTATTTAAACAAATTTTTTTAAAAGAAAGAGGGGGTGTGTGTTTAAGATATAAAGGGAGATAAAAATTGTTTTGCTTCATTAAAAAAAAAACTGAATAACATCCCTTTATGTCAAGTTCCCTATTCATATTACAGTGGACCTGACAAATACGGTAAGTCAAGCTGTACTATTCAACCCGCGCTCTGGTCCTCAAAGCTCATTTGCATAAGTGACACTTAAATTTATTTTTTGTTGTGTCATACACGCACTTGACCCATTCGCTCTTGGCCTGGCAAATTTATGTCAAAATTTAAGAGCCCTTTGCGGCACGTGATTTAAAAAGTAAGCCTGCCCCTGAAGTAGACTCTCGACTATTCGGCCTTCACCAGACTAATTTCAAGCCAAACAAATAAGCCTCATTCATATCAGTAAAACACTTTACTACCTACACCAATACCTGTTAGTATTCATATTTTTTTACATCTGAGTATATTAGTACAATCAGTTGCGGCCTTGATGGGTGGCTAATGGGGAAACCGCCCATGGGAATCCAAACGCTTGGACCTTTTTTTTACCTTCTCTGTAACAAATCTAAAATATTTATTCAGGCCTCACTTCTGTCAGTCACCAAAAACCTCCCCCCCAATGACACTAGCCATAGGCCCTCTCCCATATGACACTCACCGTACGCTTCGTATATATCACTCCCCTTAGGCCCCCACAAATGACACTTGCCCTAAGCCCCACATTCTGCTAAGGCTGCCCCTGGTACAAAGCCATCCTTTAGTGATGTGCTGTAAAAAAAAGTGTTAAAATTATATTACATAGAAAATAAGACACAGCTGAACTCTAGTCCACCTTTTAAAATAATGTACATATGGGAATACAAGCAAGCATGGGCGTATTCAAGGGGGACATTTGCCCCCCCCCCACACCCCTAAATTTTGGAAAAATGTTATAAAGTTGTCACAAAAAAACTGAACTAAATTTCCTGAAAGTTTATTACATTGAAGGAAGAGAGGGAGTAAAACATAAAAAAAAGAATTATATCTGGAAGTATAACTTATTACATTATTGTTATTTTTAAAAGAATGGTTTCAGTGTCGAGGCTACATTACTAATGAAATAGAGTATAAAATTATAAATTACACTGATACAGCAATAATATTGTAATTTTAAACTATTTATTATGGAACAAACATTGTAAACGTCTTGGTATTTGTCCAAATCGATTGACAACATTTTTTCCTTATTTTAAGATATACTTTTTCTGTGGATACTCATCATACAAAGACCAGATAAATGATCATCTCCAGTTGTTGAGCGTAGCCACGTTTTTGCTCGTCTTAGAGTGCTAAATGATCTTTCGATTGTGCATGTTGTTACTGGAAGAGCTGATGCTGTTAGAAAAACCATTTTAATCATGGGAAATAAAATTAGTTTCATATAAAACCTCACATAGTCATTTTTTACCTTTCCATATATCAAACCAGGTTTCACTCGCTTCCATTAAATTGCCAAATGCGTAATATTCAGCAATAGCCCCGGCTTGATCCATAAATGTGAGTCTTGCTAGTTTTGTCATCAAAAAGGGATGCAAAACTAAAAGGGAAAATGCTGTTTTGTTTTCTACACAAAAACGAGTTTCCAGCTAATAGAATCTAGGTAGGGTGTAAAACAGTTATTCTAAAATAATCCTCGGGCAAATCAACTTTTGGATTTTCCCTGTTCATTTGTCTTCCAGCTTGTCGTGGAGGTTGGATTTCCCCCTCCCCCTTTTTTCCTATACACATTAAGTCAATGTAAATTTAGTTTACTGCAATGTAGGCCACCTCATAAAGTGACAAAAAACTTCATTTCCAATATCATTGATTCTGTTTATAAAACCTTGTTTAAGGACTGGCACACCTTTTATTTAAGATCAACAGAGGCGTTCCTAGGGTGGGGGAAGGGGGGGTCCGAATTCGAAAGTACCCCCGGGCCATAGCTTTAGGGCGGCCCGAAATATTTTTTACATTAAATTTTAAGTATATTATCTTATGTAATGTTGTTGAATGTCAAAATGCAGGGGCCTTCAAAGAGGCCAAGCCCCCGGGCCCCTAAATCCCTGGGTTCGGCACTGAAGATCAATACTGTAACAATTTATTTTTAATAAATAAAAAAAAAAAATTAATAATAAAGAAAAAAATGAAATCGACCGGAATATTGATGATTAAGGGTTACCTATATCGCTATTTTAACGGTCAGTTTTTGAGGGAATCTAACTTAATTCGACATAACAAATAACCTTAACATATGACATTGTTCATACATTATCATGCTTTTGTTAACCAGCAACCGAAAAGATCAGTTTCATAAAGTGTTGAAATGGAATGTTGTAATTTTATTATGTGTTGTAATCAAAGGTTTTAATTTTATTATGTGTTGTAATCAAAGGTTTTAATAACAAAGAATACGCCAAAATAGCTTGAAAAAAAAAAAAGACCACATGATAACTTAGTCACGTAAAAAATGCACATGCTAGCCAACAATAAGCACATTATACTCTCTTTCTCTCTCTCTCTCTCTCTCTCCCACTCTCTAATCTCCTCACACCCCCAACCCACACCTCTCCACCTTTAAGGGTCGACGGGAAAAAAAGGAAGAAAGTCGTTTGTCAACGGCTGGCAAATGTCGTAATCGGAGACTTGTACCTGGGCCTTATATCTGATAAGACTAGATTTCGTGACAAATCTCGACGGTGGTATCCAACGGCAACTGTGTCAACAACATGGCCGTCCGACACACACAATGTTGTCATTACATTGGTGAAATGGATTATGGATTTAGTTCAATTTTGTAACGGCTACTTATAAACCATGGTCTACAATACAGTATTCACTAAATGTTATTAAAACACTGTTATCTAAATATTTACAATTTCTTTACTTTAGTGTGATCGTTAGAAATAATTTATTGGTAGGGTCGGGTACAAGGGAGTCACGCGGAATATTTGAAACGAAAAATTCTATTCTTTATCTGGTAGAATTAGAATTTTATTGGAAAAGAAAGGGGGTGGGGTCAATGCGTAATAAAAGTCAACTAAATGTGTGGACAGAAAAAAACAAACACAAAAAGCCACAGTTATTTTAAAGTTTTACTGATCAAGTCGTGGTGCTATGGTTGTGACTGAACTTGTTGTAGTAGTGCTATTGTTGTGACTGATCATGTGGTAGTGCTATTGTTGTGACTGATCATGTGGTAGTGCTATTGTTGTGACTGATCATGTGGTAGTGCTATTGTTGTGACTGATCATGTTGTAGTGCTATTGTTGTGACTGATCATGTGGTAGTGTTATTGTTGTGACTAATCTTGTTGTGCTATTGTTGTGACTAATCTTGTGGTAGTGCTATTGTTGTAACTGATCTTGTTGTGCTATGGTTGTGACTAATCTTGTTGTGCTATGGTTGTGACTAAACTTGTTGTGCTGTGGTTTGATTGATCATGTTGTGGTAGTGCTATGGTTGTGACTGAACTTATTGTGGTGCTATGGTTTGATTGATCATGTTGTGGAGCTATGGTTGTGACTTGTGACATATCATGAGATGGTGCTATTGCTGTGACTGACCATGTGGCGGTGCTTTGATGGTAGATTTTTTCTTCTTAAAATAAGCAGTTTTCATTATTTTTACAAAGTAAAGAACAAGAAACACGTAACTTAATCGTCTTTTATTCTGTGAAGTAAGCATAATGTTTTGTTTCTGTGCGATACACCAAATAATATTGGTATGTTGGTGAATGGGAGATACCATGTCCTGTAACCAGTCACTGGAACTGATAACAACCCGTCAGTGTATCACATACGTATCACAAGTAGCTGTCGAACATTGCCACTAAGTCACTTGACATATTCACACATATACAGGTGACAATAGTTTCATGTCTTATGAATTGACAGTGTCAGCTGACAGTTTCTTCTTATTCTTCTTCTTTATTCTCGATATATGATCATGGAGGATTTCAAACGACCAGGCCTATAGTTATGATGGCACGGTGGCATCCAGGTCCGTCTCGCTCCCATAAAGTTTTTGATTGAAGGAGGTCATCTGTGGCCAGAACCTGTTGCGAGCTGTGTCATGTAAAGGGCATGTTTGGAGAACATGTTCTGCATTCTCTGGAGACATCCCACATGGGCAGTCCTCACTGTTTCCAATGCCTAGCCTTCGGAACATGTGTTGTCTTAGTCTGTTGTGCCCAGTTCTGAGTCTGAAAGCTGACAGTTTGATTCACTTGTGACAATCGTTTGTCTGTGACTGTACATTTGTGATTTGCACACCGTCTAGCATTATATTAATAAACAAAACGCACCAGTATAGCTGGTAAATAAATTAACTTTGATAAAAAAATATTAACAAGAGGAGGATTTATCACCAACTCTTTGATAAACACACATTTAACGGTGTAATGTTAATACGGTGTCCATGGAAGTATAACACGTGTTACCCTTACATTTTGGTCCAGTGAAATTCCCACCATTGTGTCAATCTTTGTCATATTGTGTCTACAAACTCTCTCTCTCTCTGTCTCTTTCTCTCTCTCTCTACCTCTCTCTCTACCTCCCCCCCCCATTCTTAGCAATTTCGTCTAGCGGAAAACCAAGTATGCTGCAATTAATTGGTTGTATAGGGCTTGAAACCCATTCCCTATACTACTGTCAGTCGATCTCACAATCGCAGCACCACCGATCCACACAAATGTACCAATTTTTCTTAATTTACAATTAGACATATAAGTGATTCATGCAATAACAAAGTTTACATCATAATATGGAGCTTCTTGGTTCAGTAAAATATGTCATGATCGCCATATAATGAGAATAAAGCTCAGTAGCTCAACATATACTTCTGTTTATGCACATATATATATATTAGGACTGGTGATTAAACTGCGTTAATTGGCGATTAACGCGTGAAAAAAAAATTTGCGATTAAAATTTTTAACGCAAAATCTAAATGCGTTATTTTACCAAATTGATGAAAAATCACCAAATCGATAAATAACAGAATTTCACTCAACAATTTGAAGTTAAGTTCCGTTGACTTATTAAGATGATCTACCACCCCACCCTGTCGCAATTCGCTCACACCCTGACCCCCGGGTACATCGACAAAAGCCCCACTTGTAATATAAAATGAAGACAAGTAAACCTCCTGCTCCCTTCCCGGTCGATGTAAAATAAGTTTCATTCACTAGTTAACATTATATACTATAGTGTATTGTTGAAGCTAAAAAAACAAGTGTATAATGAACCCGTTTATAATTAGATCAAAATAATGAGATGCTAGAAATTTTATATCATCATTTTTTTGCACTTATTTTTTTTTGTGCATTTTTATAATACACCATCTTGTGGTCACGTCTGCAACATCTGCACTAATAGTTTCAAATACACGACACCTGTATTAGTGTCTAGGCTAGGCTAATTCAATAGACATATATGGCATTATATGCTAATGCTTAATAAATCTTTTACAATTAATTCTACCTCTTTCGTAAATTAATCTGACTAGTTTATTATGCCAATATTATGCTATGATATTATGATATACTAGTTTGAATACAAACAAATGTCGATTAAAATGTGCGTTAATTTGCGTTAAAATGTTTAATCATGCGTTTATTTCGATCAATTTTTTTAATCGAACAGCAGCTCTAATATATATATATATATATATATATATATATATATATATATATATATATATATATATATAAGTACCAGCTAAGTCGGGGGAAGAATGTTTGTTATTAAAATGAAATAACTACATTACAATTTTTTAAACAAAGCTTTTTAAATTTATTTAAACTTTTTAATGTCCATAGTGTAAGTGTGTAGGTAGTGGTGAGACTATAGCGACAAGTAGGTCAAGTGTGTAGGTAGTGGTGAGACTATAGCGACAAGTAGGTCAAGTGTGTAGATAGTGGTGAGACTATAGCGACAAGTAGGTCAAGTGTGTAGGTAGTGGTGAGACTATAGCGACAAGTAGGTCAAGTGTGTAGGTAGTGGTGAGACTATAGCGACAAGTAGGTCAAGTGTGTAGGTAGTGGTGAGACTATAGGGACAAGTAGGTCAAGTGTGTAGGTAGTGGTGAGACTATAGGGACAAGTAGGTCTATAGTTTTAATTCAGGAACCTTTATTGCTGTACATTGATATATTATCACGTTGAACATATTCGTATTGTCGATATGTTGTTCATGTGAAATATATATTTATATATACTATAAATATATATGACTTTTTTTTACAAATTCATACGCCTTAATCTTGGGCCCCTGACATCCACCATCTAAGGCCCCTCTTGTCGTACTTGCCAGTGAGAAGACAACCCTAATATTTGTGTGGGGGCCCCTGCTCTGCCACAGCCCAATTCAATCAGATATGTAATAGCGAATTTCTAATGTACCTAATGGGCCCTTAAGATAGGGGCCCCAAAGGACACCCCATGAGGCGGCCCTGAAATGCTGATCGTCTTGTTGATACCACCTTAAAGTGATCAATACAAAACAATCACACAACGCCTATCGTGTCCAAACATTTTGTTTTGCATTCCTGGACCACTGGAATTATAGTCCCAAGTCATTTTGTCTGGTACAGATTTAAGTAAAATAGACACAGCACATATATTACAAGTGGCTCACATACATATACACACATACATACACGCACATACACACACACTCATACAATCTTATAGATTAAAGCCCCCCCCACACCCCCTTTACACATGCACTAAGGGACTCTACACAGTCCATTCAAACCCTCTAATCCCACCCTTACAAAGGGGAATCAACTCGCTAGTACATGTTTGACTTGTACGTCTTGTATTGATCTCTGCTGCTAGACGTAACAGAAACGTTATGCCAAACCGGCAAGTATATACTTTACTTACATAGCACCTGGCCAGGCTATTAGTAAGCTTCGATACCGTCCTCAAGGAGAAATACCTATTCAATATAGTTTCGATCTTTCTCAATCGTATTGTGTGGGTAGTTATTCTTTGAAATCGCTAGGGGAAAAAAATTGAAACTTTTGAATTAAAATCAGGTTTCATACTGTGCACATTTGAAAATTGCGTGTTTACACAGTGGGACATTTAATAAGTTTTCTTGTAGGAATTGCTTCCGTTATTTATTTTCTAATCATATAAGAACATACGTAATAAAAAAAAAACATATGTACTGTTAAAGAGTGTTAAAAAATATACAAATAGTGTGTGTATTATAAGAGGTAGCAAAAGATATTGGTGTATGTAATATTTGTATTTCATTGTGGATATTAAATAACGTGTTTCTTCTGTACTTTGTTGACTGATTAGATGTGTTGTAATAAAGAATATAGAATAGACGGGGACGTTTACTTGAATTGGGTTGTACACAACTCAACTTGATGTTGGATGATTTTCTGTGAATGTTGGGTATTTTAACGGATTGAAACGGTTTATCATCACAGATACAACACATAGAACATCAAAAGAACACAGTAGGGTAGAAATGCCCCACCTGGACTTGTCATACGAAGGGAGACAACAGGCGGAGAGAGGGCAGCTTGATAATGGAAAGTTGCCTCATGGAGGATACAGAGGTAAGATACAGGGATAAGATACAGCTGTAAGATACAGGTGTAAGATACAGGGGTAAGTTTAATGTGCGATGGACAGGAAATGGCTGGCGTTTTATCGATTGAGGGATAATTAATAGGCTATGATTGTTGACATTTGATAGGTTTGGAGGATAGACGTTTCCATTTTGACATTTTGTTATGTTGAGTGACAGACTTGGTGCTGCTTACGTTTGGTATGTTGAGTGACAGACTTGGTGCTGCTTACGTTTTGTTATGTTGAGTGACAGACTTGGTGCTGCTTACGTTTTGTTATGTTGAGTGACAGACTTGGTGCTGCTTACGTTTTGTGCCTTGAAATGATTGAAGTTGCTTTTGGGTAAATTGTACCCCCCCTCCACAACTCATCCCCAATCCATTCTAAGAAAAATAATAAAAAAAAATTATTTGCGTTAGACTTACAAGGTTAAGTCATTGCCTTTATAAACTATGTAATATGGCCCCAATGAGTTGAGACGCTAATGGTCATTTCGAAAGATATTCAGTAATAAAACAGAATGCAGCTGATTTACTTTCACAGGAAATATAATCGTGTCTGATAACACTGTCAATGTCTTGAACGTTACATTTAAAGGCCACCAACGTCATTACCAAGAATATTCTCTGTATTTTGATAATGCTTTGTACTACGTTATCCTGAGTGCTCAAGCAGTAAATGGCTCTGACATATAAAATTATTCTGGTGACTAATGTTCCATTTAAAGTTTGGATCACCTCGCCACAGAGGTTTGACCTGGCCTTAGATATTTATTTATCTGGCTACAGATATTAAACCGACCTCTGAGATTTAATCTGACAACTGAAATTGATCTGGCATCAGAGATTTATCTGGCCACAAAGATTAAACCTAACCAATTTTTTTTAAATTGTATGCAGTATACAAGTTTACAAGGCTTTAACGATTTTTATTTTATTGTATTCATATAAGGGTTTCTTTTTTCACAATAAATTCCTACAATTTTGATAACACCTGTTATACAAGTCTCTGGTCTGCACCAGTATTGTATCAGTTTGGCAGATAAACATCCAGTTTGAAGTATAGATACTGTGGTGTACATGGCAGGATAACAAACATTCAGTGTGAGTTATAGATACTGTGAGGTATATGACAGGACGGCTGTCTCTACGTGAAACTCTGACACAAATCTCCTGTGTAGTTAATTAACAATTCATGTCTCCCCCCTGGGCCACTCAAAGACTGAATCAAAGAAATGAATTATTGAGCCAGATTGTTTTGTTTCAATCTTGTTGTTTTCTCTTATTTAATCAATGACGTGTCTCTTATCATCAGATTGTAACGTTTAGATTAGAGATAGAAAACAATTGTATCAATGCGCCATAGTTAAGTTGATTTGGAAAATAGAGCTCGTGTCATTATCTCATGCTTCAGAGCATAGTACAAACAATATAAAGACCTTGCAAACAAATTCTTGGCTCACATTTCCCTCTATTTGTTAAGTAATATTATCATTACTAAATAATTATTTTGTAATCTGTTTAATTTCATTTGACTTTATACAAAATCTTTTTTTTAGAGAATTCTATAGCAAACTTACCGGGTTATATTATTAACCCAACAATACAAAGCAGATAATTACAGTCAATTGTGCAAGTCCTATGCAATTAATTATTTACCTGAACTACAAATCTTCAGTAACCACTCATGTCAATTTTTCCCCATTCAAACATGTTTTCTAATTAAACGGATTTTTTAATGAGAATAGTTTTGTTTTCTTTACGGATATATTCAACACTATTTTATTTAAAGTCGTTAGTCTTATTGATGTGACATCTCTGATAACTTGGGAACCTTTGCTAACTATAGGGCCAGAGCAGGGCTCGATTTACCGCCGGGGATGCCGGGGATTCCCCCGGCACTGAGACCTGTCATCCCCGGCTCTGCTTTAGCTAATATATCCTTGCCGGGGATGAAACCATAGACATTTATCCCCAGCTCTGCAGAAATTTGTTGTCATCCCCGGCACTGGTTTTTCTTAAATCGAGCACTGGACCAGAGTCACCCTAATGCATTGTTTTATTAGTCGTTAGAATTCTTATAACCATTTGCATGATCCAAGGAATTACTTTTTACTGCACTTCAATAGAAGCTTTTGTACTTCAAATAATGTTTTATAATAATACTGTACATGATAAGAAATGCAGTTCTTTTTTTTAATACATGTAACTAAAAATATTATTATAAACAAAAGAATAATGTACAATGTATGAAGAGCCATAGCTAGCTATTGTGGCGCCCTGTGAGAGTTACATATTCGGCGCACTTCTCCCAATCTGAAAAGTGTAAAAATATTTACGCTACAACGTTTTTGTTGCACTGACATATATATGTGTGTATATGTATACATTTAAAATGTTCTGCAGTATTAGTACTTTAAATATTGTGTCCAAATGTATGAGTTAGGTTATGTTATTAACGATGTAATACATGTTTATTCATAAGTCTCATCTAGTTTAAAAACTAAGTGTTATTTCATGTTAAACAATATTGATCTTGAGATATTAATGTTAGTTATCGAACATTTTTTATAGTAATAATTTGTCAAATTATTGAATGCAATGAAAACTTAAAGATAAAAAAAATTAAATCACGGATCAATATCATCAATAAATTGATGATATTGATGGCGCATTGATACAATTATGTTTTCTATCTCTAATCTAAACGTTACAATCTGATGATACATACATTATGTATGTTCCCTATTGAGATTACATAATTAACAAGGCTATACATACATTATGTATGTTCCCTATTGAGATTACATAATTAACAAGGCTATACACACATTATGTATATTCCCTATTGAGATTACATAATTAACAAGGCTATAACAAGGCTATAACAAGGCTATAACAAGGCTATAACAAGACTATAACAAGGCTATAACAAGGCTTTAACAAGGCTATACATATGCAGAAGAAACTATTAAAAAGGAATATTGAATAATTACTAAAAATAGATTAGCTGGAGTATTGTATCAAAATAAAGAAAACTGAGAAATACACAGAAATAGAATCAAATAAACACAATTGCACAGTAAACACAAAACAGAGATACATTAATGAGTGCACGTCTATAAACACAAATGCACACACAGATACACAGATAAACACCTTACTACACATAAACGAACACTTACACACATTAATATGAAAACAAATGTTTGTACATGAAATACACACTCATATACAAAGACATAGACACAGAAAACACAATAACAAATAAACACAAATACACAGAGCACATAACACATTCAAAAAATACACAGAAAACATTACAATACATGAACACGGAAACACAGAACACATAACACTAATACACAGAACACATACCACATTCAAATAAATACACAGAAAACATAACAATACATGAACACGAAAACAGAGAAAACATAACACATAGACATAAATACACAGACCACATAACATTCAAATAAATACACAGAAAGCATAACAATACATGAACACGGAAACACAGAAAACATAACACATAGACACAAACACAGAGATAAATAGCAATACATAAAGACAAATACACAATAAACATACCTAAACACATATACACAAATACATAGAAAAATAACAATATATAAACGTAAATACACAGAAACCATAATGACCCATAAACACAAACACCCATAAAACATAACACATAAACACAAATACACCATCGTGGGACACGCTCGTAAAATACATTAACACATACAGGGAAGTAATTAGGCAACAACATAAAAAAAACACAGAAATGCAGATATAAATAAACTCATTCATTGATTCCCACTCAATACACATTCATACAAAAATGCAGACATATATGTGTAGTAGCATATACATTCATAAATGTAAAAATAAACATTGATGTATGCACATACACAATCACAAAATAATGTCATCGCTAGAAATAAGTCAACAGACACAGAAGCAAATATCTTAAGTTTTCCTTAATGTAATGTCAAAATAGCTTGAAGTAGTCTACTTAAAAATCAGTAGATACATGAATATAAAAATACAGCATAATCATATTTCTAAATTCTGTGATAACATTTGGCCAGCATGTATTCAAGTTTAGTCAAAGAGATCGAACAGTTAGTTATATATTCACAATCAAAAGGTAAAATGTCTAATTATTTTTCTCTTTTATTTACACTAGAGCCATTATTCGATTTAAAAAAAAAATCGTTTGTAATAAAACGATAACGGCTTTAAATTTTTATTTTCTGAACTCAAAACTTAATGGAAATTTCTTGTTTTGATTATTTTGGCATTTAAGTGAATATCAATAGCTGTGTAGTTGGCAGCTGACATACCAAATGATGACTATAGTACATTAATAATGGTTGTTTTTTCTTTCTTACTTCTGAATGACCGTGGTAGAAAAACTGACCAATTCTATACAAGTGTGTTATAGTTGTCCAGTTGTATATTTCAGCAAAAACTGACCAATTCTATACAAGTATGTTATAGTTGTCCAGTTGTATATTTCAGCAAAAACTGACCAATTCTTTACAAGTGTTATAGTTGTCCAGTTTAATATTTCAGCAAAAACTGACCAATTCTATACATGTGTGTTATAGCTGTCCAGTTTAATATTTCAGTATAAACTGACCAATTCTATTTATGTGTGTTATAGCTGTCCAGTTTAATATTTCAGTATAAACTGACCAATTCTATTTATGTGTGTTATAGCTGTCCAGTTGTATATTTCAGTATAAACTGACCAATTCTATTTATGTGTGTTATAGCTGTCCAGTTGTATATTTCAGTATAAACTGACCAATTCTATTTATGTGTGTTATAGTTGTCCAGTTGTATATTTCAGTATAAACTGACCAATTCTATTTACGTGTATTATAGTTGTTCAGTTGTATATTTCAGTATAAACTGACCAATTCTATTTACGTGTGTTATAGCTGTCCAGTTGTATATTTCAGTATAAACTGACCAATTCTATTTATGTGTGTTATAGTTGTCCAGTTGTATATTTCAGCAAAAACTGACCAATTCTATTTATGTGTGTTATAGCTGTCCAGTTGTATATTTCAGTATAAACTGACCAATTCTATACATGTGTGTTATAGCTGTCCAGTTGTATATTTCAGTATAAACTGACCAATTCTATACATGTGTGTTATAGCTGTCCACTTTAATATTTCAGTAAAAACTGACCAATTTTAGGTGTGTGTAGAGACAGACTAATTTTATATGTGTGTATAGACTGACCAATTTTATATGTGTGTATAGACTGACCAATTTTATTTCTGTGTATAGACTGACCAATTTTTTGTGTGTGTATAAACTGACCAATTTTTTTGTGTGTATAGACTCACCAATTTTATATGTGTGTATAGACTGACCAATTTAATTTCTGTGTATAGACTGACCAATTTTATTTGTGTGTATAGACTGACCAATTTTATTTGTGTGTACAGAAAAAAACTCTTACATGCTCATAGATAAAACAATAGATAAATTAAGGAATACAGTTTTAAACAAAATGGATAGAAAATAGAAAGGAAGATAGATATGTAGAGAGATCAAGAGGTAGATAGTCAGATCAATAGGTAGATACACAGATCAATAGGTAGATAGACAGATCAATAGGTAGATAGACAGGTCAATAGGTAGATAGACAGATCAATAGGTAGATAGATAGGTCAATAGGTAGATAGACAGATCAATAGGTAGGTAGACAGGTCAATAGGTAGATAGACAGGTCAACAGGTAGATAGACAGATCAATAGTTAGATAGACAGATCAATGGGTAGATAGACAGATCAATAGGTAGATAGACAGGTCAATAGGTAGATAGACAGATCAATAGATAGACAGACAGCTCAAAAGATATATTTAAAATGTAATTTATCAGGCTGTAGGAAACATCCTCTGATGTACATGTCGTTTGACAAAGGAAAAGATTTTGAGGATTTTGTCGACCAGGTGAGTTGACTATATGTCAGTTGATCAATCACTCTGTCTGTCAGTCTATCTGACAGTTGATCAATCACTCTGTCTTCAGTCTATCTGTCAGTCTATCTGTCAGTTGATCAATCACTCTGTCTGTCAGTCTATCTGTCAGTTGATCAATCACTCTGACTGTCAGTCTATCTGTCAGTTGATCAATCACTCTGTCTGTCAGTCTATCTGTCAGTTGATCAATCACTCTGTCTTCAGTCTCTCTGTCAGTTGATCAATCACTTTGTCTGTCAGTCTATCTGTCAGTTGATCAATCACTCTGTCTGTCAGTCTTTGTCAGATGATTAGTAGACCTATACATCTAGCTTTCTTTCAATTACTTTATGTATCATTCTGACAATTATTGCGCATGTCTGTCTATGTTTCGAACTATTTATTTTTCTACATGTCTTTTAGTAAATCAATATATGTTACCTTTTATAACATCTTTTAAGTACGGTATCTATCTATGGTGGTTGAACTTTTCGACCCCGGTCAGTTAAACCCCAGACACTTCGACCCCGCCATTTCGACCCCGCGACACTTCGACCCCGCGACGTTTCGACCCCGCGACACTTCGACCCTGGGACAGTTCGACCCCGGACTATTCAACCCCGTTAACTGATAAAATAATATTTGAATAGTTATATCTTTGTTTTAAATATGTTTAGTAACTGTGTTCAACACGTGTTTAATTGTTACAGAAATTTGTTTTTTTTAAATTTAAAATGTGTGTTTTAATTGTTATAAATTTTTGTTTTAAGTGTATAAAATGTGTGTTTTAGTTTTTGTGATGTCTTATCAATAGACACAAGTTGTGTTATTATGTCACGTAGTTTTCACACTCAACAAATCTCCCCCTCCTCTTTGATTATAACCCAGCTTTGATAAGCGAAGATGTAAATGTGGTGTTGCCAGACAGGTATAAGACAGATATAATAATAATGTACAGATAAGTCATGAGGTAAACATTATACTGGACCTATCCACCTTGGATATTAGTCACTTATATCATTTGTGCCAGTGGCTAAAGTAGACACAAACCATTGGTTAATGAAACTCATGTGTAAGCATGAGAAGTATTTGTAGGATATCATGTCGGTCTTTAAAAACTTTTGAAAGTGCTTTGAGCATCAGAACTCAAACCTTACAGAAAAACATATTTTAAACAATTAGATGATATATTTTAAACAATTAAAACACATATTTTAAACAAAATGAATACAATTTAAATATTGTTAACAATTATACGTGGGACGGGTGGCCGAGTGGTGTAGATACTCGACTGTCGACCTGAGAGTCCTGGGTTCGATCCAGGTGAAATGTGTTTCAAAGTCGTCCCACAAGTCTACCCAGCTTCAAATGGGTACCTGACTCTAAGTTGGGGAAGTAAAGGCGGCTGGGCGTTGTGCTAACCACACAACCCCTTCATATGCCGAGGTTATAGAAACAGATGAATTCTACACTTCATCTGCCCCGATGGCCCGAACTTTACTTTTAACAATTATACACATGTTGAACAAAGTTAATAACATATTTAAAAAAAAAAAAAAAGTAGACACTGTCCCGGGAACCTCTATCTATGATTTTGCAAGAGGAATTGATTGAATTAATAGCCAATGAGGAACTACTATAAATTAAATTTTAATTCAATTATAACAATTATAGCTACTGACGTAGATTCACATACACTAGTAGCCTGGATTATGGGCTACAGTACGAAAGTTCTAAAACGACTTCCCATCAACATATATAATGAACGTAGATTTAGTGATGTCACCAATCTATTAACAAATAAGATAACCAGATAGATAGTAATAGAAGGTGGCAATTTAAGATTACTACTTATTAAAATAGATCCGGACATGCAACAAGTTTATCACACTCTTTAAAATAATTTGTTACGTGTCAGATTACTTTGTATGTCTGTATTGACATATTGTCACTTTGAATGTCTATATTGACATATTGTTACTTTGAATGTCTATATTGACATATTGTCACTTTGAATGTCTATATTGACATATTCACTCATTTTGTTTTGACATACTACAATGTAGTGTGTGATGTCCCTGTAAGGATGAGATGAAATCTCTTAGGTCCTATAAACCACCAATGGGATGGCTTTTATGCTGCCCTTCTTCCATCCCCACCGATAGTGCAATGGCCATGGAGGCACCACGGGAGATATAGCCAGGTCTGTAGCCATGACCTGAAAAAATTTCCTTGGTCCTCACCGGTGATCGAACTAGGTACCTACAGGTACTACAATGTGTCTCCTTTCATTTACTTACCACAAAATCTTTCAATTTATAAAATAGGATTCATCCGATACTCAAGAAAGCAGTATCTAAAACTTCCCTTTTCTATTTGTTCATAAAACGATACCTTAAAGGTTCGGCATGTTGGGGGGGGGGGATTCGTTTTCAAAACGTGGACGATGGATGAAAGAAATAAGAAAATCACTGAACTATATCGATCGTCTGTAAACATTCCTACATGCTACATAAACTGCTCGTAAATCTTTGATCAAATGTCATATCAGTTCCTAGACAAACTATGAAATGTCCACAATGAAAAATAAAATTAAAATCTACGAGAGGAAGTTGTCTTTGTATCACACGTAAATGTGTAATATTTTAACAGTATCAGCGGAATCTACATTTACTTCAACTACTCAGAACAAATGAACGAAGCATGTGTAGGCTATATTAATATGATATTTTAGACACTAAGAATAACTAACGGACTAGATTTTAAAACTGTACCGTCATAATAAAACTAACGCTTTTTGTTGTTGATACAATGTTAGTATCCCGTAGACCTAGTTCGGACATTTTCACTTCTTTTGTTCACAGTACTCACCCATTCATCTCTTTGTTCACAGTAAACATTCTGTACTCACCCATTTATCTCTTGTCGACAGTAACCATTCTGTACTCACCCATTCATCTCTTTGTTCACAGTAACCATTCTGTATTCACCCATTCATATGTTGTTAACAGTAACCATTCTGTACTCACCCATTCATCTCTTTGTTCACAGTAACCATTCTGTACTCACCCATTCATATCTTTGTTCACAGTAACCATTCTGTACTCACCCATTCATATCTTTGTTCACAGTAACCATTCTGTACTCACCCATTCATATCTTTGTTCACAGTAACCATTCTGTACTCACTCATTCATATCTTTGTTCACTCCAGGAAGTGGCCCGAGTATTGGAGGAAGAAGAACTGAGTCGTTATGGATTTACACCCTCGTGGTCCCTCCTTCTACACAAGCACCCATCGTACACAGATGAATCGGTTTTAATGAGACACGAGCTACTGGCCGCTAATAAGGTATTTAAAACATAGCCAAAAGAAAAAAAGAAGTATGTCTACAGATAATATCAAATACCACAACTCCACCTACAGATATATTCATTTATTAGATCAAATACAGCAACAACTCCACCTACAGAGATATTCATTCATTTATTAGATCAAATACAGCAACAATTCCATCTACAGATATATTCATTTATTAGATCAAATACAGCAACAACTCCATCTACAGATATATTCATTTATTAGATCAAATACAGCAACAACTCCATCTACAGATATATTCATTTATTAGATCAAATACAGCAACAACTCCACCTACAGATATATTCTTTTATTTTCCAATAATACAAAGTCTATGTTTCAATATTAGTGATTCCATTTTGTTTCTATTGCTCTGAAAGTAATATATCAAACAAAATTTATTCATTAATACCACACCAGTCGAGATGTTTACAGTATTTTACTATGCTCATCTGCCACATAAAGGCTTTTTTAAAGCTAGTATATGTTTTAATACAAATTCTTCAAAGCTTTTACTTTATTTCACTTTCTGTGTGTTTTAATCATGTACCTCCATTTCGGACTTATTGTACATAAGCACTCAGGTTGGTAGTTCTTTCGAATGATAATTTTTTTGTATGACCTAAATCATATTTTTTTTTGTTTTATTTGTAGTGCATTTTGATAAAGGCTATTTTAACAAGCATTTTTAATGTTTTTTGTTTTAAAAAGATGGTGAAAGAGTGGGTCAGCCAAAACAGGACATTCTCTAACTCTCAAACTCACTTTAACAAAACCAAAAAAATTCTTTATTAAATTAAAATAAAAACATTATGTATATAAAAACACAAAAATATTTTTTTTTCAAATGTTCTCAGTTTCAGCAGTCCTCAAGTTATGATTTATTTGACCCCGTGCTGTCAGAGAGTAACAAGTTCAAACGTGCTGTCCACTACAACGGACTTCAGTATTACAGACCAAACCGGACACACCAGTACCTGACTTCTACAGAATTGAGAAACTTTGCTCAGGAAGACGTCAATATCAAATATGGCCGACCTACTCGCACCACGTGAGCACTGACCTGAGACATAATACACAAAAATTAAAAACATTAATATTGGAAGTATTTCTATTAATCTCAATATTTATATCTTCAAGGCATTCCAATTAAAACTGAAGTATTTAATGAAAAAGAAATATCATATGTTTATGAGTTCGTTTGGAAAGCCAGCAATCGACTGTTTTGCACTTTATTATTTTTACATTTTTACCATAATTTACTAATAAGCTCAAAAAAAAAAGGGTAAAAAAAAATTAGATTAAATTTACGCAAATCTTTGAGAAAAAACAAAATTAATCATAGTTTGTCATTTTTTAAATATAATCCAAAGCTGTTATGTTTTATTAATGAACTGATGGATTGTGTTTATGTCCACTCACAGGCTGCTTCGAGCAAGGCAAAGGTCAAACTCGGCACCACAGGAGAGAAGAGAATTTCTACATCGTAAGTCAGACATTGGTTAATTTCCACTTCTTCTTGCCCCCCACCCACCCCCTCCATTAATCTCCCCCCTCCCAAAACTCTATAACATTAAACGCTAAAATGTTTTTTTTTAATCAAAGACATATACAATGTATATTATACATTCATTTAATTATTTCATGACAAAGTCTAGTTACAGTATTTACAAGTTTTTAATCAAAGAACATATTTTGTACCAGCTAACTTATCGCTGTTATCTATCAGTGACTAAACAATGCAGCCATTTTTCGAGTTGATAGTAAAGATATTGATAACTTTGAATACAACAAATATTATAATTTATATATATGTATGTATGTGTGTAGGAATGTTGCGAGGTTCATTTTATGAACTTGTAGTAGATGTTCCAACGACAGTGAACAAAATTAATAAACGAAGTCGACTCCATTAAACTAACAATAATACCATTTAATTTCTTTAATATAACTGCATGAACATGAACTGACATATGATATAGAACACGTGCTACCCGCTGTCGGTTGTGTGTGTATGGCTCTGTGTGTGTATGTGTGTGTGAAGTCCTTGTAAGGATGAGATGAAATCTCTTAGATCCTAAAAACCACTAATGGGAAGGTTTTTGCATTGCCCTTCTATCATCCCCACCATAGCCGATAGTGCAATGGCCATGGAGGCACCACGGGACTTAGTCATGACCTTAAATATCCATTGGTCTCCTCACCGGCGATCGAATCATTGACTCTCAGGTCGACAGTCGATTGCTTTACCACACGACCATTCGCTGTCGGTTGTAGTATACGTCATTTTGTTAAAAATGACATATACACGTAGAACTCTGAATAAAACAACAACGCGATGGAGGAATGACGTCATAGAAGCTGTGGTGGACGGAGCCAACTAAATTGCGTCACCAAACTCTGACTATAGCGTTTCTCCACAATATATACATGTGTAGCTCTAACATAAAAAAAATTATCAGTCCAAGCTATATAACAAGTAAATTTGTTTAAATTTTTTTTGTGTCAAATTATTACAGATCTAGAAGATATCCGACACAGTGTGATTATCAACAGCAACCCACCGTAAGTAGCATCTTTATGCAATATTGTACACAACTTAATGTTTGGATAATTTAGAGATGTCGACATAATGAATATACCTGATCATCCATCCTATAGTTGACATATTCTTACGCAATCCATAAGTACATTGCAATCAGATCTGCTATGAGCTTCACACAGATTCAAAATTGGAAAAATTGCACTATGTAACACATTTTTTGTTCCTGATTACTATGTGTAATTTTTCAACTATTTATGTCTAAAAACTATCGAAAAACGATAACATTCAGTACTAACTTTGTTTTTATGACCACGGCCCGGAAAAATTTATTTATTCTGACAAAACAAGAAATTGTAAATATTTTCGTTCATGCGTTCAAATAAAAATCATTAACATGCTAAATAGACAAAGACAGTTGAAAATCACTTTAAAAAGTTCAGGAATGATTAGGTTTTCTAGATTTGAGAATGTACTGCAAATAAATTTCTCGAAGAAACACCAAAATGTAGTTCCCCATCATGTTTTCGTTAAACTGTCAGTGAAAGCGACATTCAATGTCCAAAATATTTTTATTAACTCGTTACATTCTATGATTTTCTTGATCTACGTCCGATGAAGATACAAGCCTTGACCTTTGTCTCGGACAACTTTGGAAAAAGATATTCTAGGTACTTGAAAGCTGCTGACTCCATGTCAAAAGGAGAGACAAATGACTTGATGAGGACTAATTTGATGAGGACTAACTTGATGAGGACTAACTTGATGAGAACGAACTTGATGAGGACCAGCTTGATGAGGACTAACTTGATGAGGACTAACTTGAACAGGACTAACTTGATGAGAACGAACTTGATGTGGACTAGCTTGATGAGGACTAACTTGATGAGGACTAACTTGATGAGGACTAACTTGAACAGGACTAACTTGATGAGAACGAACTTGATGAGGACTAGCTTGATGAGGACTAACTTGATGAGGACTAACTTGATGAGGACTAACTTGATGAGGACTAACTGGATGAGGACTAACTTGATGAGGACTAGCTTGATGAGGACTAACTTGATGAGAACGAACTTGATGAGGACTAACTTGAACAGGACTAACTTGATGAGAACGAACTTGATGAGGACTAGCTTGATGAGGACTAGCTTGATGAGGACTAACTTGATGAGGACTAACTTGATGAGAACGAACTTGATGAGGACTAACTTGATGAGGACTAACTGGATGAGGACTAGCTTGATGAGGACTAACTTGATGAGAACGAACTTGATGAGGACTAACTTGATGAGGACTAGCTTGATGAGGACCAGCTTGATGAGGACTAGCTTGATGAGGACCAGCTTGATGAGGACTAGCTTGATGAGGACTAACTTGATGAGGACTAGCTTGATGAGGACCAGCTTGATGAGGACTAGCTTGGTGAGGACTAGCTTGATAAGGACTAACTTGATGAGGACTAACTTGATGAGGACTAGCTTGATGAGGACCAGCTTGATGAGGACTAGCTTGATGAGGACTAACTTGATGATGACTAACTTGATGAGGACTAACTTGATGTGCAGTTGTGGCATTAGAGGCAAAAAAAAAAGAAGGACATTGCGTGAAACAGCCTTGAAGGCCCATCGGGAATAAAACCATTTTGAAGTCTCCGATAACCTCCCATCCATAGTCTTCATACGTCAAGGTACTCAGCAACATCTTGACACTGGTGTTGCCCTCTTTGAGATACACCTATAGACGATACATATAACCTCGAATAGACCGGCCACTTTGATGAAGCACAGCTCATCTTGCCGACCGAAGCTGGAAAATGTTTGGTGACACATTCTCTGATCAGTGACTTAATCGCATTCATCCAACAAGTTTCACTGCTTGAGCATGGATTTCAGAAGCTCAGCATTGGACTTGGTAAGACCAAGACTGTAACATATCATATCTAATTAATTATATAAATTTAAAAGCAGGAAATTTTACAGATTACTTAATACTGTCTGTATATGATATTAGCTAATAATGTATTTTACTATAATACATTGATATATATGAACATTTTGTCAACAGCAACTCCTTAAACTGTACAAGATCTAAGTCATTGAAATTCTACAATAAAAATCACTGTCATATAAGCGAGCAGCAAATGTTTACCTTACCTTCAAGAATTTTCCTTCAATATGTGCATGTGTCATGATGTTCCTTTGGCTTGTCTTGATTCCCGACAGACATACCGACAGACATTGTAGGCCTCGTAGGCCTCGCACATCTTACTACATGATATCACGGAATACTTTCTGGCTCATTTCTCTATAAATTGTCCACACACGTAGCAAAATTCATCTGCTGGGTGCAAAGAACCTCTCGATGCCGTCTAAATCAATAATTGCTCTTTTACCAATATCTGTTACTTTCTTACTCAGCAATAACATAAACTGAAATGTTGTTTCCAGTTATCTGTGCTTTTATGCTTGCATGTCTACTTACTATTGGACATTATTGGATATTATTGAGTCAAGAATTCTCTCAAAAACAGAAAATTCTAGCAGTTCAAGTGGATGAAACAGTGTATCATGTCTTTTTGAGTGCCCCGGGCTGACGGACCACAGGACCAGTCCGGAAGCTTGCTGGCCATTGGGCTTTATGGCAGTCTCCAGAATGTTGAGAGACACAGCAAGTCTGATCTCACGGGCTCTATAA
This sequence comes from Bulinus truncatus, assembly GCA_021962125.1. Classification (NCBI taxonomy): domain Eukaryota; kingdom Metazoa; phylum Mollusca; class Gastropoda; family Planorbidae; genus Bulinus; species Bulinus truncatus. The sequence continues at coordinate 194,183 of JAGDYQ010000163.1, read as the reverse complement.
CCCGCAGTTATCACTGAGAGTGTTCAGAGAGAGAAAGAGAGAGAGAGAGAGAGAGAGAGAAAGAAAGAGAGAGAGAGAGAGAGAGAGAGAGAGAGAGAGAGAGAAAGAAAGAGAGAGAGAGAGAGAGAGAGAGAGAGTAATATTCAAGAATATACTATAAGACTAATCAGTATAGTATGTGGATAAAGAATTTTCATGAAAACAGAAGAATTTCAAAATATCATTATAATGATCACAGAAACAAAGTTTTTATGGAACAGTATCTATTTTCTGTTTGTTTTAGACTTAACAGATTAGGAAAACACAATTTGCACCCAGGAACAAAATGTGTTACAGTGTTATCAGACTGTATACACAATGGTGTACTACCAAATGCTCATATCTTCCATTCTCATATACCATTGCAAATCATTCAATGTGTCCAGCATTTGAAACAACAGTGTGAATGTTAACTAAATGTTTGTTATTTGTTCATTTAGATATTTAAAGTTGCAAGACCTAAGAGAAGGAGAGTCACTACATTCCTACCTGACAGGGGCACGGTATAACAGGTAAGAGACAGGGGAGCTAATTAGATTAGGCTGGGCACGGTATAACAGGTAGAATACAGGGGAGCTAATTAGACCAGGCTGGGCATGGTGTAACAGGTAGGATACAGAGGAGCTAATTAGACTAGGCTGGGCACGGTATAACAGGTAAGATACACGGGAGCTAAATAGACTAGGCTGAGTGGCACTTTGGTGGTGAGTGGAACCTTTATGGTGCAGCACGACCTGTATGTAGTGGGCTCGACTCCCGGCAAGTCCCAGTCATCCCATGGTACCTACATGGCCATTGCACTATTAGCAATGGTGGGTGATAAAAGAATACCACTGCAAATACCAACCCATAAGTGTTTTATAGAATCTAAAAGATAAACATATCATATCAGGGACTAGGAAAAAAATTAATCTATAAATCAAAATTATAAGACAAGCTGTCTTTTAAATTCCTTTTTGTTAGCCATCTCACTGAATCTATTAAATCTCCCTTATTCATTGGTCTATTGGAATATTTCTCCAATGTAGGTCTCACTGCCTGGACTCTAAAAGTGTTGACCACAGTGGGGTCTACATGCCCAGACTGAATCCAGCTCTAGGATGCTTCTTTTCTGGACCAAAAGGCTTATGGTATATGGAGAAACTCAGGCAGGACATGAACATTGCAGGTGACATAATAAAATAAACAAATCAATCACGTGACATCGAGTTATTTTTAAATGTGTATTAATATTTATTGACACTCTCTTTGTCAAATATCTGTTAGTAGTTTTCGCTTCATTTAAGATGAAGACTTTGTAAGTCTGTATGTAAAATATGTGTTACTGTCAAAGTGGTTATGACTTTATAGTGATCAGCTGTAAGGGTTTATATTGGTCTGCTGTAAGGGTTTATAGTGATCAGCTGTAAGGGTTTATAGTAATCTGCTGTAAGGGATTACAGTGAACAGCGGAGCTCAAGTCAATGACCAACGCCCAGCTAGATTTTTAAATAAAAAGCTGAAAATTGAATGAAATATTTTAAACCAATACCTACACAAGAATTAACCTAACATATTTAATATCACACTTTTAGCTAGCAATCTGAATATACTGTCATTTGATTTTGGCTAGACAACATACAAAAATGACAAAAAATAAATGATTTAATCAAAACAAGCAATTAAGCCTGTTCCATTCTGGACACAGGACTTATTAGCGCATTTTCATGTTATGTATCAGTACGTTTGTTAGCTTTCAGTAAATATTTGTAAATTTTGGAAATGTTTATAAATTCAATTGTGTAATGCATATATCTGTAAAAAAAATATTATAAAGACGTTTCTTTATATTTGAAAAAAAAATATTTTCTCTTAAATCTAACTACAAGTGGTTTGTGGTTACTGAAATAGGACTCATAATTGAAAACATTCGAAATTATAGTCATTTAATCGTCCGAAAACTCCGTCAATTGTTGCATAGCTCTGATACTTTCAATTAAACTCAGAACACAAGCTTACTATTTCATTTGATGAGTTTCTTAACAAATCTTGGTGAAACTACGTGCTGCAGTATTTCGCACCAAATGAATGGGTTATTGAACGTACAAGGTGTAGAATGGGGCCATATATATATAATATATAAGCTACTTAGGAGCCCTGAAGCCCGGCCCTCAGAGGTCTAATTGCGAAATGAACATTTGATGTACACATGGCAGACCAAGACCTACAAAATGATATATACATCATAGGTCTAGGACTTATGGTTGCTGAGATATAGGGCGCTCCTTTATTAATATAGCTTATATAGTACAAAACGGTACTTTATAAGCCCCCTTTTACGGCCCTCAGAGGTCAGATCGCAAAATGGAAAAAAGTCATTTCTTGGCAGGCCAAGACCTACAAAATGATATATACATCATTGGTCTAGGACATATGGTTGTTAAGATCTAGGGTGATGACAGACAGACAGACAGACAAAATGGGGACAATAAAGCATTTTTTTTCGAAAATGCTCTAAAAAGATGTATCAGAGTGTAATGTCTCGTCAACAGGTTCAAGTGATGAACAGATGCCCGTCCCACCACCAGCCTCCCCTAGACTGCAGGAGGTGAAGCCACAAAGTGCTCCTATTCGAGATATAAGAATACCTGCCATAGGTGGAGCTCACAGTCCACACAGGGAGGAGCATAAGTCAATATCTAAACACGACCGTGTGAAAACCAAAGTCACACACAGAGACCTGGACCTTAATCCAACAGGTGAATGGGTCATTACATTGAACGTCATCAAATTCTCCATATTTGTGATAAAATGACTACATTGTTTACAATCACATATTGTCATCGGAAATTATTGTTAAACTATGAACGAGATATTCTTACCTGCAATGATTAGATTTTATTTTTGTAGTAAACCAAATATTTATTTGTTAACTATACAAGTATTATTTTGTTTGGCTACTTCCAGGGAAGCAACTTTTCATCAACGGAATCAAACTACCGTCCATCGTCAGCCCAAAGAAGGTCACGAGCAACAGTCATGACCTGAACCAAAACCTCCACGAGTCCAAATCAGTCAAAGCTGGGGCTAACAACGGTGACGATACAAATAAGTTTGCTGCGGCTAAAGACATTGAAGATACAAAGATTGCTGTTGAGATGAACGAAGTCCTGGCTCCAGTGCTGAACGGACCAACTGTCAGTCTGGTCACAGAGGGCACTGATGTGACGTCACCCCTGAAGGAGAAAACTGAAGGTGAAGGTTCAACTGCACCTGCCCGGCACACAGATGACGTGTATCAGGATGGCCACAGGGAGCACGACACAAGTCCAACACAGGAAGAGGTGTTGGTCAATGAGAAATTAAATGAAGTCGACGAAGCCAGCAGATGTAAAGAAAACATGGCGGATGTCGAAGTGAGTGAGGATGCTAATAAAAATGTAAATGTAGACGACCAGACCAAGGATTTCCCCGAGGAAGATGTGAGATTTGAAAACTTACACGCGACAACGAACGATGACTGGACCAACGGTGGGGTGAGCAGCGCCAGAGAAGAACTAGAGTCGGACATTATTGGTCAGCTGGCCGGACAGGAGAAAAGTGTGGGAGAGCTAGATGACAATCGAAATGTGGATGAAAGTAAAGTTGCAGATGACAGGCGTGAAGCTGTCGGTGTGTCTGGTGATGTGACATTTTTCATAACTGAACATGACGGAGAAGAGAATGTGACAAAAGATGATGCAGGAGATGAGGTGGAATATGATGATGGAGTTGAGATGAAAAATAATGATGATGCTGAGGTGGAATATGATAATGGAGCTGAGTTGGAATTTGATGAAGGAGTTAAAATGAAATAAGATGATGGCATGTACAAACAACGAAAATAGTCTAAACATTGAATGTTTAAATAATTTATACCAGGGGTGGGCAAACTTTTTCTACGGAGGACCATATTGTAAACTTGATTCTTATTTGCGGGCCGCATATATATTATGTTTTACAATTACAACGTATGAAAATATGAATTAAAGATAATAAACATGTGTTTGTCATTTTATTTCACATTCACTCTTTATTACACATGGACATTACATTTTAAAATACGAACATATACATGCTTACGGGCCGCACAATATACTCAGACGGGCCGCATGCTGCCCACGGGCCGTAGTTTACCCACCCCTGATTTATACAGTAGACCAAATAGTAAAAAAAGTATAAATAAAAAACATTCTGAATTACGAGACATGAGTGTCTGACCCGTGAAACTCGTTATTTGATTGGTTCCTACGGCTACTGTATGAACCGTAAAACATATTTCCATTGGTTACCGCTGACATGAATAAAATGACACACACATTAAAAAAAAAAGAATGTCAGATGTTTGTTTAGTAAACTGGAAATAAATTCTAATAAACAAATGTATTATACAATGTAATTTATATTTAAAAAAAAAACAAATTATAAATATGTTTTATCAAGTTGACAATAAATTCTATAAATGTTTCAACGATAATTGAACATCTGTTGTCTTTTACTTTATATTGTTAAATGCTAGGACATTCCCGATACAGCAGTACATTGATCGTGGCAGACGTGATATGATTATATAGGCCTATATATATAATTTTTTCATGTGGATACATTTCTGAATGGCTTTAAAAAATCAGTTAAATTTGAGTCTTTTTTTTTGTAAATTGAAGACGATTTGACGGACACACGATTATAATAAACTTTGTCTGATAAAATTAACATAATAAAAAGAGTTAAAGGATTTATCAGCGACCAGTATGCTAAGAGAAGTGTCAGAAACTAAGGGAGAGAATATCAGAAAGAAATCTCATGTTTCCCATATTAAGCAGTTAATGCCCCTGAAGTGTTAAACAAACGATGTGAAACATTTTCATAAAAAAACACGACAGCAAAGAAATAACAACTTCCCTGTTTTTTTCCCCAAACCTTTAAAAACAATTTTTAAAGAATGCAGTCAAAATGAGGCCAATGACGTAACAAGAGTGACGAAGTACGACCTACATGCTGTGGGCAACAGGGTTCGGCTATCACAAGTCCCAGTCACCTACATGTCTCCCGTGGTGCCTCCATGGCCATCGCTCTATTGGCCGTGGTGGGGGATGAATGAAGCGAAATGCTGAAAACGTCTCATTTGTTATTTATAGGATCTGAGAGATAAACATCTTATCCTTACAGGCACTTTTATATAAACATCTTATCCTTACAGGCACTTGTATATAAACATCTTATCCTTACAGGGACTTGAATATAAACATCTTATCCTTACAGGGACTTGAATATAAACATCTTATCCTTACAGGGACTTGAATATAAACATCTTATCCTTACAGGGACTTGAATATAAACATCTTATCATTACAGGGACTTGAATATAAACATCTTATCATTACAGGGACTTGAATATAAACATCTTATCCTTACAGGGACTTGAATATAAACATCTTATCCTTACAGGGACTTGAATATAAACATCTTATCCTTACAGGGAGTTGAATATAAACATCTTATCCTTACAGGGACTTGAATATAAACATCTTATCCTTACAGGGACTTGAATATAAACATCTTATCCTTACAGAGACTTAATATAAACATCTTATCCTTACAGGGACTTGTACAGAAACAAAAGTGTGAAAAAAGGCTAAAAGACACAAACATATTAATACATTTGCAAATTCTATTCAAAGAACATTTTACATTTCATTGAATTATCGTTAATCGTTTGAGTCATTGTACAAAAAACCCACTATTTGTATTTATATTACATGTATTTCTACAACATGTATTACTACTAAATATATTTCTACAACATGTATTACTACTACATGTCTTGCTTACAATTACATGTATTGCTACAACATTTATTACTACTACATGTATTGCTACAGCATGTATTACTACTGCGTGTATTTCTATAACATGTATTACTATTACATGTATTGCTACAACATGTATTACTTACTACTACATGTATTGCTACAACATGTATTACTACTACATGTATTTCTACAACATGTATTACTTACTACTACATGTATTGCTACAACATGTATTACTACTACATGTATTTCTACAACATGTATTACTTACTACTACATGTATTGCTACAACATGTATTACTACTACATGTATTGCTACAACATGTATTACTTACTACTACATGTATTGCTACAACATGTATTACTACTACATGTATTTCTACAACATGTATTACTTACTACTACATGTATTGCTACAACATGTATTACTACTACATGTATTTCTACAACATGTATTACTCACTACTACATGTATTGCTACAACATGTATTACTACTACATGTATTTCTACAACATGTATTACTCACTACTACATGTATTGCTACAACATGTATTACTACTACATGTATTGCTACAACATGTATTACTATTACATGTATTGCTACAACATGTATTACTACTACATGTATTGCTACAACATGTATTACTTACTACTACATGTATTGCTACAACATGTATTACTACTACATGTATTTCTATAACATGTATTACTATTACATGTATTGCTACAACATGTATTACTTACTACTACATGTATTGCTACAACATGTATTACTACTACATGTATTTCTACAACATGTATTACTTACTACTACATTAGGGTGGTTCAAAAAAAAAATTTCTATGAATCTATCATGCATTGTGATTCAATTTGTTCCTATTGATGAGTTTAACGTCTGAGCCAAAAATTACACGATTCTGACAAGCTGAAATATATGCTCAAATTGTCCAATTTTTCCAATGATAGCAAATAAAAGACAATAAGACAAAGTTTAGGACATAGTAACATACAATATAATATTACCATATTACAATTCAATTACAATTAATGTAATCATTGCCACACTCACAGTTGTCACACTTTGTCACTAATGTCACTAGTTCACTGTTATTATTTATATAACCGCTTCACAAACTATGTTCTGGTACTGGACCCAGCAGAGTCAGCGGACCCACGTGTCTTGTATGATGTCAATGTACTCTTCTGTGAATCTGGTATCCGTTTTCTGTTGTCTTCAACAACCTGCAGAAGAGTTTGCATTTCTGTTTCACTTTTAGTTATAGACTTGTTAAATGTAGACATTAATGCCACCGAACGTTCAGCACTATCATTGACTACTTTTATGGCACCAATAACAGACTTCGCTTGAACATATGCAGGCAAATCGTTCCAGGTTTCCGGATCGACATGCAAGAAGCTTATGTCAATTCCAATGGAACGCAGTGCACTGGTTGAAGAAGCAGCCACTAACGCATGCAGTTCTTTTACCGCTAAGTCAGTGCAATCTTCCAGTTTGATTGCCCTGTCACTCCAATCATCACCAGCCTGAGACATTGCTCTGACTATGCTGCGTTTCTCACTTACAGGAACCTTCTCTGAAAACAGGGCAAAGGAAATGAGTTCTGGGCTAATATACCAGAGATGTTTTTCTAACTTCTGTCTTGCGGCATCAGCCACTGCCTTGTTAATGCGAGCATACTGACAGATCTCTCGGAATAGAACAAGATCATTTGTTGCAGCGTCACAAGTCACAGGAGCAGCGATCCAAGCTTTCACATAGATGAGACTCGCAAATAAACAAAATTCTCTCAAACTTTTCAGTTCTTTGGGTGTTACTTTAAACTGGTCTCTGAAAAGGTAGATCTTGAAACTATAATTCAACTTAGCCATCCAGCGTGCCAAATGGTAAGCACCTGGTGCACGAAAAGAGTATGGTTGGTCACAAACAGAAGTATTGAGTATCAACAAGCAAAGTTCAGTAACCTCTCTGTAATCTTCCCGTGGCATGTAACCAGATTTAGCCAACAACATGTTCTGCAGAAATGACACAGTCGCATGTTTTAGTTCCTGTAGGAATGGATCACTTGGATCATCTACTCGTGGATCATCAAGTGGCCTATAAACAGTCTGATCAATATTTGGCCATGCTTTTTTAAATCTCTCAAACAGTGGAATGTCGGGACTGGTAGTGGGACCAAATAAAGTGCCAAATGCAGCTCCAATTATTAGCTCAAGTATATGGTGTCGACAGGGAAAATACAATAAATTACGTCCTAACCGCTCCTGCAATAACTTACATGACCCTTTATTGACCCCGGTATTCTTCTATCTTAATCATCCTGTCTGCATCCTTATCTGCTATATCAAATATTATACTCAGCTTGTTTTTAAACACTGTCTCTCTGTCACTTTGTGTAGCTGAACATCTTCCTTTATTTTTCTTCAATAAATTATACTCATCCACTAAAGCGTTCATTTTTGTTACTATGTTCTGTCGTAAGGCTACAGGAACGCGTGCATTGCTCCAAATTCTGAGAAGATCATCAACTGTTTGTTGCACACTGTATGATATTGTCTTCTGTTTTTTCAATATCTTGGTATTGTGAAGAACAGTTCGTAATACTTGACCATAAGTGGGCAGAACATTCTGTGGTAATCACGGCTCTGTCTGTCCAATTAACCATAATTCTGACATACTTCTTGTTGTAACACATCCAGAATTGTCTGTTGTACTTGACGCCATTACAAATGTTTAAATTTTACAAGAATTGTATGCAGTTAAATGATTAGCTAACTATAGATCTGAAATAAAAAGAACAACAACATTTAATTTTTAGAATAACTATTAATTGATAAAAAATTAATTAAATTAAGTTCTTGATAATAATGGCAACCTTTGTGAAAGTTGAGCACCAAGCAAATGTAACACAACTGTTAAAAGTCTTACATTTTCGTAATCTGCACACAATATGTAAATAAAAAAACAACAATGCTGTACGATTTTTAAAAATAATTTCTTTTACATTAAAGTCTGAACCACGCTACTACTACATGTATTGCTACAACATGTATTACTACTACATGTATTTCTACAACATGTATTACTCACTACTACATGTATTGCTACAACATGTATTACTACTACATGTATTGCTACAACATGTATTACTACTACGTGTATTGCTACAACATGTATTACTTACTACTACATGTATTGCTACAACATGTATTACTACTACATGTATTTCTACAACATATATTACTACTACGTGTATTTCTACAACATGTATTACTACTACGTGTATTGCTACTACAAGTAATTCTACTTCAAGTATTTCTTTACAGGTATTTCCACTAACTAATTTTATTTCTTTGTAAAACTAGTATTTCCTTATAAGAAAAATAAAGGCGACTGAAAAGACTTGAGTATTGCATCTAATGCTTTAAATCTGAATAAAATAATTTTTATAAAATGTTTATTCGCCAATCTTACATCTTCTGATTGTGACTTTTTGCCAATCTTACATCTTCTGATTGTGACTTTTTGCTTATATTTCATAGTTTCTTAAGTGAAGATGTAACAAAATATAAGACGTGCCATTGAACACTAATTTGCTTATGCACATTTATCATTTTCACTTAATGATTATTTGCATAGCTATAATCTTCACTAAATATTGATTTGTACTGATTACACACCATGATAAATCTTTAACGGTACATTTGAAAATTAATCCCAACCCCCGATATAACCCACCCTCAATGTTTGACGTCACACTCTACATTTTTACACAATCCTACAATCTTCATAAGCACATCGTACAAATTAACCCAAATGACACATCTTCATATGTGTAACAAATTTCACGTTATTTGGTTTTCTGGATCTTGAGTTATAAGGGAACAGACAGACAACAAATGCGTCTTATAAGTATAGAGATATTGTCTTTATACCGACAAACATTGTGACACTAACCTATATATATATATACTAGTTGCAAGTACCCGGCTTTGCCCGGGTTTAAAATAAGGTTTTCTGTTTACCTTCCGTTTTCTCCCTACCCCCTCTCTCCCTTCCTCTCTCTCTCCCTCCCTCCCTCCCCCTCTGTCCCTTTCCCTCCTTCCCTTTCTCCCTCCCTCTCCCTCCCTCTCTCCCATCTCTCTCCGTCCCTCTCCCATCTCCCTCTCCCCTCTCCCCCACCTTCTCTCCCCCCGTCCATCCTCCTCCCTCCTCCTTCCCTCTCTCTCCCTCCCTGCCCCCTCTTTCTCTTTATCCCTTCCTCCTATTTCTCCCATCCTCTCCCCTCTCTCTCCCTCCCTCTCTCTCCCTCCCTACCCCCTCTCTCCCTCCCTCCTTCTCTCCCTCCCTCCCTTTCCACCTCTCTCTCTCCTCCCCCTCTCTCCCCCGTTCCTCCCTCCCTCATTCCCTCGTCCCCTCTCTCCCTCTCTGCCCCCCTCACTCTTTATCTCTCTCCCTCCCTCTCTCCCCCTCCCTCTCTCTCCCTCCCTACCCCCTCTCTCCCTCCATTCCTTTCTTTCTCCCTCTCCCCCTGCTCCCTCTCCCCTCCTTTTCTCCCCCCTGTCCATCCCCCTCCCTCCTCTCTCCCCCTCCCTCCCTCCTACCCTCCTTTCCTCTCTCCCCCCTGCCCCCTCTATCTCTTTATCTCTCTCTCTTTATCTCTCTCTTCCTCCCCCCCCCTCTCTCTCTCTATATATATATATATACTTATTATTATGGTTTCACACTTCTTCTAAAATCCTTCTTCATTCCTTTACCTTCTTCAAACTGTACAAATCAGGAAGCATGAAAAAACATCAACAATTCTTTGCATCACAAAGGCACAATACAGCACCAGCGCGCAAGTTCTATTCGATCATAGGAAAATGACGTCACAGAGGAATTTTATTTATGGCGCCGTCGAGATTACTTTAATATAGTAAAATACTAAAATAAAAAAAAAATTAATTACAATTAAACTACCCATCGATATGAAACGAAACCTGTCCTATAACCTTCCCCATGTGTATGTGTAACAAATTTCACGTTATTTGTTTGTCTGGATCTTGAGTTATAAGGGAACAGACAGACAGACAGACAACGAATGCGTCTTATAAGTATAGAGAATATATATATATATATATATATATATATATATATATATATATATATATACTACACACACACACTGTGACACTAACCTACATGTATACACAAACACACATACACATTGTAACATTAACCTTTATTTATACACACACACACAATATGACACTAACCTACATGCATACACACAATGTGACACTAAACTATATGCATACACACACTGTGAGACTAACACACACACACACTCTGTCACTAGCCTATATGTATACACACACACATTGACCCATAAACATGCATTGCAAAGTACAAGAATCGATTATCATATTTACTCTACGAAGAATCGATACCAGTATTCGCATTGTTGTTAAATGCTCTAAGTGTATCTATTAGTATCTATTAAATAGATCGATATCCCTAACCCCTTGTCATTTGGTATTTTTTTTTCTTCCCACCGCAAACATGTATTGTGAAATTCGAGGTGCAGACAACTCCGTCCTTATAATATACCCGGAGACACCCATGTACAAGTCATTTATTTTTTATTTTTAATATTACACGTTCGTCTCTCTCTTGTCTCCGAAATATCCCCCTCCCCTTGCCCTCCCGTCCCGGTACAGTTCCACCAGTTCGTCATTTGTGTGTCGGGTGCAACTTAAACAAGGGGTTATCGTCCCAATTTCCAGCCAGGAGTTATTACTTCCCTTTATATATTTTTTTTTGTATGTGCCAGAGTTTTATATATTTGAAATGCCAGTTAATACATTCCGTTGCTGCCACAATAGGCTACAGTTGCTATTGATACGTTAGACAGAAGTTCCAGCAAACCTGGTTTTGTTTTAAAACTTAACATTTATTTGAAAATACTTGCTTTGGATTAAGTCAGCGAAACGTAAGTACTCAAATACTCAATAAGTTACTTACATGTTGTGCATCAATGTAATACTTTACTTACATGTTGTGTATCAATGTAATACTTTACTTTCACGTTTTCTATCAATGTAATACTTTACTCACATGTTGTGCATCAATGTAATACTTTACTTACATGTTGTGTAGCAAAGTAATACTTTACTTACATGTTGTGTATCAACGTAATACTTTACTTACATGTTGTCTACCAATGTAATACTTTACTTACATGTTGTTTAGCAAAGTAATACTTTACTTACATGTTGGGCATCAAATACATTTCTAAGTTCCCTATTTACGATATAAATATTTCACTCTCAGGTGAGAGTATCATTGGACATGCTGGTTTTCCATTTTTCTATACAAATTGTCAAACTCAAATACTTTTAATTCAAACAAATTTTTTGTTTGCATTGTCGTGCTATGCCCGTGATTTATAAATCTCATACAATTACTAAAAACATTATTAATACAGCAGTAAATATATTTATGTACAGATGGTGATCAATGAAACAGATATTTCTACTCAGGTTTTTGTAAGGCGCTCACCATGGATTCCGGGTTCGAAACTTAGTTAGAATCTTGAAATTATTAGTTCATGGTGAAAATCCCTTTACTGCACACGGCTTTACAATTGGCTAATATTCTCCAGTAAAAAAAAAAGTGAAGTTCCTCTAGCTCTATAGATGAAGTTCAGAGTTCATCCGTTTCTGTGACCACGGTATTTGTGTGGTTAGCACATCGCCCTGCGTCCTTTACTTCACAAATTTAAGTCAGGTGACCAGTTCAAGCTGGGTGAACTTGTTCGACTTTAACCAACTTTCACCAGGACCTGGAAATGATCTCACGAGGATCAAACTCAGGACTCCCAGGTCGACAGTCGAGTATCTACACCACTCGACCACCAGACCCAGTACGGTATATGTTTGGTTTTGATATTTTTATACAACTCCTGTCAGACGCATATCTAGTGAGGGGTGGGGGGTAGACTGCCCTCCCCTGGCGACTCTCACTTTGTCACCAGCATGGGACGATATTTCTGACAATCTTTTTTTTTTTTGGTCACTAGAAAGTTGGGGGGTGGGGGGAAACATTTAGAGTCACCACCCTGGTTGGAACAAGTGCTATTTATGTCACTGCATGCTGTAAATCTTTCACGCAAACATTCTCTTGATTCAAATGATTACAAAAAATCAAACAACAAATAATTAACCTTAATGCTGTTCCTACTATTAATAATGCATGGGAGAAATTATTGTTTATATTTTTATTTAATTTTTTTTCTTCTGACTGAATAATTAATACAATTTATACCCATACTATTTTCAATTCACTAGACTTAAATATCAGCTGTAGAAGATATCTGGTATTCCTCTATAAAATATATTCCGTATAAAGCTCCAGGCTTAATCCAAATGGGTTAGGATTAACATTGAAGTCCGTGGTACACCTAAATCTATATTTACAATCTATATTTACAATGGTTTCTTTGTCTTACAACCACAAACTGCTGTAAACGAGAATAGCGTGGGGTAGAGAGAAAAGACACAATTTTTTTATTAACTACCTTAGTTATATTATTTATTTTTTTAGAAATCCCTAACCCTATCCCTAGCACTTGACAAATGACCATCCTAGGTTAATGAAGGTAGCCATGAAGCAGCGGATAAACATCGTTAACCAAGTAAATCTGTTTCTGTATACGCTAATAGTTTATTTATTGTTGGTTCTTATGTTGAACTAATTTATTGAACAAATAGGTCATTGAAATAAAAGTTTACTTTGTGGGGTATTAATAGTTGAGAATACTTAGGTCAAAGGTTACACCACTGGATGGTCCACATTTATACGGGTGGGAGAGGTTTATGGGGAGGGGAGACAGAATGATCGAGGTGGTAGCCTGTGTGTGAAACCACTTGTGGTTAACTCCCATCTCTCCGAGTGCTGTACCGGTGAATTATTTATGTGGCGGGGGTGTGAAACTTAATAGTGGTCTCTCCTTGACATCACGACTTAGGGCTGTGACGTAGCTACTGCGTAATTCTGATGTCGTGACCACATAGGAGAGAGAGAAAGAGAGATAGATAGATAGATAGAAAGAGAGAGAAAGAGACTGCCTGAGAAAGTTCGACAGACTGAAAAAGTTTGAGAGAGAGAGTAAGAATTAGTGCTATTTAAGTTTTAATTAGTAATATAAAAATAGGTCAATAAAGAAATTTTGATGTACAAAAACAAGACTTACGGAGAGACAGCAAAAAATGTATTTTAGTGAAAATCGTTTGATACATTCTGAGAAAAATTAACTGGTAATAATGCAGGGCAGTGGGAAAAACCTAATCAAAGTACTAAGAGACATAGAATAGAGGCAGATAGATATAGAGTAGAGTCACATAGACATATAGAGGCAGCTATATAGAAGAGGCATATATAGAGTCATATATAGAGTAGACGTATACATAGTGTAGATGCAGATATAGAGTAGAGGTTAATATAGAGGAGAGGCAGAATATTATAGAGGAAGATAGGTGTGTGTGAAGTCCCTGTAAGGATGAGATGAAATCTCTCAGATCCTATAAACCACTAATGGGACGGTTTTTATGGTGCCCTACTTTCATCCCCACCTTAGCCGATAGTGCAATGGTCATGGAGGCACCACGGGCGATATAGCGGGGACTTTAACCACGACATGAAATATCCGTTGGTCCTCACCGGTGAACGAACCAGGGACTCTCAGGTCGACAGTCGAGCGCTTTACCACACGACCATCCGTCCTCAAGATAGAGGTAGATGTAGAGATAGTCATTCAACAGTGACAGTCACAGAGGTAGATGTAGAGATAGTCATTCAACAGTGACAGTCACAGAGGCAGATGTAGAGATAGTCATACAACAGAGAAAGCCATAGAGTAGATATTTGAAGTAGAAGAAGATATATATATA